>JAECXX010000210.1:5745000-6305000 GCA_018153305.1 Drosophila kurseongensis
GGCCAAGGTCCCGTATCCGGGCATAGATCCCAACCAGGAGCTGTTCAACAAGCTGAACGATGGCTACCGCATGGAGAAGCCGCCCTGTGCCAACGGCGAGCTCTACGAGATTATGCTGGAGTGCTGGCGAAAGAAGTGAGTGTCTAAAAACTCCTTAAAAGCCACTATTTTATAATATTTCACTACGTGTTCTTTCAGTCCTGAGAGCAGACCTTTATTCACAGAGCTGGAGAAGCGATTTGCCAGATTACTGGGCGAGGATGTGGCCAATGTAAGTGGGAATTTTTTGAGTCACAAAGTAAACTATTTTCTACTGTACTTAACAGCACTATTTGGACCTGAACAACCCGTACATGCAGAGCAACATAGAGTACATGAAGAACCAGCCGACGGACTACCTGTCCATGATGGGATCCCCCGACGAGCTGGCACCTGCCGCTCCACGCTACGTGAACGGACACATAGTGCCCGATATCCGTGAGTATCCCTTCAGCCATGGACATTGATCAGGTTACTAACTGCGCACAATCACACCCATATGTCACCTGACCATCCAAATGCACCCACAACCATGCTGGCACACTAACTCAGGCATCGAGGAGCTGCCGGATGATTACCTGGCGATGAGTCCGGACTCCGATCCCGATGCCAGCACCGCCATATTCTCACCCACGCGCCTCGAAGGCGAGGCGTCCGACTTTCCGGACTTCTCAAGCGAAAACACTTTCAATTTCGCAGGAGCGCGGCAATCGCCTACGTTGAGCAACAATCTGAACAGCGGTTCCAGCAAGCCGCTGCTCAAGAAGAATGGCCTGCCCACGGTGGCAGCGGCGGATCAGGATCCGGAGGAGATACCCATGTTGCACCGCCGCTCCGACGGGTCGGACGACCAGAGTCCGGAGCAGGGCAGGAGATTCAATCAGTCCCTCCAGCAGCAGTATGTCACGCCCACGCCTTCGCCCCGCCATCATGTGGAGACGAAACTCAATGGGGATTCCGCCGAAAACTACGTAAATGTGAAGCCACCCAGAAAGAATATACCCGGCAAAACCACAACTGGAGGAGGGGGTGGTGTTGGTGGAGCCGCTCCCACGGAAGCCTTCTCGAATCCCAGCTACCAGTCACTGTCCACCGTCAGCGAGCAGCGAAGGTATTAGGAAGTCCCGGAGCCATTAGTTTAAGTCCTCTACACAGCATAGTTGGAGTTTAAATGGATTAAAAAATAATTGATTTTAGGAAAACAAATTATTATAAAACATGATAAAACACGAGCACGATAAAAATATTTTTGTTCCAACTGATCTATTTAGGGGACTTTAAAAAACCATACTACTTAGTGACATTGTCAAGATTCTGATATAGCTTTAAGACCACACACACTCACTCCATGTTAAATACTATTAATGCCATTTCATGTTTTAGCTTAGTCTAGATCTAAGGCGAATAAACTTATCTATGTATGTAATTGTTTGTCTTGTATTATGTATGCATGCACCTACGACTACTCAAATACATTGGGTATAATAACAACATCATCAATATCTTTTTTTCAAACGGTGGTTAACTTAAGCTGTCTGTCTTGATTAAATTTCCGTCATCAATTTCAATGCGCCTACGTTTTTCCTGCAGCTCTAATTCCATGAGTTCGTTCTTCAGATTAATTGACTTTAGCTCCAGGCGATGTTTCTCAGCAGATCTGACATTTTCGTTGTAAAAGAATCTCTGTTGAAGTCGAATTAAGGCAATTTTCTCATCGGCCAATGATCTCATTTTGTTTCGTTTACTTAAAATAAATCTTCTTGGTAATTTGTTCTTGATGGGGGAAAGTGAAGACTGAGATTCGGCTGCCGTTGGATTTTCATCCTGAAATTATAATTAGCTGCAAAAGGTTTATTTTTACTTAAACTGTATACCAAACCATATCGATTAAATCCGTTCGAAATGTTGGACTTTTAGTACTGTCGTCTAGAAATAAAAATTAATTTATCCTATTTAAAAAAAAATATCTTCTTCTTTACCTTGATAATCCTGTTGTTCATTATCCAGCGATTTGTCAGGATCAGACTCATGTCCGAGGATATTATCATACACCACGGAAACACAATTGCTGGCTGGTTCAAACTCTTCCGCCGTGAAGAAGCGTGGAATCATTGAGCCCTCGGTCTTGAATTTAGTGTTCATGTTCTTGTACTTGTCCTTAAGGGTTCTCCAGGTGCGCTTGGACCCAGTTTTGTTGGAGAACTGGTGAGCCAACTTCTCCCAGGTGTCCTTTTTCAACTGGCAAGTGACTGCATCGGAAGACTTGTTGTCGATGATGTGCTTATACGATTGAATCAGCTCCAACAATATGATCTCTTCGGAGACGGCAAAGTTTTTGCCCCTTTTTCGGGTTGGTTTGTTTAAGGGACTGAGGTTAAACATTTTATTTTAAATCAAGATTAACTAAGCCACAATTGACACTTTGGTTTAAGCCAAGCTGATGGCAAAGTAAACTAACTAGTTTACTAAACCTAAATTATATAAAATAAGTATTGGATTTTAAATATTGGTCACAAAAATGTTTATAATTGTAACACCAATTACTGGCATAGAACACATTGATATTAACCTAAACCTAAAAATAAATAATTCGAAATTGCAATTCAAAATACCTACTGTTTCAAACTTTTTAAATCTGATTAACGGACTATGCGCTACCGATTATCCGGCCGTCAACTATCGATTACTCGATAGCCGCTTAGTGTCACCTCTAGTAGAAATTCGTGTTGCTCTCTGTAATTTGTAATAATTGTTTTTAGCTCAATTCAATTGTTATTTACTCGGCCCCAAAATGATGGTAAGTACAGATTAAAATGAAACAGCTTATTTAAATCTTGAAATTATTTAAGCAATTAAATTGCTTAGTAGTACTCAGATTTCGTGGCATCTAAAATGACGCCTCTCCCGCACACAAAGAAAGTCTTATCATTAAAAAATGGGCGTAATTAGAGTGCACATCGGTTTAATGGTTTTTTGCCCCCATAGGACGGCACGGATGACTCAAATCTGCTGAACAGTCCCTCTGCCAACAATGGCAGCACAATGGAAATCGCCTCGCCTACAAATCCTCTGGCCAATCCACCAGCAACAGGCGGGGCACCTGCACCAAGTGGTGCCACAAATGGCAGCGGATCCGCCACATCGCCGGATAGCTCCTCCTCCGCTCCGGCCACTCCCGCCGTTCTCGGCGAGAACGCCCTCCACGTCGAGATCTCCGATGCGCTGAGCGAAAAGGAAAAGGTCAAGTTCACAGTGCACACCCGCACCACGCTGCCGGGATTCACGAAAAAGGATAACAATGTGGTGCGCCAGCATGAGGAGTTCGTCTGGCTGCACGACCGCATCGAGGAGAACGACGACTACGCCGGCTACATCGTGAGTTTTCGATTAACGTATTAACATATTGCTAATTTATGTTTATCTTACCTAGATTCCGCCCTGTCCACCTCGTCCAGACTTCGATGCCTCCCGTGAAAAGCTACAGCGCCTTGGCGAAGGCGAGGGCAACATGACCAAAGAGGAGTTCAAGAAGATGAAATCGGAGCTGGAGGCGTAAGAGATAAATGTTCCGAATATTCATTTTGTATGCTCATGCCATCCATATATACTTGCAGGGAGTATCTGGCAACCTTCAAGAAGACAGTGGCTATGCACGAGGTGTTCCTGCGCCGCCTCGCTAGCCATCCCGTTTTTCGCGTCGACCAGCACCTGAAGGTGTTCCTCGAATACGACCAGGACCTGTGCGCTAAACCCCGCAAAAAGATGGCCATCTTTGGCGGCTTTGTCAAGTCCCTGGGGAAGACCACGGACGAGATCCTGCTTAGCGCTACTGTGCGGGATGTGAATGATTTCTTCGAGAACGAGCTGCAGTTCCTCACCGAATACCACGGCCATTTGCGTGAGGCAGCGATCAGAACGGAAAAAATGACGCAACGCCACAAGGATGTGGGCGACTCGCATCAGAAAATTTCAAATGCGTTGTCGCAACTCTCCACCACAGAGAAGGGTAATGTGGAGACGTTTGTGGCCAAATCGGCGGAGATATTCGAGAGAATCAAGGTGGGGCTCAATCTTTATTCCCTCTTGTATTTGCTTTATTAAATCTTTAAATTTCACTGCTTCTTAGAATCTGGAGACCCGGGTGGCCAGTGATCAGGATCTCAAGTTGGGCGACACCTTGCGCTACTATCAGCGGGATAGTGACGCTGCCAAAGCTCTTCTAATCCGGCGACTGCGATGTTTGGCCGCCTATGAGACGGCCAATCGAAACCTGGAAAAGGCTCGTTCCAAAAACAAAGATGTGCATGCGGTAAGTTTGGGTGGCGGTTAAAATATGTGCTTCCTAAACAATGTTTCAAAACGTTTCAAGAGCAATTGTTTTCCCTAAAAAAAAGTTTCCAGCGGGGCAATTAATTCTCACGCTTCACTAATTACAAAAAACAAATTATTTGCGTTCTTGTATTTTATTTCTACCGTCCACAACCCAAATTGCTCTGCTCTCTACTCTGCCTGTCCCTCCCTCTTCACTCTTTGTGCGTGTTTGTGGTTCTGTTTCTGCAGCCTTTGGAGGTGCAAGAGGTATTTGGCATTTAATGTTTTAACCGTCGATTTAGTAGATGTGTCGCCACCCCACGTAACTGATGCATGTAGTCCACCGTTGCTCCATTCATATTCACTCTAGCATGTCTTTGTTGTGACCCATTGTACCTGATATAGGATGTGACTAATCTTTCTTATTTACACCTACTTAGGCTGAGACTGCCCAGGCGGAGGCCTGTGAGAAGTTTGAATCGATGTCTGCCTGTGGAAAGGAAGAGTTGATCGGTTTCCGCAACCGACGGGTAGCTGCTTTTAAGAAGAGGTGAGGGATAAGTTTCCAGTTTTTGTATAGTATTAATTTACATTTTTCGATTGCCAATTTAAGCCTCGTGGAACTATCGGAACTAGAGATCAAGCATGCCAAGACCCAGTACGAATATTTGCGCCAATCTTTGCTTGCGCTCAAAGAAATTGCCTGAGACGGGGAGTCGGCGGAGGCGGAGGAACCGGACCCGGAAGCGGATGAGGGGTAGGAGGGGTAGGAGGATGAGTCACTCGCACATTGTTTACACACCCCATTGAAACGCACGCCTCATTAAAAACACGCCCCCGGGAGACGAAGTAAATCAATTGTTTAATTGCTAAGCAAACAGTTTATTATTGCACAGGCCAGCGCGAGTGCAACATTATTTCTTAGCCTACGTATTGTATTAACGAATATCCATTTGTTTTGTGAACAGAGCGCTTTTATATTTGTCAAACAAGCATTCCTCTCTAAAGCATAAACTACAACTATATTGTAAACACTTGCATTTGAAGCAGAATATAAACGAGAACTATTGTACAGAAGACAGGCTGTTTGTGAGCCGTCAGTATACTAGATTTCCTTGGAATCGGTTCGGTAGCCAGGCAACAGGAAGCGTTCCCAAATTAAACGTAATAAGGACAGCACTTTCCACAGTCGCTAACAATTAAGTTTGTTGTCAGAGTTTCATTCAGTTTCCTCTAGTTTTTTTTTGGATTCAAAAATCCTTAAGCCATGGATGATTATGGCGTCTTCGATTACAAGCGCCCTGCCTGCGCTACGGATCCCGATTGGAGGAGTTCGTACTATCGCGGGCATCGTCACATCACGGACCTAAGGATGGATAACAAGCTAAATCCCAAATTTGCGGACAAAAGCATTTATGTAAGGGATCCGTTGCTGTCGCAGAAGCCGACTTCTGAATGCATGGCCAATTATGTGTGGCAGGTGAGTAGATTGAAACGTGATTTCTTCCATGAAGTTAACTGTTGCCCCTCAATCCACCCAGTACGGCAATCCCAACACCCTGAGGAATCCCTCGCTCAACATGAAAACCCAGTACATGAAGCCATTCGAGGAGGGCTGTCTTCGCTTTGTTAAGCGGAAGATGAAGCCCATCTCGAGTGTCAGTCATGACTCTTTTATCCTCAAAGAACTGCCCGAGGAGCAAGAGATTCTGCCGATCACAATGCCAACTCCTGTGGCGGCCACCAAACTTATCATTGACCGTTCGGAGTCGTCGTACAGCAAGTACCTGGACCCCTCTTCCACCACCTACAATCTCTCCTATGTTCGCTTGAGTCCCGAGGATTTATGTGGCGGAGTAGCGGCCCACGACAATATAACATTCTGGAATTGGTCGGAGAAGATGCCGCCCACGCGTAAGGTGTCCCGCGAGGTGGATCCCACGATGTGCGACGAGGGCTCAACACAGCTCTGTCCCAAGCGGCGCGAGTTCCAGAATCTCAAAAAACCAGTGCCCCATTCGGGAATGGTCACCGAGGTTCGCGCTAACTTCACGGATCCGCAGTTCCGAAGAGTGGAATTCGATCCGGACGTTAAACCGATTCTGGTCCACACGGAAGTTATTCCGTTTTCCAAGAGAAGCGAGTACGCCATCTACGGATCGGGTGAACCCGTTATTAAGTATGTTTAGTTTTGTCTTTGAATCGTTTTAGCTAAATTTATGTTAGCAAAATAAAGAATATGGTCACTATTACCCGAATGTTTTTTTAAATGGGAGGTAGAGGGATTTTCTAGTCCACAAAGTTTGATGGACATTTAAATTGTCAATTTACATATCAAATTAAATATTTTATTCGAAGAAAGTCCTACAACGGTACACTTTTCAAAACTTAATATGCTGTAGAATTTTAAGTTTCCTCATCATTTCATTCAAATGAGCTAAAACTGTAAGGCAACAGGTGGTAGGCGGAGGTGACCAGCACCTCGTCATCATCCTGGATGGCGGGAATACAGTTCTCCTGCTCCGGCGGAGGAGCCTTGGCAATGTAAATGGGAATGTCCTTGTGCACAAACTCCAGGATGAACTGGCGGCAGACACCGCAAGGTGTGGTGAACTCATCCGGATGATAGGCAACTACAGCACCCGCCGTATACTTCTTCTCGCCCTCGCTAATTCCCTTGGCCAGAGCACATCGCTCCGCACAATTGCCAGCAGTAAACGACACATTTTCGATATTGCAGCCCGTATAGATCCTGCCGCACTTGGCCCGGAAAGCTGCTCCCACTTTGAATTTGCTGTACGGCGCATAGGCGCACCTGCGGGCGGAGAGGGCCGCCTCCAGCAGCTCACGACCATCCTCACCTTAGAGATTTAGGGATAATATGAGAGGGACGGTGGGAACTACCATCCAGGTCAAATTCACACTTACCCACTGCACAGAAGGCCACCGTATACTCCTCCAGCATCTGGGGATGTGGCAGGTTCTCGGATTCACTTGCTCGACCCCTGTCCCCATTAAGGCGCGCCTGCCTGCGGGCCAGGTCACAAAGCAAACCCTCCAATGTCATCATGTAGGCTCCGAGGACCTTTCGGAGCTTTTGCTGGCGCAACTCCTTAATCTTACCGCCGGCACACTTGGTGCCAGATCGCTCCTGGCGACGTGCCAATTCGCACTGCAATAACTCCAGCTCCTTCATCTTCTTCTCAAGCTCTTTCCGCTTCAGCTCATCCTTCAAGTCGTTTAGGTTCCTCATATACCGCTGTAGGACCTTCCGCTTTTCAGCCATTTTTGTCTACTTTAAATTTTTAAGAAAACACCTATTTTCGTTAGCCAGAAAGAAGTAACGATTTTGTTGGAAATCTGTAAAATATTAACGTCACCTTATCCAAGGTATAGAAATTTATATTTGCTAAGGTTTCTATGATTAATCCCGTTGGTAAAAAATACCAAAATATGTTATATGTTTTTACGATTTCTTGAAAAATGTCATAAAATAAACAACTTTTAAGTAAAAATAATTTGTTGTTGTTATAATCTAGAGGTTATAAATGAATACTCATTGACAACGCAATTATCAAAATGCAGTGATTACAGTCAGGGGTACGTATGTATGTACGCACATATGTACATATATATACATACATATGTATTATGTATATTGATAACAATATGTTGTAAAAAGTATTAATAAATCTTCTTGGAAATTGTTATTATAACTGACGAAATATAAGCCTGGAGCTAATTGTTTTTGTTTTTTGTGAATGAATGTAGTATTAATTCACTTTTCAAAAAGTCGGGAATTCCCCCTATTGATACCTTCTTACTTGTGATATACTTGCGATTAAAGGCGTATTGTTTTTCCTTCGATTTCGATTGGTCAAATTGATCTTAGATTCTAGTTTCCTTTTTGTTACTTTAAACAATAAAAACCTACCCCTATATAAAACTGTAACTTTTCTCATATGACTTCGGTTTATAATTTCAGTTGTGATAATCTTAATCTTACTTTTGTATAAGCCTATTTTAAAGATTTAATCAAAACTTTTAAAACAGTTTCTTTAAAAATATTTCCAAATTGTAATCTTTAAAAAAAAATCAATTCTCTCATATTTTGATTGGACAGAAAACATTAGCTTTTGTTAAGAAGTGTAATTTTTTTATTTCAAGTGATAAGATTAAAATTATATAGATTAATATTGACAAGAGGTTGTGGAGCAACCTTGAACTACCTCCTTTCTCTCTCCGCTATTCTTCTATCCAGTGGCATTACTTCCGATAGGTGCGAAAACTGCTCGGCAACAAATTGAAGATTGAGGTGCACAGGACAGGATCCTCACTCTGGAAAGGTTCCTCCTTCGCTGTTATCCTCGCATCGATGGCCTGGGCCACATAGATGTATATGTCATCGGTGGCAAACTCCCGGATGAACTGGCGGCAAACGCCACAGGGAGTGGTAAAAACATCGGGTTCGTAGGCCAAAACAGCTCCTACAGAAAATTCGGTGGTTCCTTCGCTCACGGCTTTTGCAAGAGCCGTCCGCTCTGCACAAGAGCATGGTGTAAAGGCCGCGTTCTCCACATTACACCCGGTGAAGATCTGTCCACTGACTTTGCTCCGGAAAGCAGCACCCACTTTGAACCCACTGTATGGCACATAGGCCCGCTGACGCACTTCAAAAGCAGCTGACAAAAGTTCTTGAACAGAGGGATCTGGAAGCCATGTACAATCCACGTCACAGTAGTGACAAAGAAAATTATAAATTAGAACTTGATATACATAACATAAACCGATTTTAAGTGTCTACAACAATTTCAAATCGTTGTTATCTAAATATCTTATGGATAACTTTAGATGTATGTGAAGATCGAGTTTTTATTATCAATCTGAAGCAGGTTTCTTACCCAGACTGCCGTAAGTGACAACCTCTTCCGCCTTCTCCGCGCGTGCAAAATTTTTGGTCAGATTTTTCATTATTATTTAATACTTTTGGTCAATGGATGCACGGTTCTTTTTTTTAAATTTTGTTATATTTTTAGCAAGGCGAGTGAGAGGTTGTGTCTCCTTTGAACGTCCGCTGGAAAATGGACGGTTTGTGGTGTCGACGCCGCGCGAATTTGGCTATGATGATAGCCATTTCGTCGTGTGGTGGTGACAAAAATAAACACTTGGACAACTCGGAGCGGGAGAGAGAACAAGCCGCCTGATAAGCATAGATCGTAGAGAGTAGTGAAAAACACAAACATATGCGAGCTGCCATGTATAAGCTATTCAATTAACAAATAACGAGGGGTGGGTTTACAGAATTCAACAAACTGGGAGTCACATAAACTATTGCACATAGATTTCAGCGGACTGGCACTTTGCCAGTTTCTTATTTTCCTATTTTCCGTTCAAAAAGCTGAAGCCGTTGGGCAGCAGTTGCAGAACGCTGGTGCAGAGCACCCTCAATGGAAGATTTGTCGGTTTGGCGGCGTACAGAGGGATGTCCTTGCCGTTGACGAACTCCGAAAGGAACTGCCGGCAGACGCCGCAAGGCGTGGTGAAGCCATTGTCCTGCTGGGCCACCACCGCACAGGCTACAAAGTCGCGTTTGCCTTCGCTAAAAAAAAATATAACATTTTTTTTTGGATCATTAATTCAATCATTTACAGAAATCTCTTCCCAACAAAAAAAAAAACAAACAAAAAAATCCCGTTCGAGGTCCTATCATTGAGTTATTTTGATTTGATAATTTGTTCACATATCTCTTGAAAAATATATAAAAATGATCTCTCAAAATATAAACTGTATTCAGTTTCTTTTCTTCAATAATTGAAAAACAATAAATTGAAAAACAAAATGTTAAAAAATTCCAAAGAAAAAAACTATTTGTCTTTAATTTCCCAGGGTAATTCCAGATGTATTGTGCTATTGTGTTATTAAATTATTTAAAATACATAACCAAGACGCAACAACTGATTAAAGATTATTACTATTTGCATAATGAAAACGTAATTCTGAAGTAGTCTCATTTTTTTAACAGTAAAAAAATAGGGATACATATATGTATATATCTATGTATGTACAAATCTGTGACCCTCTAGATTACTGACCCACTGACCTGATGGCCTTGACGGCAGCAGTTCGCTCCGCACATATGCAAGTCGCATATGCACCGTTTTCTATGTTGCAACCGGAATATATGGTGCCATCGCTGGTTCTCAGGGCAGCTCCCACGGCAAAGTTGCTGTACGGACAATAAGCCTGCTTCCTGGCTTCCGTGGCTGCCAGGATGAGCTCTTGAATCGAAGGATCTTTGGGATAGATAACAAATTAGACGGTTTTATCACGATTTTCCCAAATTAGTACCCAAGCTCTCGAACTCCCGCACATTGGGCTCGTCCCTTGCTCCATTAATAAACACCTGTGTCATGGCCAACGTTTGTTAACTAATAATTCGCAATAGAAAAAGCAGCTCAACAAATAAACAGCTCCAATTATCACTCCCAATACAAATAGGGTGGCTGCAGCAGCTGTTTTCGGCAGGGGCGCCCCCTCAATTGTTTTTGTGGGGAATGATTGGGATTAATTCAAAAAATATATTATATTAATTACTAAAATAAACTTATTTAAATGAAAATAGTTATATATTTTGAGAAAATAAAATCACTTTATGTAATTTCGATAAGATACTGCCCGAAATTTTGGAGGGATTTTGAAGCCACTAACCCCGTTGAGAGGTCCCTGACTTCGGGCAACGATGTCCAACACTGCCAATCATCATATAAATAAATACATATGTATACAGGTAGATGTGGGTGAATTTTGTTTGTACATACACATATGCTCTCAGCAATCCGTGAATTGCGTCTGCTTTATTTTTCTCTTATCGAATAATTCAACCCCGATCGGAAAAGTTAGCGACCGATTTGGTGGACACTACGACCGGAAAGACCGTGAGTGACTGTTTTTGTGGTTTCTCCGCACAAATTTTTACCCAATTCAGTGTAATAATGTCGACGCACCCAAGTCATCAGCGGCAACCGTCAGAGGACGTGCAGATCTCGATGGGTGGATCCGGAGGAGGATCCGGCAATGGCGTGCCGGAGAGATTACCCCCGATTAGCGTGGAGGACCAGCGGTTTCCGTACTGTATCGTGTGGACTCCCATTCCAGTGCTCACCTGGCTACTGCCCATGATCGGTCACATGGGCATTTGCACCTCGGCCGGAGTGATTCGTGACTTTGCCGGCGCCTACTTCGTCTCGGAGGACAACATGGCTTTCGGGCGACCTACCCGCTACTTGAGATTGCATCCCAAGTATGTGGAGGGCGGTAGCTTCGCCTGGGACGAGGCCGTGTCCAAGGCATCTGTCCTCTACGGCACCCGCATTCACAACATCTTCTGCGACAACTGCCACTCGCATGTGGCCACGGCCCTCATAAACATGCGCTACAAGAATAGCACCGGATGGAACATGCTAATCCTTAGCATGTGGCTCTTTGTCTGCGGGCGTTACGCCGGGATCGGGGGCATCATTAGGACCTGGCTGCCGTTTGCTATTTTCCTGACCATTTGTATACTGCTAGGCGTCTACTTTTAGTGGCTAAGACTACATTTATTTTATATTCATCTATTTAAATGCATGTTAAAGTGATGTAGTTTAATTATATGTACGGGATTTTACTAAAAACGAACACTCATATAAAGTATCATTTAAAAGGGATTGGAAAAACAGCACAGAAGCAAATAAGATAGTTTTGTTTAAACGCATTATCATATATACATAGGTGTAATAAATGGATTATTTATTCGCATTTACGGTTGAATTATTCTTATCACAAGCCAGATAAGAAACATAATAGCCATTTTTATTGATCATTAACATAGTATTAATATTAAATTGTGATCAAATCTATCGGGTTGAAAGCCGGAAAGGACTGTTCCTTAAGTACTTCCGACCTAATTGTTTATAAACGCATTTTAATTGATCATCATTATTATTTGGATTAAAATCTGAACAAATTGTCAAAATCCACGTATAAGATAATGTTTATTCACTGGGTACTTTCATCCTAAATGCTTGTTAACAAGGTGTAGCGACATTATATCTATGATAGGACTTAGCGCTTAGTGTGGATTAACATATTTCAATTCTCAACGGCGCGGGTTACCTCTTCCGCCACTTCTAGAAGTTTTTTCCACTGCTTTATAGACAGGGAGATGCCCTTCTTGCCAGGCAGGGTTTCACCGCTTTTCTCGTAGAACTCTCGGATGTCCACCATCTTGCGGCCTCGAAACTCGTTGATTCGCACCTGGCGAAGTCCTTCCAAGGTCCAAATGGTGGCCCCATCTCCACCAGAATCTCCGGAAGCGGATTTAGCTTCGCCGGGGCCAGAAGATCCCTTCGCCTTCTTGCTTGCCGGCGGATTGCGCTGTATTTTTATGTACATGAAATGACCCGAGTCCGTTTTAAGTGTAATTCGAGATGACTTACATCCTCCGGGCCGCTGTCACTCTCCGAAGAGGAGGCCTGTTGCTTCTTTTTTGTCTTGGGCATGTTTTTTTTGTATGATTTTTAGGCAAATGCAATAAGCTGACAAAAAATGCGTGAAAATTCGCGCTTGTTAGCTAGTGTTGTTAAGCGCGTCGAAAGAGTAGGAAAGAAATTCGATTCCGTAATCGATAAGTTGATCCAGAAGCAACGATTCATTGTTGGAAATTCAAATGGATTTGTTTTATAACTGCTATTTTAAGTTCATTTCCATAATCACGAAATGAGAAATAAACTGTGATATGATTTGTAATATTAAAGAGGAATGTAAAGAGCTCTAAGAAAAAAATACAACTTTTATTTAATGTTCAAACCGCTTTAAATAATTCCTATATACTATTAAATTTTTTTGTAATCTGGAAAATGTATCGGACCATCTGACTATCGATTATTTGCCCGCAGTGTTAGCAATCAGTGCGCATTGTCGCACACTGTTTCACCGGCGTCACTTCGGAAGGCGCATTTTTTTTGCAGACTTATCATTTTATAAAAAATTCTCCTGGCGTCAGCACCGCCGCTGCTGCAAATAAAGTTTACCGTGCAACTGAAGATTGTTTTTTTCTTGTTCTATAATTAAATACTGGTAAGTGCCTGCCAATTCTATTAAGTAAAACCGACTAAAAGGGTGCATGTGCTTGTGTGCGTGTGGCTGTGCAAATTCTTCTTTTTCAAAGTTCAAATGGGCAAGAAAACCGAGAATGCTGAGAGCTCCGGCAAGGGTTCAGATGCCGAGGAGGAAGAGTACGCCGTTGAGAAGATCATTGACCGGCGGGTGCGCAAGGGCAAGGTGAGTGATCCCCCCTTTTAAATTTCCTTGATGTCGGGTCCTACTACGGCATTTTCCACCCGCAGGTGGAGTACTACCTTAAGTGGAAGGGCTACGCCGAAACGGAGAACACCTGGGAGCCGGAGAGCAATCTCGACTGCCAGGATCTCATCCAGCAGTACGAGCTAAGCCGCAAGGACGAGGTAAGTGAGATGCGATGCTAGGTACAGTTGTGCTCGCTTGGTTCCCAATTACAACCAATTTTGATCCGTAGGAAAAGGCGGCAGCTTCCAGAAAGGACCGCCCGAGCAGCAGTAACAAGTCCAAGGAATCCACGGGACGCGTTAGCACATCTGCGTCAACTACAAGCAAGCGAAAGTCCGAAGAACCAGCAGGTAGAAACTTATCCTAAAAGGATCTAGACCGTAATCCACAAAATTACCCTATGTATCTACAAAAAAATCTTTTCTCTATACTAACACTTATTTTTGCCGCGCAAAATTGTACAAACAGTAAATAATGACTGTCAGTGTTTCGGCTCTAAAGAAACTTTTCCTTAATACTTTCTAATTTTTTTTTTAGCACCCGCTAGCAACAAATCAAAACGTACAACAGAGGTGGATCAGGACAGCACTGATTCCTTGCAGACCGGATCTACCGGATTTGATCGCGGCCTAGAGGCCGAGAAGATCCTGGGGGCCTCCGACAACAATGGCCGTCTGACATTCCTAATTCAGTTCAAAGGAGTGGACCAGGCCGAAATGGTGCCCTCTTCAGTGGCCAACCTCCAAATCCCGCAGATGGTGATCCACTTCTACGAGGAGCGTCTGTCCTGGTACTCAGACAATGAGGATTAGGCTCATCCTTAAAGTTGCAGCATTAATAGACCGAGAAGAGCGTTAACACATCCAACGAAGGAAACAACCACATAGATTTATCTCTGGCCCCCCTGCAGGCGTTTACTTCTCACAACTCGTGAAGCTTCGGACAACCTTTCTAAATCTGTCCAGGATTCATGCTTGTATTTATGATTAACATTTCGTGAATAAACAAAACTTATGTTCAGATGGAGCCTATGCAAGTGGTTCAAACTTAAGGTCCGGTCGAATGGTGGGATCTGCTGTGCATGTGCTGACCATATGACAGAAATAGTCCTTTCTTTATTGTCCTCTTTTAAGTTGCAAGGTCAACACTTAGGTTAAGGACTCGGCGCAGCAATAATTGATTTTATAATAGAACCGCACTTAGAGATATTTTTAAGTATTTAGAAGTTTGTTGGCCACATTACATTCGGAGTTCTCGAGCACATTACCGCAGCATGACCAATGTCGTCTCCCTGGATGTCCTGCATGTCCATGACCACAGCCACTATATCCAGGCATTCGACCTTCGCACGAGCACATGACAGTTCGGTTGCCTTTTCCGGAGCAGAAGGAGCAGCAGTGGTATATGCCCGTGTGAGGACGAACCTGACGAGCCTGAAATGTGAAAGGACCGCCTTTGATGGGCCGGTCGTTGATCGTAATTGTGAGGATAAGCGCTCCCTGGGCATCCGGCGTAAATGAGATGTTGTAGGTGCCATCCCGATTGTCCGACACCTCCACGGGCAGAAACTTGGAGCTCGAGTCCTTGTACTTCAGCATGCAATTGATCTCCAATCCCCCGTGGCACAGGGAAACTCCATCGACATCTCTGGAGTGCAAAAGGAGATCTGCCTTTTTGTGGAGACGTAGCTGGGAAAACCCCTCCCACTCCAAGGTGCACAAGCCAGGTTCCACCACTTGCATGGTAATTATTCCATATAGAGGAATGTCGCGCTGGTCTTTTGTCGACGGAGCGCGGATTTTGGGAAGAAAGTGCAGCGAATCGGAGATCTGGAAGGAAAATTTTATAATTTTGTTGAATGATTTTAAATTAACTGATGGTTCGGATACCTTCGGATCGACCGGCGGTTTAAATTGTTGACAGTACTCCAAACGTCTGAGGAGTATAGCCGCATAACTCAAGATCTCCACATCGGCGCCAATCTCGCACAGCTCTTGACTGAATCTTACTGCATCCAGAGCCTGCTGTGTTCGTTTCTCTAGAGGAATACCCCAGTTAACTAACGTAAAAATTATAAAAAAGAAAATCTTACCCAGTTCCAGTTGCTGCTTGAGAACAACCTCCACTTTGGACTCCCTAGCTCTACTAATTTGCTGTATCAAGGTCCTACGATGCACTTCTAAGGCCTCGATGTAGTTCTGCATATACCGCTCTACTTGACTCTGGATGTCGTCGCACCTAGCGTTTATTCCACGTGCGATTTCGTTCAACCTTTCAATGGAGTGTTCCGCATATTGACATAGCGGTCGAGTTTGATCCGTAGCTTCTTTAAGGAGTTTTCCCTGATGTCCGATCGCCCGGGCTATAGTCTCATGCCGATGACCTTTATGGAGTAGCACCAAACAATCGGTACAGGCCAATTGGCGGCATTGGGTACAGAATGCCTTTAGTTCGAAGTTGGTATGGATTCCACATCGAAGAACTAGTTTGCTACTGTCTCCCAATCCCAGTTGCTGTTGTTTTTGTTTCCTGGCGCGTCTTAATTCTAGGATACTCCTCATCCGGTGATTTGCAGTGGTCCTTTGCCTCTCGTGTGCCTCCTTGCACAAGGTGCAGAGATTCAGGGTACAGCTTATGCAGTGATAGGTGGCCTAGAATGAGGGAATGGCGATAAGAAAGTGGACCCTAACCTATGTTTTTATGGTCAATGACTTAATGATTCATATTACTTACACTGATTTCATCGGTGCAAAGAGAACACCAGACCTTGGAGATTACATCCTCCCCAGCCTGTAATCGCAAGACCTCTATGCGTCTCACCAACAAATAGTTCTGTGGGAGCTGACGCACTCCACCCAATGGGAGGTCGGTTGGATAGTTGCATCTGTGGCAGCGGATACATCTAGTATGCACTTCGCTTACAAAGCTTCCGGTGAGCCGGGTTCCGAAGGAGCTTGTCGATCGCTTCCCTTCACTCTTTGACTATTAATAAGGAGTTGGTTACTAAGAATCTACATTATTTCCCCAATCTTACCCTGATTACAAGGCGATCCAAAGACTTCTTTCTTCTTAGACTGAAACTTGCACCCCGCTGCCTGGAGGGCGAAACCGTAGCCGTAAGTTCTGCACTAGATCCACCCATCTCCGATTTTAGACTATAGCAGGAGGGATCCTCGCTACGGGCTTGATCCTGATCCCAGAACGACTCGTCCTTAAAATTCTCACTGACCAGGCATTGCAGACAGAAGGAGTGCAAGCAATACAGGGTCCTGGGATCCGTGTAAACATCTAGACATATGCCGCACTTAAGATCATCCGTAAAGGTTATGGTGCTCTCGGGGGGAGTAGTAGGTCTCAGGGTAAAGCTCGGTGATGGGGATACTGCTGGGGAGACCGCAGGCGATCGGGAAGGACTCCTGACCAGGGGCGATGGTGCATCGAAGATCTCTGGCCTTGCTGACGCTGCCAGCAGAAGTTGGGGTAGCATCTGCAGCTTGGGTTGGTTAGAGTCTGGTGTGGGAGGCGAGATCCTCAACTCCGGAGAAGCCTTCAAGCTTAACAGCCGTTTCGGATGCAGTTGCTCCTTGGCTTTGATGGGCTGTGCCACCGTGGCATTGCTCACCTGACTGCTGCTGCTACTTTGGACGGAAACGGAGGATGCGCCACTGAGAATATTATCTAGTAAGGATTCAGGTGAAGTGGAACTTCCACCCCCAGCTAAGCTGCTGCTGGGCTCACTGCCACTGTCCTTGTCCTGCAATCCAAAGTCTTCCCCGGGTAAACCAGATGTTCCAGCTTGGGCGCCATTTGACAAACCCAAAGTCCTTGACCGTCGAATAAAGCTGTTTGGTGCGAAAACGGGCAGTTTGGGCACTAATGGAGGTTGCATATCCGAATTCCCTTCTAGTTTTGGTGCAATGGTAAAGGTAAAGAGCTGTGGTGCCGATTTACGACGGACTGCATCTGGCACAGAAGCAGCTTGAAGATTATTCTGCGGAATCTGCGATTTCTGACGAAGGGAAATCTTGGCCGAGCTCAGCTTTAACAAGAGTTTTCCCTGGCCACCATTGGAAGGTAAAACTGGTGGAGGCGGCGCTGTCGGAGCCACCGCTTCCAAATCCCCCTGGATACGTTCATAATCGATTAGCTGGCTACTCTTGCTTCCGATGCTCGTTTTCCGCTTGAAAACGATTTTTGAGTTGTTGGCCCTGCTCATGTCTCCAAAATTATGCAATTGCAATCCCACAGCTCTGACCACGGATTTGAGGCAATCTGGAGCACTACGAGTGTTCCCGTTGCAATTGAGACCGAGACTGAGACTGGGTCTCGGACTTGGTTGCTGCCTAATCCAATTACATTCCGCAATTGAAACTCACGGTGCCGTACCAATGGAGAGGTGGCAAAAGTCTGACACTGACAATTGTGCAATTGTCTGTTGTGGTTTTTCATTCTAAATAATTCTCTCATGAAGACTTGACACTCGCTATTGATTGACTATTTTCTGATTTGACCGAATGCAAACCAATATAATAACAAAGGTCTTAAAATGGTTAACCGAAATTTCGGTTAATATAATTCTCACTAAGAAATAATCTCTTAACATCTTAAAATTCTATTTCACGACGACAGGAAAAGAAGCCAGAGTTGAATATAACATCCTGGGGTTGACAATTTTATCTTCCGGATTGGATTTATAATTTATTTAATGAGTATCCAATAAAATCGCGAAATATAAAAGGGGTCCCTCGTTACCTTGGGTCTGAAAACAGATACTACTTCTGAGCCCAAATCGCCTCAGCATCTTTCCATTGGATGAATTCGGAAAATCATTTTTTTTTTAAATAAATTGAATTTTTATGTATTTTGTCATATGTATCAAAAAGACTTTTTATTAAGAAATATGAAATTCAAATTTTTTGACAGCTTTAACAGCCACAAACTCACGTTTCTTTATTATCGATGCTTACATGATTTTGAATGATGTGGAAGTATAAATATAAATACTAATTTGTTGCGGATATCGTATTTTTCTTTCAACTGCATCAGTCAACGCATAAGTATCTTTATTAACTCTGTTAGCTGATCGAATGGTCAAGTTAACCACTCGCATTGACATAATACAACGAAGATTACAAAAGTCATGGGAAGCTTTCTCTCCCAATCTCACTCTCCCACCTGGTACTCTCGCCAAAACCCACAATTACTCTCTCTTTCACTCTCTCTACCCAACCCACTGGCACACTAAATGGGTAGGAGAGGGAGCTTTCTGAACCCAGTACTCGTAGAATATAGGGGTATATTATATTTGTTATAATGTAGGTGACTAAGAACCACATTAAGCATATGAATTATTGATTTAAAAAGGTAGGTATTGATATCATTGCATTCGCATATTTATACAGACTATGTAAATAAATCCGGTTTCCAAAGAGTACGAGTACCTCTTATCTTATAGATTGGGTAATGGGTAAAGGACAGTCGAACAACTCGTTGTTGTATTCCTACTTGTTTTTAGTCAAGCAGCTGGCCCAGTGGCTCTTATTTTCGATTCGCTCGTACACATCAGTTGCAATTCGGAAGCGGAATCGGTTGATGTTGTTGCGTTGCTTCGGTTCGGACGTGGAATATTTCGCTTTTGAAAGAACCGACACAGAATAGACCCATAAAACTTTCCTTTCACTCTTGCTTTCCGCACCTCGATTTACATTTTCGAGTTTTGTTGTTATGCTCAGGCTGTGTTGTGTGTTTTGCGTAATTAATTAACAATTATAAAACCAATTCAACAAAATCCGTTAAACCTTTTGTGCCACAGGACAATTTCCATTACGTTTGGTGGATTTGTTGGTAGTTTTCTGTTGCTGGCCGTTTATTGTGTTTTGCTTTTCGTGTTGTTTTTCGTGGGGGACGCACAATTTTCCGTTTGGTTTGCTGCTCCAGTTCTGGGAACCACCCCCACCATCGTTATTGCCGGTCTTTAGCAATATGGAGTCGGTACGTATTCGCACCATTCGCCGGTCCCAAATATTCAAAGCTATTTATGAGCTGAAGAGCGGGGGACCCGGCATCTGTGTTACAAAGTCCAAGTCCAGGGCGATAATAACGCTCGAGATATTGCGTAAAAGGTTAAAGTCTCTTCTCGCCGAACTGAGATTTGATCGGTTTTTATTGATCCTGGCGTAAGATTGCCCAGGCAATGAACTGAAATCACAAAAGAAATAGTATAATGTTAATATTGTTTTTGATTGCAAAATATGTTAAATAAACAAAACAGGGTTAAATCCTATTGCCTATTGAGATTGGCCAGACCGTTTTGATATGATATTTTATGAATAATAAGCAAACAGTTTATGATAAGAACTGATTCCCATGACTCCACATGGAGAATTTTTGATTTCGGATTTAGACTTTAGTCATTTTTATTTTAAATAATCAGATTTAAGCGGAACCTTATGATAGGGCAATGAACGAAATTAGATAAGTTAACTGAGATAAAATGTATATAGGGGTAATAAATGTATATATAAATATTTAAAGTTTTAATACTTTAATAATACTGTATAAGATCTGGGACAGTCTGTTGCCGTATTTAAGATTATCTAATTTTTTATAACCCACCGGGATAACGTAAAGCAATTTCATTTTAATGCCCATAATCCCAGTCGTGCAAATCATTATAAGGCTTTTAAGCTGATTTCGCGCACTTGTTCACACAGAAAAAATAAACAAATTTTGAGAATCTTAGTACCAGCTGATATTAAATAGCAAGACCTTTAATGCACGTGCATAACATGAAATTATATGTATTTACATACTAAGATCATTGCAACCATAATTAAAGTATTTTTTTCAACAGGTAGCCAAGAAAGGCATGGAATCCTACAGGTTCGGCAGTGTGGACTATATAGTTTTCTTGGGCATGATCGTATTATCTACCGGCACTGGCATCTATTTCGGGTGCATCAAGTGAGTGACCTTCAATACCACGGACCATTGCCAAACATTTGTGTTAATTACAGGAAAAGCAAGAAGAAGCTCGAGGAGGCGGAACCAACTTTACCGACCACAATGCCAGAAAGGCGAAAAAACGATTTCGGATCGGAGAAGATGAGTGAGTACCTGCTTGGGTCACGCAATCTAAAAGTTTTTCCCGTTGCCATGAGTCTAATAGCCAGGTATTTTTGATGATATTACACCCCCTGAGCATCCCTGTAATCTTTACCCTTCTCCTTCCAGCTATATATCCGGCGTTACGATACTGGGAACTACCTCTGAAATCTACAATTATGGCACGCAATATTGGTTTATAGCCATTGCAATAGTACTCCAAGGCATTGCCGTCTCCTATGTCTACATACCAGTATTCTCGGCTCTTCAAGTAGGCTCTTCGTATGAGGTACGACATTCGTAATTACTAGAAACTGATTTATTAATTTACAGTCTAATGACTCGGGGAGCTTATGGTTGAAGTAAGATTATTTTTGAGGGAAATATATAATTTATGAATACTTGCTTTTTATTAAAGTTGTCACAGATTTTAAAGATTCAAAAATTTTCACGATCTCATTTCAATAGAAAGAAACTCTTTATGAAAACTTAGTCATGTGAAGAAGAACTAATTATGATAAGAAAACTTTCCAAACTAAAAACTTAAAAGTTTGACACATGGAAATTGCATTGTGTTCGTTGATAAGAATGATATAAGTTGTTTCCGTCTTCCCCTTTTACTATTTAATTTATTTGCAATCAATTAAGGGAAAACTTAGTGAACATTTTAATTAACTGAGAGTCGGAGACCACCCTCCTCAAGTGGAATTTCTTGGACTTTGCTCTCGCCCACTTGTTGCGACGCTTTTTCTGTGTCTCCACGGTTCCGATATGATTAATTGCAAAGTATTTTGCTGCCACTTGACAATTGTGTTCAAGCAATTAGATTGCCTGAAAAAAGTCCAAATGACGTTAGCTTCAGTGCCAGCAATTATTACTAACCAATCTTACAAGCAAATTATTTTGAAGATTAAAGGCATCTTTACTTTCAGTACTTGGAGATGCGATTTCATTCGGTCATACGAAGCATAGCTTCTTTTATGTTTATATTGGATGAGGTAAGTCAAAGTTCAAATTCCCAAATATTTATTTGAGAAATCATTGATCTGATTTCAGATACTGTTTCTGCCTTTTATTGTGTATGTTCCAGCTATAGCTCTGAATCAGGGTAAGCTATAATTGTTATTTCTTTTAATCACTTCTATAATCTCTTGCTAATCTTGCAGTTTCTGGCATTAATCTCCATGTGGTGGCTGTGGTAATTGTGGTCGTTTGTGTTTTCTACACCTTTGTGGTAAATTTTAGAGGGTATGATTAAATTTGAATCATTAAATTAAATTATATATTTCCAGGGAGGGATCAAGGCAGTGGTCCACACAGATGCCTGGCAGGTGCTGGTGATGTTTCTTTCCGTTCTTGCAGTGGCGATATTGGCAACTGTTTATGCTAACGGCTTAAATGTTCTTTTTGACGATGCCGCCAAGGGCGGTCGATTGATTTTTAGCAACACAAACCCCTCGCCATATGTTCGTCATACTGTTTGGAGCGTTCTCATCGGGGGATTCTCTTACTGGACATCTTTTAATGCTGTCAATCAGACCATGGTGCAGCGATATATGTCTCTTCCCTCGCTAAAAAAAGCCCGAGCTTCCATGGCTATTTTCACAATTGGAGTGGCTGCCTTTGTCTCAGTTTGTTGTTATGTGGGCCTGCTAATCTTTGAGATGTACAAGGATTGTGATCCTCTGAGTGCTGGACTAATTACGGTGAGTTAGTGATTATTAGCTATTAATTTTTACTTACATTTATTCCATTTCAGCACGACGATCAGCTTCTGCCGCTCTTTGTAGTCCAGAGTGTCGGTCACATCTATGGAATGTCTGGTTTGTTTATAGCTGGGATATTCGGAGCTGCCTTGAGTTCTCTGTCCGTAGTTCTTAACTCCACTTCCTTGGTGATCCTGGAGGATATAGTTCGCGGCTGCTTCAAGATGCAACCAAGTGAAAGAGCCTCCACAATTTTGGTCAAGTCAACTATTATAGTTCTTGGTATAGTGGCCCTCTCACTGGTGTTTGTCCTGGAACAACTGAGTGGAATTCTGAGCATTTGCACTTCAATGACGGCCATCGCAGCTGGAACCACTTTTGGCTTGTTTACCCTGGGAATGCTTGTTCCTTGGGCCAATACTGTGGGCACTGCTGTGGGCGGAATTGCCAGTGCTTTGCTCGCCGGATGGATATCCTTTGGAACGCAGTTTACCATTGCAGCGGGAGAATTGAATTCTCAAAAGCTACCCGTATCGGTGCAGGGATGTGTGGGTAATGTAACCCTTCGGGAAAACTTATGGGTGGATGAGGAGCAAGTTTTCCCACTGTACCGACTGTCTTACCACTGGATAAACCCCATTGGTGTGGTCACAGTCATCGTAGTGGGTGCACTGGTCTCCCTTGTGACCAAACCAACGAATATCAAGACTCTGGATCCCGATCTAATATCGCCAGTGATTCATAGGTACATGTACAGATTGCATTCTAATCATATTTAAATACTTAAATCGAATCTATTTCTTCTATTAGATTTCTCCCTAAAGAGTGCTTCAACGGTCGGAATCTTAATGCGCAGGCGCACAAAAACCTTCTGAACGTATCCTAAAATAGACAAGCCATAATATCCTGTGCCAAAATTAATGGAGAAATCGAGCTCCTATACCTGTGGCATTGTATTCCTCACACATTTCTTGTTGGCCTAGTACGTAGTTGTAGTTGATTTATGGTAGTTACCTTAAAAATAGCCTAGTCTAGTACAATGCGATCCAACTATTGGATTGAAAAACACAAACCGAAGTACAGGAACCTATGAATCTGCATCTCCATCTCCAGAGTGCTCAATCATTAGCGTAGTGTAATTATTGTATTATAATATAGCTTTATTTAATTGGTTTGTTCGTATCTGTTCTTCACTTTCCAGCTTATGTTCAAGCATTATTCTTTGGCATTTTCGTTTTGTAGTCAGCAGACTGTGTCTCATTATGAATTCCGTGTGACTTTACAAGCATAATGTCTGTGATAAATTCAATAAATAAATCATACATACTGTCCGAATTGTTTACACCTAGAATATAGTTAAGCAATTGCAAAGCAGCAGGAATGATATGACCACTGTTTGGATCTGGGATCTGAGTCTGGAATGTAGCTGTATCTAGTCTAAACTAAGCCCCAATCAGGCGTAAATCACAAAAGAGGATGCGCCTTGTAAAGGCTCGCTCGTACATACAACTAATTGACCTTCCGATGATCAGCGGCCGAGGACTGTCTTCTGCTTTGGATGCACTTGCGCACTTGGAATGCGATGACAATTAGGCAGAGCATACCAGCACTCAGGTAGCTGTTAAAGACAAATTGCTGCGGCAGCATTTTGCACTTGGAAACAACATAGTCGTCGGGAGTGATGGTGGCCTGAGAACAAATAATTATTATTAAAAGTTCGAAGCGTTTGCAATCATAAGAAAGAAAAAAAAACCCACCAGCATAAAGCTGGGATTGACTTTGTTTCGCCAGCTAAAAGAGGCCACCGTGTACTCATCAATGCCCAGCCGATTAACGCTGTGGCAAAAGTGATGTGAATGGCCGGCGAACGCCAATCTAGGCTTTAGTAGTTTTCCCAGCTTATCCGTGGCATCCTTGGAGAGCACGTGAAAACGTTCGCGGAACGTCTCGATGAAAGGAGCATCGTGCTCCTCGCACATGGTATCCGAAATTCGGTATGTGGGGAAGTGCTGCAGTAGGATCGGCTGGCTATAAGGATGACGCCTGGTGCGGGCGCACTCCGCCTCCAGTGGATACTTCATGCAGTGCAGCGTCCGCGAGATATTCTTTAGCTCATCCTCGGCCTGGGTGCAAAACATGCAGCCATCAGCCTCCATTGCCATTGAGTTTATTACCACGAAATGGATCTGTTTGATGGTGTACAGGTTCACCGATGAGTTGTTTAGATAGCTTTCGAAGCGCGACATAAAGAATGGATGCATCCTGGAAGACAAATTGGCATGTATTAATTAAGAAAATTAAGCGTTTGTGTAGTTACATCGTTGATTTACTAACTTGTAGTGGAAGCCCACGTCGTGGTTTCCGGCGACGCTTATGAGCGGAATACCCGGCGGCAAATTGAACATCTTCAGGTAGCGCCACACATACTCCTGGAACTGTTTGTCGCTCACCATGTCGCCCTCATCAAACAAGTCCCCCAGGACGAAGACCACATCCGGTTGAAACAACCGGGATGCCGCCTGGAAGGCGCGTGTCATGTGCCACTCCCGGTACAGCTTGTCCAGCCAGTGCCCACGATGCGGTCCCAGGAGATGGGGATCCGCCAGTATCATCGCCCTCAGCGGATCGTCCACATACTTTTTGCGCTTAATCTCCGGCCACTTGCACTTTTGCAGAACCACAAAGTCCGCCACGTATTCACAGAAGATCAGGGCACACAGCACGATCACAAAACAGGCGTATAGAAATCGCATCTTTTGTTTATAAACCGGCTTAAAAAAATAATAACAAATTCAGCTCAAAAATAATAGAGAATCATCCGATAACCATTTTCGCCCAGAGACACTCGATAACTTTGCCAGTGTTGCACAGCATTGGCAGGTCGGATTACCAGGGCTTTAGGGGGTGGGCGCGCAATTCAAAAATATTTGTACAACATTTTTTGCGGGGACTGCAACTATTTAAAATCAGTCCCTATTCTCTAACAAAATTTAAATTAGCAATGAGCAATGAGTACAAGAATAACTTTTATAAGAAAAAATATTGTTTTTCATGGTGTCACCTAGTTCATTAACATATGTAGTCATATTAGTCCAAAGTAAATTAATAGTTTTCTGGGTAAGAAGCGCATTATCTAAAATAGCGGACATTTTATTTTGAATATTTTTATGCTTTGCATGCTGCTTATTAGCTAACTAAAAGAGATCATAGAAATAGTTCAGTCCCTGTCCAAGCTCCCAAATGGAAATGCCAGTACCCAACTCCTGGGCCAACTTTATTCGCTCGTTAATTGAGTAGAGAGTGGGATAAAATACAATGTGACGACCGTCTTGGTTTCTAAAAATTGTCAAAAATAAATCACTCCACTTTAAACGTGTTTAAAAAGAAACTTACTTGATTTCAAAGAAATTCTCAACATCCCGCTCATCGTAAGTCAAATGCTTCTTCACATGTCTCACCAAATCCAAGTACTGGGAGAAGGTGATAGGTCCGCCGCCATCGGGTGTGTAATCATTGCCGTACATGTTAAGACCCATCAGAATTTTGCCACGCTTTGCCGCCATATCGGTGCATCCTTCGGGGGCAATTGTTTCTACAGCCTTGCGTACGAAATAGAGGGGTGCATTTGCTCCAGGTCGCTGTACGCTGGAGAAATCATAAGTCATTAGCGAGAAGGCGAATATGTGCTTGTAAAGCTTGTCCATGTGCTTCTCTCCAAAAAGATTGCCCGTGTCCTTGCGAAATGGAGGAATGACTAGTATGAGGCGCAACTGCTGCTTCTGGAGTTCTTTGGCTAAAATCAAACGGAATAATTTAATTAATATTTTTCATGAATGTTACTTAGTTAATTGTAATAATGAGCGAAAGTTTAACTTGATCAGAAAATAAACTGTGTTCATGGACCTGTTAATTTTTGAATATAGAAAAAGATTGAAAAACTAAATATAATTTAAAATGCAAATGAGTTGGAAATATGATGGGCAATCATTGCAAAACCCACCCATTTGCAGAACCAGTGCAAAAAGGATCTTGTCATCTATGCGCTTAGCCAGCTGGGACCACACCTCCAGGACCAGACCATCGAAGCCATTGTCCTTGCAGCACTTAATCAGGGCATCGTTCACTTTCGTTCTTTCCCTGGCATCGCTAAGCAGTAGCTTAATATCCCGATCGGTGAAGTGATCGAATATGAAGCGGGGAAAGACTGAAATTCAAGGGGCGTTAGTATGAGATTACAAAAATGTTGAGCAAATGCGGCAGTACCCTTCACGGTGCGCTGATTGTGGGCCTGCTTGCCCTTTCTCCGGACATCGCTCACCCAGCCCGCATCGATGTCATGCGTTCCTGCCACGGAATATCGATCTTCCTGCTTCACAATCTGCAGCCAAACCGGGGAGATGATGTCGAACTTCTTGGCGAAGATTTTGGCCACATCATAGCCGTGGGAGTTCCACTACACGTAAAGTAAACAATGTAATTACTATGCATACACAAAAAGTGGGAGTACCCACTGGGGTCACATAGCCCAAGATAGTGCCATTGAATCGCCTTAGTCCCGATTCCTTGAAGTAGCCTCTGTGGTTGGCCACGATGTCCTTGGCCAAGGGTTCGGGATTTACCAATCCCAGATCGAAAACATCGCTGTCTTGAGGTCCGCCACGCAGCGAACTTTCCTTGTGTTTGCTTTTTGGTTTATGGCTGTCCGGGGCGAGGGTACCGTGGACGGAGGTCAGCAGGAGAAGCAGGACAGCGAGGAGGTACAGGAGCGCATGAGGCGCACGCATTTTGACAGGAGGAAAATCAGGACAACCGCATAAATAGCACAAAAACAAATCGCATACAACAAGAAAGCCGGTAGCAGTGTGACCATAGCGAAGTAAACTAAAACTTATCGGCGAGGGTGTCGCACAGCCAAAATAAGAAGGCTATCGAACTTTTAAAATTTCCAGCCAAATTCAATAAAGTACTGGTTTTGTGTTATATACTGGGTTTCCTTTTGATTATTTTATGGAACAATTATTAGTCATATCCGTTTTGGGTTTATAATTCTGAATTCTCTATTTGAATTTGATTGATTTGTTGCACTGACTTAACTGGTTAGATTTGAATAGCCCGCCTTAAGCCTATCGAAAAGCCTTGCATCGCCAATATAAAACCCGTAGCGTTGCCAGATAACAGTGAAAAGCTGCTCTTGTGGAAAACAGCTGTTAGAAGCATTTGACTTTTTTTTGACTTTGATACATTTTCTTAAGCGCAATTTAAGCGCAACGACCAAACAATGCGTAATGTGCCGAAATCGTAAGTGGTAAAACATTTAAAATGTCCCGCAGAAATAAAGGAATATTCTACTCCCCATCCGCCAGTCTCGGTCTCTCGGTCACAACCCCAGGCGGAAGTTCGGGGGCTCCGGACAGCGGACGCCACAACAGCTTGGAGGACATTAATCTGGACCAGTTCCTGAAGACGTCCAACTACGAGGACACGGTGAAGCAGCTGGACATCTACTATGGCATCGGTGAGGATTTATATAACCTTGGAGCTGTCTGTAGGGCGGCCAATTGAGCACCAATTGAAGGCGTCTATTAATAATCATCGCGAAATGTCGACGCCCCAAGCTTGATTGTAAACAGACTCGTTTGTTTATTTGCAATGCCAATCAAGAGGCGATAACCGTGAATTCTAACACTTTCTCCTCCCGCAGTGAAGCGTCAGTTGCTGCGCTACCAGAGCCCCATCACCGGGCTGTTCCCCGTGATGAGCACTGACCAGGTTGTGGGATCCGTCCGGGATAGCGTCTACTGCGCCTCCGCCGTCTGGAGCTTGTACCAGGCATATCGTCGCATCGACGATGACCGAGGAAAGTCCTATGAACTGGGCCAGAGCACCGTAAAGTGCATGCGCGGCATTCTAGAGTGCTGGGTCAAACAGGCGTCGCGGGTGGAGCTCTTCAAGCAGCGCCAGTCCAATCAGCATGCTCTGCACAGCAAGTTTCAGCTGCACACCGGCGAGAAGATCTACCCGGATGAGTTCTACAACCACCTGCAGATCGATTGCGTGAGTGGAGGCGTGTTTCTTATCGAAATGTACCTAAAAACAATGATTTCCTCCTCTTAGGTATCTCTCTATCTGCTGTTCCTCGTCCAGATGATAACCTCTGGCCTGCAGATCATCTACACCCACGACGAGGTGGCTTTTGTCCAGAACCTGGTGTACTATGTAGAGCGTGCCTACCGAACGCCTGACTTTGGCATGTGGGAGCGTGGATCGAAGTATAACAATGGTACCCCGGAGATCCATGCCTCGTCCATTGGAATGGCCAAGTCCGCCTTGGAGGCCATCAATGGCTGTAACCTGTTTGGGGAGAAAGGAGCTTCGTGGAGTGTTGTCTATGTAGACATTGATGCTCACAATCGCAATCGCAGTATTTTCGAAACCATGCTGCCCAGGGAATCTAGCTCAAAGGTGAGTTATTATTAATTTTGTAATTCCAATAAAATAATTTGGATCACCGCTTTTTCAGGGTGTGGATGCTTCACTGCTGCTCACGCTTTCCTTCCCAGCATTTGCCTCGCATGAAGACCGCCTGGTAGAGCAGACCAAGCAAAATGTAGTAAATCGTTTGCGCTGCAAAATGGGCTTCAAACGTTTTACCCGCGATGGTTTCCTCAGCAAAAACGAGGACAAATCACGTCGCTATTATCACTCTGGGGAGTTAAAGGAATTCGAAGGCTTGGAATGCGAATGGCCGCTCTTTTTCATAGCAATGATCATCGATGGCGTATTTAAGAACAACAATGAACAGATCGAAGAGTTTCAGAACGATCTGCGACGCTGTTTGCGTACCGATGTCAATGGAGATCCCGTGGTAACGATGTACTATGCCCCGGACGGAGATGGTTCCTACATGCGTGCTCCATCGCAGTCGTTGTTCCTCTGGGGACAATCCTTCTTCATCATTGCTCAACTGCTGACCGCAGGACTGTTGCATATCAATGAATTGGATCCAATTAGGCGCTATTTGCCAAGCTATAATCGCCCCAGAAGGGCTGGTCGGTATTCGGCTTTCCAGGTGAGTTGAAATCAGGATATGTAGGGTGTTTAACGCTATGAAGTGGTGACTGTAATATATATTTAAAAGAGAAGATTTATCTTTTTCATTGAAGTCAAGTAAAAATCCAGCATATCTCAGATAAAGAACTCAAACTTAAACAGTTTTAAATACTTCGCATAAATTAAACAACATTTTGAAAGCTGCGATTTCTTTAATGGTGATTGAAAACACATTTCATAGCGTAAGGTTTAAAAAAGGTTTTCGACTTGCCTATCTGGGAGTCTCCGCTTCTGCTGCCCGCTGCCGCTGATGAGTTTTGTGTGTCTGCCGTGTGTGTCTGCGTTCGCTCCCAATTGGAATCTTTTACACATAAGTTCTGTTTTGTTGCCTTAGTACTTTGTATGGGATAAGTGAATAATTGGCTCTTGATATTTAATTCTATCTACATTCTGTTCATTCTCTACTACCAACCACTACCACATTCTACTGATACCACACATCTATATATCCAAAATGAACAAAATGAAAACGTTCATTAAAACCCAAATTGTAAAATAATTGGTTTCGTAATAACAGGGCAAAGCTATTGATGAAAAACACAAAGTAAGTAGATGTCCTGCTATATCAAAATAAATATTGAAAATCTAAATTCAAAATTATATAGACGCTAAATTATACGTATGTGTACAAACTAAATTATGCTTTTTAGACCACAGACACATTCGCACCAAAGATCACCTAGTTAACTTATTGTGGCTTTTACATGTTCGGCAAGACACACTGATCGAAAAGATTTAACTATGACACACTTAACGATCAAAACACACAACTACACTATAGAAATGATTATTTGCTTATTTTCAGTATAAATTATTATTATTTCTGTATTCCCGTTTTATTTGTATATAGTGAACAAATTCTTTTTGGTATCTAAATCAAAAATTTCTCTTTACTCTTTTCGGTTTTCTTTCCTCTCTATATACCTATCAATATACTGCATATTTTGTTTAAAAATCAACATAAACACACGCTCTATAGGCTAAACCGGGCACTGTAAGTAATTTGTCACCAGACGTTTGGGTTTATTTACGTAGTTTGCAGTTCCTAATTCATGTAATTAACCAAAAGGCATAGAACAATCAAGCTTGATTTGGCTTGATGATGTTACAAAGGTGTTAACAATGGGAATTGGCTTTTAAATATTCAAAAAATGATCACGCCTCCCAATTCACAAAGCATTCTTAGTTAAAATGTTATCGGGGCAGCGCTTGAAAATGAAATGCCAAAAGACAGCAGCTTTGCTTGAGCCCTTAGAAAATGTTTAATACTAATTAACCGCTATTGCTAAATACCCATATGTTCCTCTACTAAATTCCATACTATGTAAAAAGAAACCACGCATACCTATTATATTGGATGACAAAAAGGTAATTTGTGGTTAAACTTTTGGGCCTGGGCTGGGTCTTCTAATTTTATTAGGACAACAATCGGCATAGATTATTTAAAATAAAATTTCCCATAAAGAGTAAAATAAACCACATAAAATTTGCACTTAATCACGTATTAAATATCTTGATTATATTCGATTACTTAGAAGGGTTTTAAATGTTTTCTAAATTCTTTTGTAAATTGTTTCAAAATTCGTGTTTGGCTTCATTGCCATCTAATATATGTTTGGCATGTTAAAATCCTTTAACTTTTACTTATATTCTTTTATATCCCACAGTCTTAACTCTCTGCTAGTATTTCCCTGATCCTTTTCCCCCTATATATTCCCTTTTGTGTGTTTTTTGCATTTGCATTTTGGCATTCGGCTAGTCAAAATTTTCTTGTCATGTGATTAAAATCCAAGAATCTTGAATTGGCCTCATGCATCCTAACATTTTTAATCCACCATCTAAGAAAGTTGTACGTATTGTAATAATGTTTTGGTAATCCTTACAGGGAACTGCCACTGATCTTGTAGTGCAGATTGTCCTGATTGCCGAGTCCATGAGACTGCAGGCCATGATGGCCACCTATGGCATCCAAACACAGACGCCACATGAGGTAAGATCCGTATGACTCTAATTTTGCAATAATAACCATTTTTCTTTAACCAGGTGGAACCTGTGCAAATTTGGAGTTCCACGGAGCTTATTAAAGTCTATCAACATCTTGGAGTCAACAATAAGGTTGGCTTGTCCGGACGTCCATCGCGACCGGTGGGATCCTTGGGCACCAGCAAGGTGTATCGCATCTGCGGCATGACCGTTCTCTGCTACCCACTGATCTTCGAGGTCTCCGACTTTTATCTCTACCGTGATATGGCACTGTTAATCGACGATATCAAGACGGAGCTGCAGTTTGTGGGCAAATATTGGCGCTTGTCGGGCAGACCCACGGTGTGCCTGCTGATCCGGGAGGAGCACATGCGAGATCCGCAGTTCAAGGAGATGCTCGACCTGCTGGCCATGCTCAAGAAGGGCTACTGCGATGGCATGAAAGTGCGAATCGGTCGTCTGCAGAATCTCATTAGCAGCTCTTGCATCGAGCATCTGGATTTCATGAACCAGAGCGATCTGACCGATAACGAGAATGCATTCTCGCAGATAAACCATGAGTATATTGGCTACCAATCCCTGACAGATGTGCCCAAAGCATTGACTTACGTGGAGGAAAAGATTTCCGTTGCGGTTAGTAATAAAATTCTAAGAACACTAAGCTCCCAGAAGGCTTATTCCTTAATATATATTCCAGCACTTTGATACCAAACCCACGCCGGATATCATAAATGCACTCCGGAACACTGATTCCATTTACTGCTTGTGCCAACTATGGGGTATTATTCTCAACCGCGAGGGTCCGCACTTCGAGGTGAACGGTCTGAATGTGAATACGGCTTTGACGCAGCTCTACCATCGCGCTGGTTCCTTGCGCTACTGGCGGGCTGTGCGCTACTGCTCCTCTCTTCTCCACCACATTGTTGACTCCATCAGTCCATTTATTACCACCGTGCTGGTGAATGGCAAGGAACTCACCGTGGGCATCATTGGCCAAAAGGAGACGGTATTCGACAAACCCATGACGCCGGCGGAGATTCAAAATGTCATGTACACAAGTGTCCAGCCATACGACGTTATCCAGGCGGTGCTGCAACAGGAAGTGGTACTGTATTGTGGACGATTGATAGCCACCAACCCATCCATGTTCCGTGGTATACTGAAAATTCGTATTGGCTGGGTGCTGGAGGCCATGCGAATCTATTTGAAAATCTCAGGTCAGCAGAGCATTGATGTAGACAATCTGTCGCCCTTCCAAGTCCGCATACTTCTTCAAAAAGTTCTAACCGTCAGCGAGTGGGCTGTAGAGGAAAAGTAAGTTGAAAGGTATTGAGTTATTGTGATTACGTATAAATGAACCATATTTTGAATAGGCTTACTACCCTGCAACGCCGACAACTGGAGGGCTGCTTGTGCCGCGTGCCAAAACATTTCTACAACAAAATCTGGGAGATCCTCCAGCGAACCCCACAGGGAATTTTAACTCAGGGTCATCACTTGCCCGCCACGCCCACACTTACCAACATGAGCCGCGGCGAGCTAACCTTTAATCTGCTGGTCGAGGAGACTCTGATTTGCATTGACCGACCGGAAAGGCGTCAAATAACTGTGGAGCTGTTGTGCATTGTGGCAACCATTCTTAATCGGTAAGATTTAACAATATAATTAATTATAATTCTCTAAAAACATTTTAGAAGGTTATAAAAATTTTTAAAAATATTATTTAGCTTTAAAAGAGTATTTAATGTTTGTTGTTCTTAGCAATCCGGAGCTGCACTTCAAACAAGCTCTTGATTTGGACGGCATCTTGGCTGAGGCGTTTGCCATGTACTGCAAGGACAACAATATACAGCATCAGCCGGAGCCGCAGCCTCAGCAGACCAAGAAAGAGGATCTCAAGGCATTCTACTCGCTGCCATATTCGGAGACCACGGGCTACTTGGCTCGCGCCGCAGTCAACAAGGTTTTGCAGGGCGGCATCTTCTCTACCACCGAGGAGGATGTTCAGCTCGATGGAGATCGTTTGCATGACGACAACTGCAAGGTGTCTTAAGTGAAGAGACCCTGACAATAGATTATGTACATAGCACAGTTTGGCATATCTTCGTTGCACTGACCCACCACTAGCTCGAATTTTGTAGCTATTTTATTCTGTTATTCTTATTCAACTTGTCTCTCTCTGTGTCTCTCGCCGTTCGCCTAGATCTTAATTAAATGTTATGTATATTTTGTTGCAATAATCGAAGGTGTTACATGGCCGAGTGTTTGATTAGTTAATAGGTCAATAGCACTGGGGGTGGAAACCCAAGCAACTGAGCCCTAACCTCGCTTAATGCAAGCCGTATTGATTTTCGCCCCACTTATGTCACCCAAGCTAGGCTTTAAAAGCTCTTGGCCGATTCCCCACTCGGTTTACTTGACCAGCAGTCGTCGCACTTGAACAATATGCGCGCTCCCGAGTGGATCAGCACAGAGATGGCGCGCCTCACTTCGAGATTGGAACGCTACAAGCCAACGGGCAGTGGCTACAACCGCATCCAGTCGATTCGCCTGTCTAAGAGCGTTACCCAAATGCTGAACAATCCGATGCCCCCGGCACCAGCCGCTGCCACCGCCCGAACGCAGCAGGAGAGCTCCTTTACAACGCCGCGACGGCGCGGTGTCCTTAGTCGCAGCGAATCCGAGTGGGAGGAGGTGTATCCTGCCGTCAAGTTCAGTCGCCAGGAGAGTACCGAAAGTGCCATCAGTGAGGACAGTGAGATGCGATTTACCCACTATAGAAATTGTGCCACGCGAATACCTTGAATGGGGATACTAACTTCGATCTACTCTGCAATATTTGTAAATTTTTATCTGTGTTAAGTAAAAAATAAACAACAACTAACCTCTACAAATAACATCCGTTTCAAATTAGTCATTGAAAGGCGTTTTGCTTGGACGATCTAGTTAATTGGATTGAATGGGAAAGAGTGGTTGATTAAAAAATTATTAATTTTATTAATCAATGAAATCAAATCGATCCGACAGATATGTAGGATACATACTTTGATAAAACTCTACAAGGATATTTAGTTAATCTCAAGAGTTCTAATCCTTACACAATATTATTTCGAAATTTCCATGTGGAAATCTATATGTAAAAAAAGTATAGTCTCTGTAAAAGATTTATGGATCAAATAAGTTATATTTATAAAAACAAGCAATATATTATTTATTTATGACAATCAATTTCGATTCTTTATTTTAGTTCGTAAGTATTCCACGTAATTAGTAAGCTTATTTCGGAAATTAAACGCTAAAAAAATAGGTACATATTTACGTTTTAAGTTGTTCGGTTCTTTGTATAAAAATTCATTCATTTCTAAATTTATCAATTTAATTTCGATTCGATACATATAAAATAGAACATACAGATGTTTGTTGGCATTTACTAATTTAAAGAGATTGCATATGGGAGATATTAGTGTAGTTGATCAATTTTCTTTCAAAGCCAACGCATTTAAGCAATATACATCTTAAATTTTGATATGAATTTGCCTAGAAAATAGTTGCTCAAGCAAATGATATTTGCATCTAATACAAAAATATGTCACTTGATATGCCTATAACTAAAGTCAACGCTCTATATATATGCAACATATCGATTTAGTTTTATAACAAACAGTATAACATATACCTAATATCTTTAATCAGTTTTGTAAAGGGCACACACAGGCAAATAGCATATACATGTATGCGATTCGAAGCTAATTGGTTAATTTTTCATGATATTATTTTCGTATAAATATAAAACATTAATTACCTAGGCGTTATAGTTATTACCTATTAACTCGGATGCTTTAGGTTAATTGTTATATTTAAGGTTTCTGTAAAATGCTAAATTCCCTGAATATGAGTTTTCATCATTATTATTAGTTTTTCCGCACTTAATCTTCAATTTTTACACATATTTAGAAGTAACTTATTTAAATTATTAGCTTGTTTGGGCAATTATAATTAACTAGTATTTTCATTCGTTTAATCTAACAAACTGCAACACTTTTTGCTTACTTAGGACTAAATACACAGTTTCACACAAGGGCAGTACTTTTGACAAAAAATCGAACGAACTGTAAACTGTATAAATGGGTGATGTGTACTTTGTGTTTCTGATTTGTGTTTTTTTCCCTTCATATAAAAATGTTTAAAAAAGACTATGAAACCTACGCAATACGTAATAAATACGTAAACAAACACTAAATTACTTAAGCGTTTGGGCTAGGCCTATGTTATTGTAGTTGCTGCTGCTGCAGCTGCTCGGGCCGGCGCACGCTCATTCGGCTGGGGATCGAGTCGGTGTCGCCGTCATCATCCACGTACTCCTCCTTGGGACGCGTCCACTTGATTAACGTCTCGGGCGATCGGTACAGGAAGAGTAATTTGGCAAACAGATCTTCCTCCAAGGCGAATTCCAAAGCCTCGCGTACCTTAGAATTGAATTAGATGAGTAACAAACCTGATTCAAAACCATATTTTTTTAAATTACCAGATAAATATCCAGGCAAAGTTGCAGTACTCTATCAACGTAAGGCAGATCCTCGAACATAATCTTTCGGTTCTGACCGCCAATGAAGGACTTCATGAAGCGCGAGGCCAATAACACAAAGGTGGTGTACAAGCCAATAATGCTGTTAGGGAAATATATAACATTTAGATCTTTGATTCTTCCTGAATCCCCGGCTTACTCACCCTCCCGCAGTGAGGAAACTGAACGTCGATGGGAACTTCTTATCGTTGAATGTGTACATCACTATACCGGATGTGCAGTTACTGTAGGCAAACTTGGACAGCGTTTCGTTGTAGAATGTATCGTTGCAGAAGTCCCGTATCTCCCACCACAAGCCATTGGTCTCTTTGTCTCGATGCATTTTGATCACCAGCGGTCGGTATTCGTGGTGTTTTTCGCTCAGCACACTGACTACGGCGGCGTCTCCCGAATTGAGTACCTTGATAAACTTGGGTATCATGCCGGGAATGACAACAACTTCTTCGACTTTAGGAGTGCTAATGATAGTGGTGTCATTGATGGTGATATTGCTTTGAATTGGCTCCACGTCTTGAGTCTCGCTTAGCATATGAATAAGTGCTGCCCGTCCTTCGAAGGTTTCGTCCAGCGAAATGGCATGCTCATCACCAACATTTTCCTTTAAGCCCTTGGCAGGAGCCTTTCGCGTGAGCGAATAAGAGAAGCGAGCCTTTAGTGTGTGATCTAAAATAATTAAATATGCATAATAAAATTATCAAATTAAAGAAAGAAGCAAATTTCTTACTGTTTCTCAAGTCATTTAACAACCGCTGCCTATCCGGCGGTGCTATATTCCAAAGAGATGGCGAGTTCCCAGCCAGTCTTACCGCAGCCACATCCGTTGCATCATAGCCAGCAATAAACGTTAGAGCCTGTTTCTCCTTAATGTATGCGTTAGTCATCTGAGAGTACATCTCGGGATTGATCTCAAAGATGCTATCGTAGTTATTTGTGGTGTAGATGGGATCATATGGTCCAATTCGTATCGACAGCGACACCTGATAGGGCACATTCGAGGTGCCCACGGCATTGCCCAGGGCAAACAGACACAGTGGTCCCCAAATGCAAATCACAATCAGCAGGACAACGGTGCCGCCCATGATAAGTTTGGAAAGTGAGGCTTTCTTCTGAGCTCTCATAGCGGGAAAATCGGTCTCAGACTGCCTGGTACAGCGAATCAGATAGATGTTCGAGAAAATGTCCTCCATTTTCAGCCAGTCAAAGATGGTCATTGTGCTGTCGATGCACACCCAATCCAGAATTGTTCGCAGCTCGTACAGGAACGGAATCTGCATATACACCTTAAAGGCAATCATGTTGACCATCGAGAAACCCTTGGTGAAGAAGTTGCCCAGAATTCGCTTGGGGTAACCGGATTTGATTTGATAAGAGCTTAACAGCATGTAGAAGCACTTGATCACGTAGAAAATTATCGGCGGTGCCAGGGAATTGAAAGTACGCTCCGTAACAGCCGGTACCACAAAGAACATCCAGATGTGTATGCCAATCACTGAGAAGAAGTGGAAGATGATCTTGTTCACCAGAGCCTTGCGCAGGTACAAAGCTCGATCTATAACGATCAGCAGGAACTGAACCAGTAACATGATCAGGAAAGGTATAGGGACTTTGTTCTCCGCTAGATAAGTCTGGACACCCTCATCGCTTTCTGTTTGTTGGGTCTACAAAATGAGAAAATAATAAAGTACTTTTTTTAAATCTATAAAATATAATTTTACTCACTCCAAATGCAGTGAAGCCAAACAGCAGTACAAAGAAGTTTACAAAATCACAGAGGAACATCAGGGCATAAACATCTGTGGCTAGGCGGGATTTGTGAACCAGGCTGAAAAAAAACTTGTACAGCGAAGAGGTGTACTTGGTTCGTCTGCAATAAAAATCATAATTGTTATTAAAGGTTTATTCATCTAATTGTACACCTACTCTAGCTGATTGATGCCACTCTTGCTATACTCCGGCGATCCTGGCAAAGAAGCCTGACTCACTTGGAGACTCATCTTCTGAGCAGCATCTTCATTCAACTGGCGGGAGTCGGGTTGGGATAGATTGTCGCTATCATCGCGATCATCACTAAAAAAGAAATCATTAAAATAAAAAAAAAGTACTTCGTTCAAAAGAGCCTCTGTAACGTACATGCTAGCGGTGGGTTTGGTAAACTGGTTATCCGTATCCTTGTAGCCCGATTTCCACAGGCCCTGCGATTTAAGTAGATAACGATGCAGGAACAGTACCAGCAGCAGAATCAGATCATAAATTGCATAGTGCGCCTTGTTCTCTACTCCAAAAATTTTGGCAGGTGCGAGCGGTTGATTGGGCAGTTGGTGGTAGTTAGACCAGATCAGCTTAAATTGGAAGATGCACTTGATCAGGACAATTGCCTGGGTGTAGGCAATCAGGGTCACCCAGAAGGTTTTAGTGGGACGTGGCAGCGATAAGGTGCCCCACAAAAAGACCATAATGGGCAGCGGCAGCGAGATGAGACTGGCATTAACCACCTGTAAAACGAAAATTAATTCAGATATAATTTTATAGAGAATAAAAAACCACTTACCTGATTAATGAACACCACAATATAGCAGATTAGATCCGTATTGGCTAACAAAGCGTACCACGAGGAAATCAGCAACTCCACAATGATATGATGATCTCGCATGGCAAAGTTCTCCTCCTCCAAGTTGAATTCACCCGCGCTGGAATATCATCAGAAATTTATTAGATCATGGATAACCACTAGGCGGATTCGTGGAATCTATCAACTTGACATGCCGGGTGCTGTTCTTTTTAGGAATGTGTGCGCTGCATGCTCCACAGTCTACATGCGAGTGCATCGTGTGGAACTTGGGTGGAACACAAAACTAGGTTTAAACTAGGGTTAATCGAAGCCAGACAACGGTACATACTAGCAAAGAACGCATAGAGATAGGTTTAAATCATAGCAGCGAATACAACTTAGTGGAGAGGCAGAGATACAAATACAGAAATAGATGCAGTTACAGTATTACCAAAAGATACAGAGGGGGGAGACAGAGAGTCGTGATAGATGTTTTAGTAGAGTTATGAGGCTGGGCCATGATCATGAGGATGGGCATGAGCTTGAAAGATACATAGATATTGAGTAAACTGGATCGATTTAAATTACAAAATTCTTGGATAATTTTATATTGCAAACTATTAAATTATTGTATTTATAATTGTTCAAAACGTATGTTTTTTTAAAAAATAATTTTAAGAGTTATAAGTAAATTAACTTAATATTTTGTAATAAATGTTTTGCCAAGATAGATTGTAATAATTTTCGTAACAAAATAATCTTTTAATTTAAATCGACCCACCAGTTTACAGATAGTTATAGAGCTTTACAAACACAAACCGAAAGACACCAACACATTAATAGGCACATCAATAGGCTAAGGGATAGTGGGCAATACGCATAGTTAGTGGGCGGGACCAGTACCTGTCCACCTGCTCGTAGGACCAGTGTTTGCTCAAGGATCCTGAGCCACCGCCGCTGTGGTGATTATGGTAGTAATGTGCACCGCGCTCGAGAGAGGGAGCTTTAATGCGGATCTCAGGCAGGCCACAGTCCGATTTTCGACTGAGCATCGTGCTATATGCCCGATATAGCATATATATTTATATATGACACATCGCATGGATGGGGTGGCAAGAGGGATGGAATGGAGTGTAATGGAAAATAGGTGTCACAATGCAGTTTAGATGAGGTTTACGTATATAGAGAAATTGCTCAAGTAATAGGAGATCTTAGTAGAGAGTCTTAAAGAGCAGACACATAGATATATGTATCGAGTGGTTAGTCGATTTTTACTGATCTCAATTTAGTCTTAGATTTGTTTTATGTTTCGATCTACTTACCCCTTGGCTGGCGGCGATGAATTGATTGATTGTTTTCTAACAAAACAAAAATTTATTCAGATGATCGAAATGCGCGCAGAAAAATGTAAAATGTAAGAAAAAGAAATTAGTAAGGATTTGTTTTGGTTCATTGTGGGTTTTTTGTTTTTTGACATAAACATAAACACATCGAATTAAATTAGCTCTATCTATGAAAGCAATTGTGAAATAAAATTTAAGCTGAAATGTGCAGATAAAATAATGTGAATTTGCTTTAAAAACTTTAAATATGATCAACTGGAATTTAATTTAGCTCTAGCAAAATTGATAGAAAATAACAATTTATTTTTAACTAATAAACTGTTTTAATAACTGATAAATAATTTTTTTGTAATTATTTAAATAACATCTAATTGACTTAGCGAATTTTGAATATTTGTTTTGAATTCTTAAAATATTTCAATGATTGAAGAAAAAAGTCTGAAAACACAAACAAAAAAAGTGAGGACTCTAGGATTTGAATCTGCTCCAAGTGAAGAACTCATTAAAGTTATAATCTAAAATTTCGGGTGGTTTTGGTTACCTAGAGGTGACTGCATCAACAGTATCTACAGGCAGTTCGATGATTTCGTCGGCAGCGCGAATATGCTGATGCTGTTGCTGTGGTGTACTGGTTGTAGTTGGTGGTTGCAGTGGTTCGGTTGGTGATAGCGGTGTGGTTGTCGTGTTCGTGTTCAGTGTGGTGCTGGTGGGATCTGTGTGCTCAGTGGCATTCGGTGTTGCGATAACCACCCGCCGCGGGGTGGATGTGGAGGCGGGCGGGCCGCTTTCATCGCTTCAACAGCAGCAACAGCAACATCGATCGAGTTCAACAACAACATGGTGGCACAAATGATGGAGGTGATGTGGTGAGACATTGTTGCAGGTGTGTTGTTGGTTTCGAGAATAGTAATATGTTGTGGAAGCAGGTACAGAGTTTCAAACACACGAAACACAAAAGTAAAACGGATATGCAAATAAAAAAGAAGAAAAAATACCAAAAAAATATTAAATAAAATCGAACACAACTCCTAACGAACGGAAAGTACAAATAAAATCAACGTTTCGTAACGCGACCAGAACACGCTACTCTAGGGACGCTCGGGGTTTCCAGTTTCCAAAAATCAAAACTTAATTTAAATTCAACGCAAGCGGCGCACACTGGACCTGGTTTCCAGTATCGCTTTCTAAATACCTCTCGAGATTGGACTTTAGGAAATGGAACATGGCAGCGGCACTAGACAGTCCCAGGCGATTCAACGAGCTGGATTCCTGTAAAAAAAAGGATCAATTAGAATTCATTGTACTTTATTAGAGGGACTTTGCAACCCACCTTCAGGGTCTTCTTTTCGCCGGCCAGGATGCGATTGACAAAGCGATAGTTGCGCGAGAAGCGGTTCAGTCTTATGGTCAGTGTAACCAAGAAGCCCTCGAGCAGTCTGATAATAGGATTGGTATCGAAGTCCTCATCGGAATCCTTGGCCGTCACCTCGCCGCTATCGACTTCCATTTTGGACTTGCTATCCGAAGTTTCCTTGGAGGTGGCCTCGCGTCCCAGGCCAGTGGAAGGTGGAGGTATTACGGGCAGATCAGCCACATCCCTGGTGGGCGCTGGACTAGCCGAACTGGATGCCGTCGCGGCATCGCGTTCTTTGGAGATGCCCTTGCTGGTGGACGGGAAATCACCAGGGGGTGCATCCTTGGACTTCTGTGGGGGCAATAAACACAATGAGTTAGATTATTTCTGGCTGGTTTAGAAAAGTCAAAACATTTACACGATTTAACGAAAATACAAGCTTATACATTATGCAGATACAAGAAATCGTTGGTTGCTTGTTTGTTTTGTACAGTATTTTGAGGTGAGTGCGCCCAACTGCTGGTCGGCAGGCTGATATTGCGGGCGCAGTTGAAAAACTTGAGCTCGTGGGCAAAATAAGTGAAATCAACGGGAGGTGCGCCAATTAAAGACAAGATATGTAGGTAACTCAGCACTTCGGACTCACAACCTCGAGCAGCGTCTGGCTGCGACGACCAAAGTCTAGCGGTTCGGACAGCGTCGAGGTGCGCATGCCCAGATCGCACTCAATGGTATCGTCATCCTCTTCGTCGTCGGTGGTTAGACCCAGTTCATGGCCAACCTTCTCCTTCTCGTCGTCCAACTTCAGGGCTATGCGAGATCCCGGCTCTGAGGCGTAGGAACGCTCACGCATATAGAAGTGGCGACGGTACTCGGCATCATTGAGATCCTTCCACACCTTCGATTACAAGTCGGGGCAATTTTGGATTTGGATTTTTTGGGGAATTTATAAGAATTTAAATACGGTTCAAAAGTCATGCGGGCGAATGTGGCATGCAGCATGTCCTAATCTCGGAGAAATCCCAATCAAAAATATATGTTAACTCACATCGTAAAGGGTCTTGCGGCGCTGCATCTTCATCTCGCTCTCGGTGATGTTCTCCTCCTCCAGGTAGTCGATCTCATCGTGTATCAAGTCAAGTTCAAACTTATCATCCATCTCCTCGAACATATAGTAATCACCAGCACGTGTAGCTGTGGGGGAACATCAAAAACAACATTAGCACATTCGTCTTTAACCAAATATTGCAATTATAGTGTTCAACAACATTCAGATAGATATTAGTAAATATTTGCTAGGGGTAGGCTTTTCTTTTTGCATTCAATTTACAGAACAGCACACAGAACTTCATGCAGTTAATCGGGTACAATTTATATACATGGCATGGGCAGCTTATATAGCGGAAGTTTATATCGAACAAATAAGGCACAACAAACAAAAACTTTACCATGTGGATGTAATTTAATTTCCTTCCTTCTGCGTACTGTTGGTGCAGGAAGTGGATAACCATGTTCTAAAAAATAATCAAGTATAAATATAAAATAAAAATTAAAAAATTAAATTTAAAAAAACGAATACAATTTAGACTGTTAATTTTAATTAAAATCAAGATGGAAATAACTCTAACAACGGCTTGCCGAAGTTTAAAATGTTGTAAATTGTATATTTCTGAACCGATCCCAAGGCATTCAATATGCTTATAGCAAAAGGATCTATTTTGAGTTGGTAAATCAAATGAAATATTATAAAACTAGATTCCATATCGTTTTGAAGAAATAAATAAGGATTATAAAAAGCGTTTAGGAAAATTTAGAAAAGTTTTATATAGTCTTCATGCAGATCAAAAATCTTGATTTACAACATATGTAAACCCCCTGAAGCGTTAAGAAATTGATTCTAGAAATCACATTAAGATCGATGAAGATATTTATTTATAATACACTTGTAGAAGCGCTCAGGAACTCTGATCGCGCCTTCATTCACCAATAAAGAAGTAATTGGGAGTAAAGTAGATCTAGTAAAGTGTTATTTACAGGTCAGACTCGAAAAGGCAGTTGCTTGGGGTCTGCTACACACGACCCCAATCGGTTTTATTAGCTTGGAGAGCACGCACATTGAACAGTTTGTTTTTTGTACATAGTTTCGTTAGAAATTAGCAAAATTATTATTATTATTTGAGAGTAAAGATTCATCCAATACATGGTCCATGCAGCAGTGCGGGCTCGTAGAAGGCGCACATCAGCGACTCCATATAGGAGGCCGTACCCACGGGTCCCCAGCTATGCGGTCTTTGGGCGGACCTCAAGGCGGTCTCATCCCTGGCCCCGGATAAATTGCTGGACAGGCGCTTGCGCTGCGACTGCAACTGGGAGGCCTCGTCCAACGAGTAGCTGGCGTTTCCCATGCTCTGGTGACGGCGATGCAGGGACTTGTGGCGCATGGTCACCACCTCCTCCTTATCCGCCGACTGTTTAGTGTGTGGGAGAAATGAATAGTCGGGCAGGAAGATTTTCTCCAGGGATGCAAGCCGAACTTAACACTTATAAAATTAACCTCTTATTTAAGTGTGTGAACCACTTAAATAACTTTAAGTAATACTTAAGAGAAATAACTAAATCAATAATTTAAATATCCAAAGAGACTTCAGACCGAAATAAAAACTAATTCTAAACGGTTTGCATCCCTGTTTTTCCCACTTTACCAGTTGCTTTTTCATAGGTGATCGTTTGATGGACACGGTTTCGTTCCAGGAAACAGCAGCATTAGTTGACGACTGGCGGCGATGCTCGCGGCGAAGATTTGGAGTCAGATTGGAGGGCAGCACGGAACTGGATGCCATGGCTGTGGCATAGGCAGCCAATGGAGGAGCCAGGGTTTGCATGTCAACAGGTGCACCGAGATCAGAGGGAGCCAATCCAAGGGAGATCCTTTTCGGTTCCAAAAATCCCTCAGTGAGAAGAGTAGACAAGGCATCCGTACTTGGCGTGGTTGGCTTCGAACATTCCAGGCTTTTTAATTCATTTTCCTTTCCTTGTGAGTCTTTAGAACTAGTTGGTATGGGTTCCAATCGTTTTTTAGGCAAAGCCAATGTTGTTTCCTCCTCGCTGACCGACTGCACGTCCACATAATCCGTGACCTCCTCACAAGGCATCACATTGATCTCCGGTTCGATGATCACTGCCGCATCCGCACTGTCCACGCTGTTCACACTGCTGCCACTGCTGGAGAGAATCGAAGCCCTAGCCGGCGATGAAGTGGCCGAGCTGGAGGAGCTCTGCTCATCGGGGGTCAAATAACCGGATCCCTGGCAAGAGGTAAAGCTGCTGTTGTGGGCCAAAGGCGCCACCTCCGACATGGCCTGTTCCGTGGGCGTGCGTTGCCCTTCAGGAATCCAAGGAATAATTTATCATACACACGCGACAATTTCCAACGATCAAAAACAAAACGGGAAATTGCAAAAAATCGCGACGCGAAATACGATAGCCAAAAAAAAGAGAGCAAGGGGGGGGGAAGTCCCCTCATAGTTATCGTAGAATAACTTACCATCAAAGTGGGTCTGCTTGTCCAAGGGTCGGAGCATCTTCTGCTGCGTGGCTCGGATGCGCTCCATCTTCCGCTTTATCTTGTGGAGCACCTGCTTTTCGTGGTCGTGGCGGTGGGCAATCTGTTTATGCCGCAGGCTCTCTATAATGTCGGCTCCTCTGTGGCAAAAAATATCGGTCAAACAATTGGAAATAAAAACTATAGCTATAGTTCAAACCCACCTTGAGGCCAAGATATTATTTGCCTTGGTGTCCGTGATGATGTGACAGAAGTAGTGGGACTTGAAGATGCGCAGCTGGAAGATAATGAAGGCAAAGCAGATCGTGTCCCACAGCAGGACCACTTGGTGGGTAATCTTAGGACACTCGCCTGGAGCTAGTACCAACACGGTGTCTTCAGGCATCGGTGTTAGCTCCTTGGGCACGCTACTCGTGCAGGTGATGCCCAGCATGTGCACCAGCCAACAGCAGTCGGTGGTCAGTTGTGTCATAAACAGACAACCGGCCATCTGGAAGGTCGTCTTGATCAGTATATTCGTCACATTAAAGGCCAGCAGCCACTTCCAGCGATAGATGATGGTGTGAATGGGTCGCAGATAGAAGTCAGATCCCTGCCACAGGAATATGAAAGCGCCGATCAGATATCCCAAGGCGAGCAGATCCGCAATATTGGTGCCGGCCAGGAAAACCACCGCCAGGGTGAACCAGTAGAAGCCACACAGGACTCCGTTCTTAAGGATGTCCGAGTAGTTGCGTATGTACGAGCAGAAATCATGGGTGGGATTGTCGAATGGAACGCGACCTAGTTGAGCGATATCAGCAATCACACTGCGGTTGCTGCCTCCAGGATAGTCATCATTGCTGGCATAACGCTGCTCGATGCAGAAGATGCTCTTCTGACGGTTCAGAATGATCAGCACAATAAAGTCGAAGATCAGCTTGGGCACGTGGTTAAAGTGCAGGGATCCCGGGAGCATCGTCCAACGCTGAATTCCCTCGCCAAAGATACTATTATCCCAGGGATAAACTAGAATATATAAAAAATTGTTATAACATATTACACTAAACTGTGCGATTTAGATCTTACCCAGACAGGAGCTTGGCGGCAATCCAACCAAAACTATGTACTGTGTCAATATGGAGATTGCAAAGAACGCCTGGAAAACGCCCCATATTTTGGCACACTGCGATCTTCTAAGGAGCAGGAGCACAACCAGCCACAGAGCATAGGCCACGGCCACAATGTCCTGGCGATATGTGATGGTGGAGACCAGGGCGATCAGCGATATCTCAATGCCAAACTTGTAAAAGCCAAAGTTAAGGAGATATTTCACCAGGCCCACCAAATCCTTCTCAGCATCAGCCCGATTGATTTGGGGGAACAGCAGCTTGGTGGGTGGAGCATTCAAGGCTCCGATCTTTACGCGCATTTGGAGCTGGCGCAGAGTGATCACTGCGTGCAAGGTCACAATTACCATGTAAATGATGTAGGTGCGAAGAAGGCTCATCAGTCCGCCCGTTACCTTGTCAGCCTTGGTCAGGCCAATCCATTCGGCATTGTTCGCTGTCTGGTTGTCCGACTAATAAAAAAAAGAATTGACAATTAGTTAAATACATTAATAATGTTCCTAAGCAATTACTTACACAAACCACGTTATATTGGGAGTGACTGAGATAACCGATCTGGTAGATCATCTTGGACAGCACTATGATCGTGACAATGAACGAGATAAGGCGGCTAATCACCACCTGAATAGCCTTGCGCGAGGTGGCGCCCAGCACACAGAAGCCTACGAAGACAATATGCAGGACGCAAACTTCGCTGACGCTGCAGACAAAGGCTGCAATGTAAACCGCCTTCATGATGTGCAGCTCCAGGAAGCGCCAGAAGACGTCCTTGAAGTTCTTGAAAATGTACTCAGACTTGTTCTTGATTTTGCGGAACGAAATCCGCACCAAATCTCGCACAGATGTCTCGAAATCGGTGGTGGCTCCGGGAGCGGCTTCCGCCGAAGGACCCTGGGATCGACGCAGCGAACCGGCGCTGCCACGACGCTTGGATGGCGCCGGTTCCAAGGCAGTTGTCTCCGTAGGTTTCTGCTGTGCCGAGCCGCCAGCCGCCTGCTGTTGTTGCAATGAGGCGATGAAGCGTTTGTGGAAGTAGTGCACTTGGATCACAGTCAGGATCACAATTATCGTGGGCGAGACCAAATGAAGGAACAGATCCTTGGTCTGATAGCGCTTAAGGCCAATGTCGTTTTGACTGGAAATAAAAATTCATTATTGGATAGCAAATCTATTAAGCCTGTTACTTTTGTAATCATTTGATTCTCCATTATTTTTTAATTATTTAATTTTTAAGAACTTAAAAAATCACTTACAGCGTCTTGGACACATTGATATAGTCATTCCAGTACGTATCGAACTTGTCGAATTGATATGTATAGATCAATATAAGTATGGACATGGCGTAGAAGATCAGGAATAGCCAGAAGCCATACATGATCTTAACCCAGGCCTTGGACGAGGATTGAAAGACCAGCAAGAAGAATAGGAACAGGGCCATGTAGCAGATTCGGAAGCCGGTCATATTCTCGCCGGTGATCGCGCATAGGAAGATCACCAGCACCAGCAGCCAAATCCACAGGCGTACCAGTAGATTCTTGATCACATCGCCAGCCTTCTTTAGGAACTTTGAGGTCTTCTTGCCGTCGTTGATGAGGTAGCTGGAACCAGCCGAACCCACGGTGATCTGCAGTGGTGCAATGATGTCCGCCAGGGTGCTATCCCTCCGCCGATCGCGCTTCTCCTTGAAGAACTGCCGTGACGTCACCCAAAACATCAGTACAAAGGCCGTCTTCACGATCAGTGGCACACACGGACGCATTTGGTTCTCGATGGGTCGTTCGAAGCCAATTTGCTGCAGGTTAATGCCCGCCGTCTGCAAATAATTCAGTAAATTAAATTTAATTCGTTTTTAAGTGAAGCAGTCTTACGGAAACCTTTGTAGGAAGTTCACTGTTGTTTAGATCCATGCCGTATATATACTGGGCCACCAGTAGCGCCTCGGCATACAGGACAATAAAGGGACTCGACCGCATCATGGCCTTCCGCTGGTTGGGAATCATCCACAGCACGTTGGCCCAAAGCAACAGGACAAAAGTTAGCCAACTGTGGTACACTATGGACCAGGCCTAGAAAGAAATATCAGGGTTTATAAATATATCTTAGTAAATTAAGCAAAATAAGGAATCCCTTATACATGTATTTTATCAAAAGACTGTTTAAACAGGCATACCATCATCAGAATATTGGTGAATATATAGCTGTTCTGATAGATGAAACCTCCCACGCTGACAAAACCATACGATATCTGATCCAGTATAGAGGTGGTGGTGTTTTCCTGCTCCGATCGCTGTTCCATGGAGTCCAGCTGAATGTCGTTGCCCCGCTGAGTGCCACTGGGCGCCACCGAAGATCCACTTTCCATCGGTTGAAGTGTGCGGGCCTTTCGAGTGCTTTGCCGCACCAACTATATAGAAAGTAATGGGATTAATTAATTTAGAGTTAAAAAAAAACGATGCAGACATAGAGGAGCGAGTTCAGCTTACTAATTTAGATATGTACATACAAAGAATTCTAGAGTTCTAGGGCAACTACGGGTGTTAATGTCGATAGGTTACTATCCGAGTGAGAGATGCAAACTATTTTAGATCGCTTTGGCGGTGCTCTATGGCCCAGAACACACACATACGCATGTACAGTCACACTTACGCGGTTAGTATCATGTTTAGTTTTAATTTGTTTAGGGTTTCTTATGATATTTCTAGGGTTATTAGAACTATAGAGCGCTAAATATGTTAGACGAAAACAATTTTACATCGACAAATGGGAAACGTTAGAAAAGCTTTAACCAAATGATACATAGAAAGACAGAGGCGGAGCTAGTCTAATGATTAGGGTTAGGTTTGGAGAAAGATACAAAGTATTGGCGCATAGTGGAGTTAGTTTACGTACAGGCGTCGTCTCAGTCGGTTCATTCAACGTTGCACGCTGATCACGTCGCAAAGAAACCTAAAGCGGAAGTAATAAAAGAGAGAGCATAAACAAAAATCAAAAGAAAACCAAACATACGTAAACGAAAATGGCAAGAAAAATCGCAAACCAGATTGTCAGATTTCAGCAAAAGCGCACATAAATCAGCTCATTTTGGCAGAGTTTTTGGGGTTAAATGTTAAAGCACAGACGAACATTTAGTAGATTTTTAGTTGGGTTCACTAATTGTTTATAGTGTTTGCAATACATTTATGCCCTGCATGAACTAAATAGTATTTTATTTTTAGTTTTTATATCCCTCTACTAGAATTTATAATGGCTTTATTCACATATTCCAAGAATTTTGGAAATAATGATAATAAAAATCGTATTTAAATATTATTTTTCTAACGCAAAATAAATTATTCAATGTAAATTATAAAAAAAAAACTGGATTTTGAAATGTCAGGTTGACAATCTCATTTCAGCTAACTAAGCCCCAATTTAAAAAGTCAAATGCAAAGAAAAGTGTTCAAGGCGAGATAAGGTTTTTATCAAGTAATGCTAATGGATTATACTTTTCCGGTTGTCTCGATCAGCCGGCTTATTGAGAATTTTCTGTCCCTGATTTTAACACGCCTATTCAACTTCATTGTGCACCCGGAATCCCTAAAAATATTCAACATTCACACGCTGAACCCAGATCGAAATAAAACCCTAATCCCAATCCACTCGCTCGCTTACACTCAAGCGTTGATTGCGGATTGTGCTCGATGTGGTCGTTGTGGTAGTGGTGGTTATGGTGGCTCCACCTCCGCCAGGATTGGACCCATCCCGGCGACCACGCGATGTCTGCGAGGTGAGTAGCGATAGTTGGCGGTTGACCTTGTTGCCGGTGTTGTTGATGCTGCTGCTATTGCAATCTAGCTGCTGGCCAAAGGCGGTGGCGGGCTTCGATTCCACCTGAGAGCGGTGGCTCAGCGTTTCAGGTGTTCAAGTGTTTGGGTGTTCAGTTGTGGCCAGTTGTGGCGTGTTAGTAACAATATGTTGTTAAGTGTTAAAAGTGTTTTGTATGTTATTTGTAGCCGTGCATAGAGTGTTGTGTTATTAAATTTGAAATTAAAATGGTTTATCCGGATGCAAATGGCAGCAGAAGAAGAGCAGAAATTGAGAGCAGATAAAACCATGCCTTCAGATTGGCCAGTTATTAAAAAGACTGAAAACTATTTTTTAAAATTAAAATTAAAATTAATTACATTTCGTAAATTAGAATATTGATTTTCAGTCTTGTTAATTAACGCCTGTTATTAAGGTAAAATATTCCTTGTTGCTCTAAACTAGTCTAAACCAGAGTAAGAGCTATTCGGAGATCAAAGGACTTGAAGCTTGCCGTAATTGAAACTTACCCGTGGCTTAATGAGATGCTTGGTCGTCAGGGCCAAAGCGAAATACGCGAAGAACAGCGCAAACGGATTGAGGTACGAGTCCAGAGACAGCTTATTATTGTACAGAAATACTCGGATATCCGGCGAGCAGTAGGATTCAATGAGAGGTTCCAGTCCAATCAAACTGATGGCCAGAGATAGATAAAAGTCAGATGATTCCCAGCACAGCAAAACTCCCCCTCCCCTTTCACTTACCGGGCTGTCAGGGTGGTATGATTGAGGTGGCTCTGCATCCACGGCGTCTGGTAGGACACAATGGACAGGGAGTGCAGCACGAGTACAACCATCACGCAGCGCAGCAACAACGCGAAGCCCCTGCACAAAAAAAGGTGCGAGAATACAAAGGAAAAGTCAGAAATGTGTCCGGAATTGATGGCGCTGATGGGGCACGCACCGTTGCAGCGTCTGGCAGGTTGCCCAGTAGGTGCCGGCCAGCAGGAAAATGAGAAAGTAGAAGCCGCCTGGCACCGAGGGACGCAGCACGGCCGCAAAGAACAGCGTAGCCAGGCAGAACAGAGGAGCTGTCGATGGAAAAGATTCATTAATTTTGATTGAAAAACATCTCATTCAAGGGTTTTCCAGCAAATCTCTGGACGCTAGTTTCAAAAACTTTTAAAATATCCTTTGGTGTTAGCCGGAACACTTTAGATGTATGGGTAATTTTAATGCAAACTATTTATTAGGTAGCGGATTAGGTAAAAATTCGAAGTAAACTTTATAAATCTTTTGGAAACATTTTGTAAGGTTTTTTTGGTTAAGTTTAACATGCTTCTTGGGCTGGAATTTAGTTGTAAAACATTTCTGATGCATTTTGTTGCTTGATTTAGGTTTACACAACTTTTATATACTCACAGATCTTGATCAATCCCTCAAAGTGGATGTGCTGGCTGATCATGGACACGCGTTTCCTCAGCTGCTGTTGCTGCTGCTGCAGGGGCGTGGTGGCCGTGGCCTGCTGCACATCTCCACCATTGGCATCTGTGGCAGGCGACTGAGAAGATTGGGCGTTTTCCGCCTGTCCATCAACCACTTCGCCATTTTCCAGCTGCTCTGCACCGACGGGCTGAGAAGCCACTCGCTTCACCGTAAGATAAGATCCCAGGGAAGTGGCGAAAACCAGCACCTCAGGCACAAGCCACTCAATAATGGCAAATGGCCTGGAAAACAGAATACAGATTCAATAACCGAAAAGTTTGTGACCTTCAAAATACCCACTGTAGATCGATAAAGCTCACGAAGCCAATGTGTCGCAGCAGGCGCTCACTGAACGAGCAGTTGTAGATCGGCAGGGTGAGGCTGACCGCCAGAATCTGGAGCGTTATGTGACCCAACAGGACCAGCGTGCTCAGCGTCAGCAGGATGATAAAGAAGGCTGTCACAGATCCTTTGAAGTTGCGACGCGTTGCTAGCGGCACAAAGGGCGACACGAAGAACATCAGCAGGTACACAAAGGATATGCCCACCGGTCTCATCAGCGCAGCTACAAAATTTAATTTAAGTTAAATTTAAACCATTAAATATTCTAAATTTTTAAGTACATATTTTAATTCACAAAATAAGAGTTATAAATAAAATAATCAAGAATAAAATAAAAAAAAACAAATAAAGTAATCTATTTGACACATCTATATCATTTGAACAATAACCTGTAGAGATCTAATTGACTTTGTTATAATATTATTTTCTGGCTGCAGAAGCCATATACTCACCGAGGACCAGGACCGCCGGCACCACGATGCGCTGGAGCACCATGCACGCATAGCTGAAGACCATTTTGATGGAAGCTCCCGCCTCCGTTCTCCTCCAGAAGCGTCTCCGGACTCAGACTCCGACTCAGACCCAGTAGCATTCATAAAAGCCTCAGCTTCGACTGCAATTTGTTGTCACAAGCAGCGCAGAGCAGCTGGAAAGTGTAACGAAACCAATTTGAATTCAGTTTAGGTTTATTTCAGTTTCAGTTTAAAGAACCCTGCGGAGCCTGTTGCTACCACTTAAAGGCTTAAGGTTTAATAGTGCTTAATTAAGCGAACCAAAAAAAAACCAATTAATTTACGGATATAAACATTGACACACTTTTAATTAACACTGGCAGAAACCAAAAAAGAACGAAATAAAATCAAGCTCCGTGCTAAGAAGTGGGCGTGGCAGTCGGTAGTCGCACGCTATCCTGCCTTGGGTTGGGTAAGTTTCAATTTTCCACTTCCGCTTTCCACATTTTCCAGCTGCGAAAGAAGCAAGGAGTGGCCACGTAGCTCGAGCTTTAAGGAGTAAATCGAGGAGACGCGGGTCACAGACAAGTTGGCTTATGGATAAATGAGTAATTGACATTCAATGGCACATAATGTGGCATTTATTGGAGTACGGTTTAAACTAATGGTGCAGAAACTGCTGGGACAATGAAAGAGAGAGCCATTCAGAATGTTAAGGATAATGGCGAGCCAGAATGACAAACCTTTGCAGAGGAAATTATTTTGATCGAAATAAAAAAGGTAGTAGAATAAGTTAAACAAAGAGCCCATTAAGTAAGTTATAGAACACTACAATCTGAAACTTGGAAATAACTAACATGAAAATGGGTTAAATATTTGATCAACGTTAAAATGATAATTTTTAATGCAGATTTTCAGAGAATGAAACCACAAGTTTTTAGAGGTATGTCACTTTGAAATCGGATTAAATTTGATGAAGTTATGGACTTTGGCAGTCCAATTGGGGGACACCTCATTACAAGTCATCCGAAACTTGGAAATAACTAACATGAAAGTGGGTAGAAAAGTTGATCAACGTTAAAATGAAAATTTTGAATGCAGATTTTCAGAGAATGAAACCACGAGTCTTAAGAGGTATGCCACTTTGAAATCGGATAAAATTTGCAAAAGTTATGAACTCTGCAAGTCCAATTGGGAGACACCTCATTACAAGTCATCGGAAACTTGGAAATAACTAACATGAAAATGGGTCAAAAAGTTGATCAACGTTAAAATAAAAATTTTGAATGCAGATTTTCAGAGAATGAAACCACATGTCTTAAGAGTTATGTCATTGTGAAAACGGATCAAATTTGTCAGACAAAAAAAACTGATAAAAAGGATTTTGTTTTCACTCTTAAGATAAATCCAAATTGGAATAAAAAGAAAAGACTGTTCAAATTCCGTTGAACCTTATCAGTAAACCATTTTTGAATGGTTTATTAAAACTTTTTTCCACAAATTCGGCATCCATTTCCGATCGGATGAACAACTTTGAAAAGTCGGATAAATTCTTGACCTAATGCTCTCATACTCAATGGTATTACTAAGGCAATATACAAAACAACGCAAAAAACAAGCAAAAACATCAACAATACTGCTAATTTCGCACACATCAGTGAATGGCGAAAAAAGATCAACAGCCATGACGTAATTTGGCATGTACAAACGCTTTTTAATTCTTCATTTTTTGGCTGGGTTAACAAAAACAACAATGGAGCAAACAAAGAAAGAATCAAAAAGAGTGACAATTCGAGAGGGAAAGAAAAGTCGCCCACGCCTCCAACGCAAATATCCCTCATAAAGTCAGCTAATAAGAGAGGCAGAACATTCGAAATTCGAAAAAGAGACGGCTGGCAGTTGAGCCACCGAGCCGACAAACCTCAAGTGGTGCCACACCTAACCCCACCACCACCCACCGCACCCCCTACCGCCTTTGGGCAAACAAACAGATTCAGCTAGACAGAACAAAAAAACGAATGATAGAACCACAACAACGAGCCGGGAGAGCCCCCTAATCGCGATAAAAAGTAGTAGTAGGCACATAAAAAACAAAAAAAAGCACTATACAATTTCAGCAAAATAAATGCTGGTTGTTAAGGCATGGCGAAGGGAGGGATGCAGGTTATTCCTGTCTGAGCAGATGTCTAATGGCACAATAATGCTGATGGAACTGCGTCTGTCTATATGGAAGTTTAATACACAATTGCAGCGAGAAGTTTGCGTACCAAAGATAAAGGGAAAGTATGTTGGTTTTAAAATTGTTTGAGCTTACTTGATAAGCGAGTAGATAAGTTTGTTAGTTCTTGCAGTATCAACAGGATTTTTTAGTATGGGGTGTTAAACTATGTACATTTATTATTTCCTTGATGAGTGATAACATATTTTACAAACAACGAATTATACAGTTGCAAACGTTTCAGATTATGTTGCCGACTATATCAATTTTTATTTACAACTACTTTTGTTTCAAACAATAATTAATATTAAATTACTTTTTTTTACCTCTACTATTTTGAATGAATAATATATTTGGCTATTGTCATCAATTATTTAAAATACCCCTTATTTTTAGAATCGTTCGTGGTCATATACTTTTTTTACCCACTGTTGGGCATTACCGCAGCGGAGTAGGCCCATAATCAAAACTTTTTTTCACTTCCGACCGCGAGAAGAGAGCGGCACGTCGCATCGTTTCATCAAAATCGAATGAGACACGTGTTGCTTCTATGCTTTGGGGCTTGATTATGGGCCTAAAGGCATGCCAAAGCACACACCCCCTTTTTGGTGGTTTCCCACCCGCAATGACAATGAATACGAAATGACGGAAGAAGGGGCTTTAACCAGCGTGTTATTCGCTACTAATTCATTTGCCATGCACGCATCGCCGATTGCTGAGCTGCTGCTGCTGTTGGGCATTATAAAATAAGCATTATAATGTATATGGATACGGAGATATCTATTTGCCAATCGAGGGGCCAGCTGCTGCTGTCTGTCCGAAATGATGGGGGTGCCTTTTTCTGTGGCCTGTTGCTCCCACATATTGGCTTTCGTTTGCTGTTTCTGTTTCTCAATGTTTCAATTTCAATTCCATTTCCATTTTTGATCCAAATGTTTATTGTCTTTCTATTTGCTGCCCCAGAAAAAGAATATCAAACATAAGCAGCATTTGCATGTGCTTTTATTGGGTTAACTTGGCACACATATTTGCAACGGGCACTTCAATGTCGTTGTCGGTATTGAGATTTTCAATGTTGCCATTGTTCGACATAGTTTAGGCAGACAAAATGCATATTTTGGCACTTGAAAACAAACATTAACTTTTGTTTTGAATGAAACGCAGACAGCTGGTGGCGAAAAGTCTCAAAGTGCGGTCTATGAGGCGTATACGTGATTTCAGAGTATCTTGTCTAAATAAATCACTTTTAATTTTAAAATGTTGCATTTGCAAATATGTAACAATTTCCCACAAAAACATGTGTAGATACTTTTATTTTATTGCCTTGATTTGTATTTTTCATTCTTCATCTTAAAATTTGTAGGATAATTTCTTATTGTGTTTTTCGTTACAGTATTATCTACAAACCTTTTTTTAATTAAGCAATTGATATTTTTATTTTAAGTTTCAGTAAATCCCCCAAATAATCCTACCCATTTCAACTTTCTAGAAGTGTCTGAATAACTAAGATGGAATGTCTTATCTTAAGCGGCTTACATGAATAACGAAAATGAGCTGCAAGAGGAGAGAGAGAACTCAATTGCAAGTCTGCTATCATCTCGCACTCAACCCGACCTTCATCCTCATCTTGGAACCCGCACCACACTTCTGACATTCATTAGCGCAGCTTCATTGCCAAGTCTGCCAGCCACTTGAACTTTGTCTGGGCGTTGGCATCCCCTGTTAAGCGGCGCAGCTCTTGCAATAATATTTGCAATTCTTTTTTTTCCAAGTGCAGTGGCTAAACGGAAAAAGTAGGAAAAGCGTTGACAAAGTCAACTAATCTCTGTCCAGTTAGTCTGTTCTTTCTTCCCTTGCCGCATGTCTGTGGGCCATTAATATACCATTAATTACAAATGTCCAACGAGTAGCTTGAGCTTTTATTTTTTTCTACCCATTTTCATCTTGCTCTATTTTTAGTGTCCACTTGCTTTGTTGAGGTTTAGTACTTTTTTAAAACCTCGTAACCTCAGAGTTATTGTGGTGGGTTGAAGGAGCTCTCCCAATATTTTTTTACTTTTCGCTGCAATTGTTGCTATAAACACAAATATGTCGCACGGGTGCATGTTACACGCTTAGATTCTGGTTCCACTTTTCGGATGATGACGTCACTTTGTTTGACGACTGTCAATGTCACTATACGGGTAATTGTTATAACCCCTTGTTGCCAGGCGGGAGCTGGAGCTTTTAAAGAAAACCTATTCGAGAATCAAAGCATAATTACTTAAAAACACGCAACACTCGTTCCAAAAAGAGGGAGTAGCGAAAAAATTAACAAATTTCATTTGACATTCTTCGTGTGCGTTTGACAAGTAAGCTTGCCCTGAAAAGCGCAAAAAGCGAACCAGTTCTCATGCCATTTCTCTATAGTAAGTTCAAATAACTAAAAGGCGATGAAGAAGTCAACCGAATATGTGTTTACTTTCTGAAAGTTACACGTTTCAGTTGTCATTGCCTCTTAAAACGCAAAGTTTGTTTAAATTTGAACTATTCTAAAGGTTAAACTTTTTTCATTCACTAGATAGTCATGTTGTTGGAAACATGTGCTTCGAACCACAACACTGAGATCTGATCATTTTTTTTAAACTTCTTCAAATATTATTCTTATCTGAACAGAAGCAGGCGGCAGCTCAAAAGGTCACCATATATTTCATTACGAATGACAAGCAAAATGAATCATATTTTGTATTTCATTCCTCCCCGCATTAATCAAAACGGTTTAATTGAATCACACAAGTTATGGTTAATGTGCGATAAACCCAAATGGAATTGGTAATTTCATATGCACCGGGAGCAGCTTCGACGCCATCTGAATAAGATTTGGGTCAGTTGCAGCGTTTTCCTTGCTATTTTATGCATTGCGCGGGTAAGGGCAGTTCTTACAATTACGTATACGTAAATTTCACAAGGGAAATTAATTTCAAAGTGGTTGTGATCCCACATACACACACATATGGCGAAGGGCAGAAAGAGTGAGCTAATGGCCCAACAAGCTGTGGCCAACGCCTTCGTTTCACTCAAAGTGACAGGAGATGGCCAGGGTGTGGAGCGCAGGAGCAGTGAAGGCGGCACAACCAAAATGCATATTCTCTGGTCTTGGCCTACATTTATCCTAGCGACCGAGCCCCCAAAAACCGCTCCCACCGTGGACAAAATCCTAAGAAAGTCTATAAATACTATGCCCAATTCTTTAGTTTTCATTGCACATTTCCAAAATAAGGATTTATAAAATGAGTAATTTTATCACTTGGGAATTTTATTGTGATTTTTTCCAAATATTAAAAAAACAGGCCATTTCATATTCAGATAACATTTTTTTTAAATATTCTACGACTAAATCTACAAAAATAGAAATATTCATATAAAATAAAATAAACATAATATATTTTAATAAACAAAAAAGGTTTAATCACTTTATTTTGGAAAACTCTTTTTTTTAAACATGAGTCGTTTGTCAATTAAGTAAACTAACTAAATTTAAACACAAAATAATATGATGAATTACCCACTTTAAATTCTTAAACTCTTTATTCTTTCCAAATCCCACACAGATTTAAGGTGCAATTATCGACTTTGGCCCATGGTAAACGGCACCAGCTGTGCACAAGAGGATCGACAACCAAGTGGCAGGGGGCAGTGTGCCGCGTGGCCTGTGGATTCGCCGTAGTGTACAAATATCATAAAATGTGCAGCGCGCTTCTCTGTTTGACCTGTCAGAGCATATTACACACCCGCCATGTGTGCTGTGTGTCTAAAACGAGAGGAGGAGAAAAGGCGTAGCTCCTATACCATGTTGTCCATTAAACAACAATTTTAGTGATGCATTCGAGCAAAAGAACAGAAGCAGTTAGTTACGCGTCTGTTTTCATGGTTTATTTCACGTGTCTCTTTTTTCCTTTGCCCTTTTTTAATCTATTTGAAAGGTTTAAGCCCGCGGAGCACGTAAATTCGCCGACATGTGTGCAATTACTCCGCCCAGAAAATTGTCGCGTCCAGCTAACGCGACATTAATCGTGACAAATGTAGCAAAATTGTAATGGAGTGGTCACGACTATATCCTTCGTCACATCCATCCACTTTCCATTTCATTTGGTCTGTCGTAAAAGTCTTTTTTATCTGGTTTATGACAGTGTCCTTTTGCCTTTCACTTGCTAATTTTATTACACTCTGACCCCGGTTAAAAACAAAAAACAGGAGGATTCTTTTGCCTGAAAGCACCATTAAAGCCAGCAAAAAGTCATATTCCCCTCATTCATCATCATACATCAACAGAATAGTTTGTCCAACCTTCATTCCATACCTTCATGGTGCAGAGAAGACACGCAACAGTTTTTTCCAGACACTTTTCTTTGTAAATTGGGGGAAGGAACGTGGAGCAGGCTGTCAAATGAGTGTCGTCCTGACAGGCGGTCCTTAGGATTATGACCTGACATTAACATGCCTGCAAATAGTTGACTTCAGGGACATAGTTGTGGCAACAGGTGAGGGAAAGAAATGTTATTTAAGCGGAGGTAGGGTTTGTCATATTACGTCGAAAGTTATCTAACAATTTTTTTAAGAACGTTTGTCAAAGTTTTTCAAAGGCCATTTATTTATTTATTTATGTATTTGCAATATGCAATTGTGTGACTTCTTACACTTTTTAAAATAAATTTGTTTTGGGAGTCAGACAAGTTTAGTTTAATTGGTTATGTTCTTCAATACGGCCAAAGCCAATGCAGTTGATTTTGTTAAAATTATGTTCTCTCAAACAAGCAGATACTATTTGTGTTTTACCCGCCCATTCAAGGCCCTTATTGAGTCTACATTGCTTTAAACTATTTGGTCATCTCTGCTTATCTGAGAACATGATGCCGTACATGCAGAAAATGTTCTTTATAAATAAATTCCTGACAGGCAGTGAAGCGTGGCCACAGCCAACTAAACGCGTCATTGCACACTTTGTAAAAGGGCATTCTAGATCAAAAATAAAGAGTGAAGTACATATAGTAAACGATAACGGAGAAGAAAATTCAATGAAAATTCTAAACCCAGACTCAGTCATATTCTCACGGCCATCAAAATATTGCGAAATAATCCGACACAAAAACATTCACGCATGAGAAGTCAACCAGCTAGAAATCATCTATATATACGAGATACTAAGAATTATCCGACTATATATCTAAATGAATATGTGTGCCAATACAAACGAATATTTTATTTTCTGATTGCAGGCCTCACACCCACAATGCCACGATAAGCTAAAATTTATTTTGTTTCTGATAGAAATAAAACTGTCTGCGATAAACTAAAATTTAATTAAGGAATTTAGAATAGGTGACAGTTAGTGTGGAAAAGGCATACAATTCATGCATAAACATAATTGTAAAATATGTTGTTGGTATGCGCTTGAAGCACTTAAATAAAGCTAAATCGAAAACAAGTTCTGTGGTCTTCCGGCCGGCAGATGACTAAATTGAAAACCAGTCTCACACAGTGTGAGAGTTTTGTTTTATTGTATCTAAATAGCCGCTTTTACATGACTTTGTGTTTGGGGGTTTATACCAATACTGCTCCGTGTGCGATGACGCAAGAACGCATAAAATGTTAAGGAATTCGTTTGCTTTATATTATTTTTTCTCGCTCGCCTCTGGCAGCAGCATTTTGTTGAAGTATTTTAGTTCAAAAAAGGCCACGACAAGGCAAAGGCCATGAGAGCAGGTAGGAAAACCAAAAGGAAACAATAACAGCTGCTGCATATCGCCTCCTTAAAATGCATCCTTTTACCTGTAGGCGATGGGCCGAAAACCGGAAAGGTTAGGATGCTACTGTGGTTAAGACAGAAAATTGACCAAGTGTTGTATTTGACGTGGTAAACTAAAAGAGCTGTGTTTTCAAAATTCTTTAGTATTATGTTCGTATAATATATTAATTAGTATTTCAAATAAGACAGCTGACTTAAAAACGAATTTAAACCAAAGTTTTTTGTTCCTACCATTAAATTACCAACATTTTTATACGCTTCAGCGACAACCAGACACCATTTTTCAGAAATCAAATCGAATGTGAATTCATTCGCTCCATAAGCCTTTTCAATATATTCCACGTGGATTTTATCCGAAACGAGTTCTATGAAAAAATCGAAAATCAAATATGTTAACAGAGAAAGAGGGAGAAGGACGTAATGAGCACAAAAGAAAAATAGTAGTGGCATCGTCGAGCGACAAACAAAACAAGCTGAAAAATAACTGCAGCTGTTGCAGTTTTATAAATGTGGTTCCCCAAAAACCTACTCCCTCTGCCACCCATCCAAAAAAGATACATATCCTATCTGCACACACATATAGTATATAGCTTATAGAAGGGGGTAGAAAAGACTGGTCTGTTGTCGCTCGGTTGGTTTGCTCTCCACAATAAAAGTGAAATTTTCTCGTGCCAAATTTTGTTGACGGTGGGTGGGTCTTCGGTGGTAACGACTGTTAGGCACTGACACTGAAACAGTTTGTGGATAACTTTTCCGAGGTTGCACAAGCCAACATAAACTAATTGCAACAACGTCCGCTGTGCAGCCAAGAAGTAATCAAAAAAGCTACTTTGATAAATTAAATGAGAACTAATGATAGCAAACTAAAGATGTTCTTCCTCTTGTTGGCAATTAATCAATGTGGCTATTGTTTGCTCATTGCATCCAAGTTGAATGGCTTATTTTGTGTATATTTCAGAGTTTTCATCATTACAATTTCGACAACAATTTTTTTGGAAACCAACTCAAAGGCGAATAGCCGAAAAACACAACAAAATTTTGTTTAAAGAAGCGTACAAATTTTAATTTTACTGCACAGATTTGAAGAACGCACGCTAAAATCAAAGTTTAATTTCATTGATCTGATCACGAAAAAAAAAAAAAGTAGGCAAATATGAGAATGAATCAATAAAATAGGTACATGATTAAGTAATTTTTAAAAATATTTATGAAGTCATAAGTAGCATCTGCATTTATTGTTTCGTTTAGAAAACAAATACATTTATATTCCCAAGCCATGATAACGCCTCAGGTTTAGGCAGACGATAGCGTCCCACGGAATGAAATGCGTCATTTATTGATTGCAAATAAATATATGGGAAAGCAACAAGCGACACTGAAGACAAAAGCTAAAACCAAATAATATACAATGCATCATTCGAAAATGAGTCAATAAGAAAGAAATTGCAAATTGGATACACATTGGAAGGGGTTTATTTTTTTCGTTGGTCGTACAAAAATCAAATTCAGAGAGCAATTAAACATTAAACATTTAAAATTTTGTAGTATTCTGTTTTAGATAATCTTTGTTTAAGAACGAGCATGTAAACTTACGTATCTGATCGTAATTTACACCTTACTACCAGTTCTTCCTTCAAGTGTGTAATAGTAAACAAATGCCAAGAGTTACAGTCCCCTAAAGAACAAACAGTAGGTCGTGGGCCTTTTGCCATATGCTTAAGAATGCACGCTCAGGACTGATACCCCTGAACCCTGTTTTTTACTTTTATTCATTTAAAGGGAAACAGCTGCGATCACAATTCTAGTATAAAGTAACGAAATAGAATATTAGAAAACATAAATACATTTTATAACAAATATTTTTGCATTCTGCTGCGATTGAACAAAAAAAACAATCTATGTGCACTTCTGGTTTCCACTGGACTCCTCGGAATAATTGAAAGATATTTTTCAACAAAAACAGGACAAACATGTAATAGTAATCTTTACTACATTTTTATGTCCAAATAAAAATCGTTCACATAAATCTATCATTTAAGATGGTGAGAGTCAATAAATAACATTTTCAGCACAATGAGCTAAAAGCAAAAAAAAAAAAAAAAATTGTTCCCAAAAAAAAAATTAAATATAAATAAGAAATAAAAGTATAAAGCGTATTCTATTTTTTTTTGGCGGCAGCACCATTCCCACTTGTGATTAGATTAACGCCCGTTTTTAAACGCCCCATCCGTGACCATGAGTAATCTGGCTTTAAAAGCTACTGGGTCAACACTTTTGGGGCGGTGTTATCGGTGCAGTTGAAAGGGAATACTTGTTGTATGAAAGGGGCAACTACTCAACCGCTTATCTCCGCGGTAAAATGTAAATAAATGAAAGTTATTTACGCTGATTTGACACTTCCTGAGCTTGCGCTAATTCCTCAAACTAATTGACACAGATAAACGCGTAGAAATAGATCTAAAAAACCTGCAGTACGTTAATGAAATTAAAAATAGATCAACAGCTGAAAATACAAGGTGTGTGAGCGAGAAGGACCAGTGGCAAATAAAAGTAGCCAAGAGCAGTCAAACAAAAGCAAACAGGGAAAAACAAGAAGGAAACAGAAGAACACAAAGAAGTAGAACATGGGAAATCAGAATGGAAAATCAAATGGGCCTTCTTGTTTGTTTGCTCTTCACACTTGTTCATTGTAAATCTCGAATATGTTAACCAGCTACGGAACCTTCACGTTTTAGCGCTCTGTTCGAGTTGCTAGGCAGTTGGAGTCGAGCAAAACAAAAAATATGTAACTTGCACGGTGTCTTACCACATTTGCATAAGCTCTGCGAAGGAGACCACAACAAAAACAAACGAAAACGATTTTTACCGATTTATCAACTTCACGCACTCTAAACCATCAACTTTCTTTCTTTTCTGACCTTTTCAGATCTTTTTTGATCACTTTGGCTCACTTTTCACCGCTTTTTTTGTCGGTGCAAAAAAACTTTGGAATATTTGGTAAGCACTTAGCGCATTTGTTATTGTTTTGGATCGGCTTCGATTTTTACAGGCGTCGCGTTCTGTTGCGCGAATCCGCGTGTGTTTCACTGATTTGGGTTGAGAACTATATAGCGTAGTATCCGTGTGCTTTACAGGAGCCCAAATGGCGTTTATTTAACATTTTCTCCCGGCGAATTGTGCACTTTCTGTTACTTTTAGCGGAGCACCGAAAACACGAACAGCTCGGATGAAAACATTTCGATTTGAGTGGGTGTTCGAGCGCTGCAGCCGCCTTTTATACCCTCGGTGAACACGACTCAAAATCGCTCTCCCGCTCTCTTACTGCGTTTATACGAAGCAAATTTCAAGCAGCCCGCTCATGTTATTCTTGAATGTGTTCCATTCCACATGAATGTTTATTATGAATTTAGTTTCGACATTGAATATTAATTTCAACATTAATGCTGTCTATTTAAATAAATAATTTAAAATAATTAACGAACAAAAAACTGAAAACATATCAAATTAAAGAATTCCTGAAATTCGATGCATAAACATAATGAGTAAGATTCTCTCACTTTTTGGCGCTCAAAATTAAGAGCACTAGTGGCATCGCACAGTGGGCTGTTTTTAGTTATCAAAAATATATACCGATTATAAAGATCTAAAGTTAACTTAGTTTCTTGATGTGATTTAAATTAAATTATAGTGTTTAATTTATGATTTCTAGATTATTAAATATTAAAATGACAGAACATTTCGGCTTTCTTAAAATCATTGAATTTTTATATTGATGACTTTTTGGGCTTAGTGGAATAATGATAAGATTATGTTTTTAAGGCCCTGGTAATCAGGTTGAAATTGGTCACAAGAGCGTTTTGTTGGAAAAAACTAAAAACAAAGTTTTTTTTTTGGTTTTTTATTCGTAACCTCCTAATATAACATACTCTCGTTTAATATGATTATATTATTTAATATTCAAACATACATTTTTTTGTTACATCTCGGCTTGGTAAAAATCAGTGAATGTTTATATTGATGACTTTTTGGACTTAGTGGAATAATGATAATAATATTTATTTTAGGGCCCTAGTAACGAATAATTAGGTTGAAGTTGGCGACAAGATCGATTTGTTTAAAAAAACTACACAAATACAATTATTTTTCGGTTTTTTTTCGTTATATCCTAATAACCAACTCTTTGTTCACATAGAGCGGTCGTTTTAAAATGACAGTTAGAAGGCACACTTTTTCCTTTTTTTTGGTAAAGTATTAGTATTAGCTTTTCGTAAAAATGTAATAGGGAATCGGCGACAAGTCCGATCATAAGATCATCCGATCCCCTAAATGGATCCCTACAATTTAGTCGAGTGCGAAGGTCGGGGCTTTTCCAAAGAAGGATGAATCGAATTCTTGAAAGCATGCTTCTCAGAAATGAAATGCATTAGTTAGTCAAAGTAATTCTTCTCAATTACTACTAGTTAAAACTTGAGTATAGGGTGCCGGACCTGCGAAATAAAATGCGGCATCATCGTTGTGTTGCCGGAGTGCCAGAATGAAGTTATGTGATTAAATAGTGTGGTATAATTGTGAGCCCAAATCATGGTCACACCAAATACTAGACCTACCTTTTTTGCAATTTTTTCCAAAGATACACTTCCGCTAGATAGAAATACTAGAAATCATGTCTGAATTGCAGGTAAGCCGGGAAAACTTCGTGCAACTAGTATATGAATCTTAAAGAGTAAATCTTTAAACGACAAACCCACAGGAATTCAACCAGGCGGCCGAGGATGTGAAGAACCTGAACACCACACCCGCGGACAATGACCTTTTGGAGCTATACAGCCTGTACAAGCAGGCCACAGTGGGAGATTGCAATACAGGTGGGTCTCGGGCTTCATCGTTATTATGTCCTTACCATAATTAATCGAAATTCAATTAAGATAAACCCGGCTTCTTGGACTTCAAGGGCAAGGCCAAGTGGGAAGCATGGAACAACCGCAAGGGAATGAGCAATGCCGACGCCCAGGGCGCCTACATCGCTAAGGCCAAGGCCCTGATCGCTGCCGTGGGTCTCAAGTCCTAGATTTAATCACCAAAGGATATTGCATTTTGAAATCTCAGTTGTCGTGAAACGCACAATCTTCGATTTTCCAGTGTTTGCACAAAATATACCATGAATGTGTAACGTAAAGCATTTAATTTGTCATAACTGGATGGTTATATATTCAATTATATAGGATACTGTTTAGGCTTCCGTGGGTGAAGCGGTGGTGCTGCCCTGGGAATGGCGCTGTCGCTCGTAAACCTCTCGCTGCAACTCGCGAAGATTAAGCTCCAACGTCTCCACTACCTCGAAGTTCATATCCTGGCGCGCCTGCTTAATGTAGCCTTTGATGATGTTGATCTGCTCGATCAGCGGATCGTCTAGGCTGGACTTGCTGGCCGCTTGCGGTGCCGACCAGTTGGTCAGGGATTGAAGATCAGACTGAGGAGCAAATGAAGTTACAGATAGAGTTTTGCCAGCAATCTTAAGGTACTTACCCCCTGAGCAAAGGAACCGCTTTCTGGACCCGGGACTGCTACTGCCGATTGGTTTGCAGCCAGGTTGTTGCGCTCATAGGCTTCCATGGCCATACGCTGCTCCGTCAGGATACGCTGCTGTGTCTCCATGCGCCGACGCTCCTGCATCTGACGAATGTGCGCCTCCTCCGGTAGTGGTGGCAGTGACAGCATACGTTCCTTGATAGCTTGGATGCAGCTCAACCGAATGGCCTTTTTTAAGGCCTCTTCTCGGCTGCCTGGCTCACAAAATATAGCTAAGATGCGCTTGCTCCGCAGGTCCATTGTTTCGGCCACTTGACCAATTTTGCCGCGCAGAGCACCTGCATCCGCCAGCGTAAAGATGGTATCCCCTTCGTTTAAACTATTAATGATCTTCAGATACATTTCCAGATCGGGGGTTACTTCTTTCTGCAACTGTCGGATCTGTTCGTATACCTGCACGAGAAGTGGACGACAGGTGCGACTTTCGTGCATGTCACGCCGCGTGTCCAGCAGCCAGAGACAGTGCTCGCACAGCCGGATTGCCTTCTCATGTTGATGCAGCTGCTGGAGTGGTTCGCTTCTGGTGGTGGAGAGACTGGCCAGTTGCACTGCAAAAAAAGAGATTAGCCAATATTTTATTTTAAATTTGTAGGGTGACTAACTGGCATCCTCCAGGGGTAGGAACTTGGAGCAATCGTTGCACATGATTCCTCCACACAAGCGGCAGTGGTGTTGTCTCCTAGCAATGTGGAAACTCTTAGCGCAGCTGGGGCACAACTTCACGGAACTGCCATCCAGCCAGGCTACTGTTTGCTGCTCGTGTTGCCTGCGCTGCACTGAGTCCGCGGGCAAGTCCTTCAGCAGACGATGCAGTCGAATAATCAACTTGTTCGTTTCGCTGGCATATCGTTCCAGGCGGGGATTTCGTATGGTCTGGAAGTACTCAAAGTGAGAGCACTCGGCACCCGGCTGCTGCTTGGCCATGTGGTTGAAAACGTTGAGTCTGGAGCGAGCATTACTGGGTCCATTGCGATCTCCGTTGCCATTAGGATTCTTTGCAGACGCCGAAGAAGATGAACCTCCGGGTGAGGCTGCGGAGGGTCCCCTTTCGTCATCAAAGGGGTTCAGGATCTTCTTTTTTGCCTTGGTAAAGATGTCTTTGAAGGATTTCAGGGTCGCCTCCTCTTCCGCGTGCTGACGGGCAAAATGATCCGTGAGCACATCGATGGACTTGAGGTCCGCCCGGCAAATGGGGCACAGGAAACCCTCCAGGATCTCTCCGCTGGCCGAGCTTTGGTCCTCATCGCTGTCAAAAGGATTCCCAGACATTTCGGCGATGAGTAATCGTGGATTATTTGGTGGGTGTGCTTTGTTGTGGTTTCCTCCCCGAAAAACAGTTCGTATGGGTCTGTTCCACCTGTCCTAAGGAAATGGCATGACGGGGGAAACTTTTCCTTGAGTCCTCTACTGAATTTAAATCACTAATCTTTCAACAAACTAATTAATTTAATTTTTGTCCAAATATTTCCACATATAATCAACATCAGTTTATTCTTCTTCATGCCAAATGGCCAATCACCAGAAATGTTAAGGAAAGGGCTGCAGCAGGTGCGGATATTAATGTTCTTTATTTCAGAATTTAGCTCTTCGTAGGGAGTAAAACCGGTTTGGATACATATGTTTATTTTTAAAAATATAGTGGAACTTACTGCATATGTTTATAAACACTTATTTAATCAAAGCAAACATATCTTTTGACAGTTGCTATGACAAAATTCTTTGAATAAACTGCACTCACTGCATCCCTGGTCGAAAGCTCTTCGTGGTGAATGTCAAGCGCGGGAAGAAGCAGATAGTTGCCTGCCTGGACGTTTTCTCGGGTTTTCCGCATAAAAACAGACGTGGGTGTAAAAATCCTTTGAGAAAAAAGGTCTCTAATCTAGCTGAGTACCTTCAGATCCCCTACGCATTGAGAAAACACAATATAAAGCCCAACTTCGTTCGCTAACATGTCGGAAAGATCGAAAGGTGACGTGTCCGCTCGCATAAACAACAATGCAAACCACCCGACGCGTGTCGTTAAAAATCCGCTTTTAAGCGCCTCCGTTACCGGGCTTAGTTTCGACGACTTTCCCAACAAGCCGCAACTGCTGCCCGCTGCTCCACCCGTGGTCCATGCCACGCCCCCGGCGCCGGCGCCCGTCCTCATCGCTGGCATCTTGAACCGCGGTAAGTGGGTCACGGTTCGCTCGGGAATCCAACGCGGGTGGGGGTCACCTGTTGCTCGGGTACGCCAATGATAAGCTGATAAGGCAGGAGCTTGACCTTCTACTCCTGATGTTCACTATGTTTCACATTAGCAAATATCAATAAATTCAATGAGTCGGGTTTTGTCCTCCACCAAGTTTGCTTATCATCAATTAAAATCTTAGGCTTGATATTGGTTAAAATATAAGAAACTAGGATGAAGACTTAGCATTATTTAATCAGGAAACGTATTATATCCTTAAAGAGACTTTTCTAGTCCACATTGTGTACTAAATCAATAAAATAAATTTGTAACCTTATTTTGGTTCGAATTACGGGGGATCTATCTATAGTCATTTTTTTTGTTCTGCATCTCATGTTTGTCACACTTTTAAAGTGGGTTAATGTGCCCTAGAATACTTTATATTATGTTTTCCCTGATAAGCTGCAGATTAGAAGCGACTGAAATATTCGTTCATTGCAAAGCTTTTAAAATTTAAACAAAAAAGCAGAGTTTTCTACTATTTCTTACAACTGGCTTAGTACTGAACTTAAATGTAACCTGTTGCTTCAGATAAAGATCTCGGGATATTATTTCCTATTCATAGTTTATGACTCTTCTATCAAAATAAGCTTTCTTTGTTATTGAAAGTGCGCGATAATCATAGAAAATATTTGTTATGGTTTACGGTGGCTGATAGCAAATTTTATGGTGCGGTCCGTATGTCAAACTGTTTAATGGTTTTTGAACCAATCCATTAAAGACGATACTCCTAAAATGATTTTTCCATGGCATTTTAATTAGACTCTTTTGAGTCATCTTCAACTCGCATTTGGCTTTTGGCACAACATAACACAACAACATTCTACTCCATGCTCCTGGTGGAGTGCGATCTATATGTGGGCAGCTCCAGCGTCGTTTTCCTCCGCCGGCAGCACCACACAATGCTCCAGATGAGGGCAGCGATCAGCAGGAGAAGTAAAATAACTCCCAGACAGATGGCTGCGATAGCGGCCTCGCTCAAATACACATCTCTCACATCGATGGTGAGGCTCCTCTGATTGCCTGCTGCATCAAAAGCCACAAGCGATACCTTTGGTTCACAGCAAGAGGCCATGTAGGTGGCCTTCAGGGGCTCTGTGCTCCCAGCGGTATAGTAGTTCCTGTAGAAAAGACCCTCGGGCGGCGTGGCCTGCAAACGCAGCATTCCCGACTGCCAGTCCTGAGCGGTGACATCCAGCGTCCAAAAGCGCTCCCCACAATTCAGGGATTCGGGCGTGAGGTAATCACATCGGCTGCCAAACTCCCAGGACAATGTAGGGCCAGTAGAGTCCTTAAGAGTATAGATTAAGCATCGGGTTAATATATTTATATTTCTTGAGTAATCTGTAAAAGAGCAGCTGACAAACCTGAGCATCTATGCTGGTCACCACTTTAAGGTTAACGGCCATGGTAGATGTTTCGCGACCATAGTTGGTAAAGGTGATCCGGTCTGTGGTGCCCTGAGCTGTGCCCGTTGGCACTAAAACGGTCAGACGCACTGTAGCCGTCTCCAGAGGGCGCAGATTTAATCTATAAAAGTTAAAATCACTTAATTATCAGACTGAGTTAGGATTACAGCACACTTACCTGGTGGGATTCAGCTGCACTAGGAATCGCCGCTCGTCGGTGACTTGAATGGTGGAGTAAACCGCCTCAGATTTCATGTTGGTGACCTCAAAAAGCAGCGAGGCTGTCTGACCAGCTGTTACCAGAAGCTGGGATTGTGTCCCTAGCTCAATTTTGGTGCCACATCGCTGGAGAAGCATTGCATTTAATGTGCTTCTCGGCTGTCCGGTGGTTGCAGCCAATAGGGTTTGGTTTAGACTCGGAGTACTCTGGATTTCCTTCTCCGAAAAGGTTTCAATTTCGTTTTTTGGCGAGTCTACATCCTCCTCCAGCTTCTCGGCGTCCTTTTCCTTGCCGGGAAACTGGATTCTTGCCGACTTGGCCTTTGTTTGTCCGCTTTTGTAGTAGCTATCGATGCGTTTAATTATGTCGCCTGTGGGGAAATAAATAATATCAAAAGAAAATCAGCTGCGCACACGTGTTTTTGTCATTATATGAAATATAGCGATGATGGCGTCAACGCTGACGTTTTCATCCAAGGTTGAAGCGCGGTTATCAGCCGAGATTTGTATTCATTGGGGCAAACAGAACAGATCCCGGGATCTTATCACTCGAAACAGCGCCCCAAAAGCAATTCATTAGCTAATGGGTACTCAGTTCTGTGCGGGAATCAATAACGCCAGGTTGTTTGTTACTTAGTTATTAAAACTCACCCAAAAACACATCTGCTTTTCTTTCGGCGCGTACGAAAACATTGTATTTTACATCTAACTCGGCCTGTAGTTTCAATTTGAATATTGCCGCGCGTCGCAGCTTGTTAAGTGGTACGTAGGCATCCAGTTCTTGGGGATTCGACGTATCCGTGGAATTAGCTCCGCCAAATTTAACCAGTTTCTTCAAATTTATCTCTAAAATAAAGTAAACAGAAAAATAAACAAAAATAGAACAGCTGTTTGCCATTCACCACGCAGCACGAACATCTGTTACAGGTGTTTGTCCGGCGTTGCCAGACCTTTGACGTCAGTTTCTCTTTTAATTAAATCATCAGAATTGTGCAATAAACATTCAATTTGTTTAGCAAAAAGTGATTTTTAAAACCACAATGTTAATTATTAATTTGCAAAAACAAAATAAACAAATTTTGACCTAGTCAGACGTCAAATGCAACCCCTTGGCAACCCTAGCCTTGCAGCTGCGCCGTAGTTGTTGAAAGAAAACACGTCTACAAAAAATCGCGACAAAAACAATTGTTTTTCCTTGTGAAACCAGCGAATTACGAACCATTAAACGCCGCTAAATTGTTGGCCAAGAGGCATTTAAATTACCGGTCTAAATCATCGTTGACGACATAGCCTTAAAGTGTTAAAAAACCTACAAAAACTGGGGAGTTTTTGAACTTGCCCTTGACAGTGAGGCGGATTGTCTAATTCTGTTGTTAAAAACGTATGTATTTATGTGATTTCCATATAAAAGTGCTATTTTAAAACCAGTAAAATAGTTGTAATAGAAACAAGACTTAAACGAAAAATAAAATGCATTTAAAATTGTAGTTTTGGTTCACATATTCCTAGGGTTTGTCAATTTGGAATTTGCATATATTATGGCCAAAAACCTGACAAATAACTATGTGCGTGTGATTCTGTGGTGTTTTAAATTTAAATATCTTGTTGGAAAGGTCACAATCAAGTTGGAGTTGAGGCAGGCAATAATAAAAAAACCGCCCCAAAGAATTGATTTCTTCAGGGTGTATATGTATTGCATGCGTTTGTATTAGTAGCTTCCGGGAGATAACTTTGTTTATAATCGGCGTTTCCAAAAGTTATTAAAAGATTGCAATACTTTCGCAAGTTTTTTTTAGCTTGTCCGATAAGTCGCTGTTTTGAATGGAAACGTTTTGTTCCATCATTTTTTGAGTCATAATTGTTTTTTGTCTGACCCCGTACAATCTTTTCTTTATTGCCTATATATACCAAAATGGACTTTGTCCGGTGGTTCGAAGTGGCGTATGATTAATATGGGGAAACGCATGTTATATTTGATCCATTCTCTAAACCATTCCACTTTTAAAGTTAGTCAACAAAAACATTTTGTGCCGGACAGTTGAAAGTGCTCTAAGATTAAATTGGATCACAAATATATATTTAAAAATACTCACCATTCAGGACGAAACACAAAAGGACTAGAACACAAAGTGCTAAGAAAGTGTTAAGGTGAAGTCCGAAAATGCATAATTTTATAGTTTCACACACAAAAGAATCGACTTTGTATTACATTTACTAATACAAATTTATTTTGAAAGAATGCCCATTAACACTCTTCATACAAAATCGTTATCTTCTGTGTGGTTAAGTGTTAAATCAGTTTACTTTTCATCGTTTTCGTTTTATTTGTGTACCCTTAAAAGCTAGACATTGATTACTTTATATCTGTAAAACAATAAACATGTAGATTGAAAATTCCTTTGTACTACAATTAAGTGTTAGGTGTTCTTTTGTTGAGCATTATTATTATACTAGCGTTTTGGTTAAGGAAAGCGTTGGGACTTCGGCTATATACAAAGATCAGCATAGCTGACTTGGGATTAGAGAGCATGGATTCTTTAGGGGTTAGTCAAGGATCTTACGAGCTAAGGACATAAATTACACAGTTGTACAGTTGTCTTTCTTTCTGGGAAGTTATTAAAAGCTTGTGCCATTATCAAGAGGATTAGACTTAGGATCTAGGTAGGCTTGGCACAGACTCGTACACATTTAAGTCGCTAAACACTAAAATACAACCCTGCGTTAGTAAGTGCGGTAGAGCAATGGAGTCGGTGCTTGGAAACTCGATTTTCGAGAAAGACTAACCACCATTCGGCGTCTCCATCGTGGCCCGTCTCATATTCGCATCGATGCGCACATGGAGACTGGACAACGTCGTGTCCACTGGCAGATCCAACTCTTGGACGCCCTGGTACGCATCCGCCACCAGGGTGAGCTGAAAAATACAGACAGGTTAAATGACATGCTTATGTATAAAAAGGGCCAATAAATAATTTGTTTCCTACAGTACGATAAATAGTAGTTTAATTAACAAATTTGACCTTAAAGAGCAAGCCAAATGCTTTCCAAAACCCCTAGCTCAGGAAATTCAATTATGCTTATTTCTGGTTCCGCATTGCAGAATTCGAGTACAAAATACTTGATTGCCATTTTCGCTGTGTGGGTTAATTTCGGCATTTTTGTCTAGGCTTCCTTTCTATCATCAGATTTGCCCTTCACTTTTCTTTCCATAACCTAGTTTTGCAGTGGCCGCACAGCAACAAAAGATGCACCATCATCGACAACAAGTCGCGGGGTCTTGAGCACCACCTGCCGCCGTTGCCGCCTGGCCACTGGAGAGGTAATCCAAGTGGCTCCGTCTCAGTTGGCTGCTTGGGCAACACTCGGCTGGATCTGGTTGCCACTTTCAGTTTCTCAACACTTAGGCCTTCCCCGCCGAATCTGGCTTTGGCCCGCACACTTTAATTACCCCAATTGCGGGTCAGGTTTGCTGGTTATCATCGCTCTCATATCTCACCGTATTGCCAGCTATGTGCTGTCCATGCTCGGTGCTCACGATGTGGATGATCTCTCCACCCGATCGAATGGCCACCTCGCCCAGGATTCCGCCCACTGCGTCCTCGGTTTCGTTCTCACTGCCCGATCGCTCACCGTACCACAGAAGGAATAGCTGGAAAGATTCAGGGGTTTATAGGGGGAATTTTAGATTGTTCAAGTTACTTCATTTATAACGTTAGGAATTCCCTAAACTAATCTGTTGACAAACTCACCCTGATCCTCTTCTTGAGCAGAGTGATGGCCGCATCCTGGACCAGTTCCGTGTGTGGTGGAATCGCTGCTGTCGAGATGAAAACGGCACTATCGTAGGGAACCAGCTCGGCGGCATGAAGCACGCCCACAAACGAGTTGCCGCCCTCGTGCTCCTTGGTGCTGTTCAATCCAGCGATAAACTCGCGGGTATTGTTGAAGCTGAAGGCAGAGGGGGCACCTAGATAAGACAATAAAGTTAGTTAAAGTTGGAAATATTTAGTTCCCTTACAGAAAGAAATACCTTTAAAAGTATTTACAATTCAGCTATGGAATAGTAATCGAAAATAATATTAATAATTCAGTCACTTTACTGGTTTTAATATCTGATTTAAAATGGTCATAAATATATTTAAATTCAAATCGAATTTGTAGACTATATTAATATTCATAGCTAAGAAAATTTACTGGTTTAGGAGATTAACTTATTTAAAAAATAATTCTAGTTCGATAAACATGTAGAGGCTCCCTAAGATTGTTATGATAAAGAATTTGGTTGACGTCTTTGGGTACGATAAATAAATCTATGACTAACGATTCTAGTGACTTACCCGCTCCGTTAAGCGTAACCAAGACAATCTTGATGTCGATGTTCTTGTCCTGCAAAGCATCGATATAAAGTCGTTTTGCTTGCTCCAGGGATGCGGAAGATGGATCCACAATCACTGCCAAGGGCATGCGAATATAAACATCCTTGATGTAGTTGCGCAGTTGATCCGCTGGCAGTAACTCCGGCTTTGAGCCACCGGTCACTTGTATGTGTTTGGGCTGTTTCCTGGGACTGGGCGTTGTTGTTGATGTGGTTGTCGTTGTTGTGGTCGAGGTGGTTGTTGTAGAAGTTGTAGGACTGGCAGCAGGAGGATTGGGTGCCTGGGTGGAGGCCCAAGGGAAGCCACCAAAACGAGCTCTTAGAATTGGCAAAGGTGTGGTGGTTGTGGTGGGATTTGACTTCTTTTCCGCTGGCTCATCGTAGTAATCGTCCTCGGAGGAATACTTAAACGGATGGGGTTTGTCCTGACTGGGCAGCTGTTGGACTTGAGCCTGGGGGATGGGCTCATGTGGCTCTTCTTGCTCATCCACCGGTTTGGTGGCCTCTTCCTCCATGTAATCGGATGCGTTGTGCTCTTGATCTCGCTGTGGGAATCTCTCCGCCTTGGCCTGGCGCACATATTCGGGAATCATGGTGGTGACCACTTTGGCTGTAGTGCTAGCCACCACCTCATCCTCGGGAGCGTCCTCGTAATAGTAGTCCCGAGGGGGGTTGTCTACCTTTGTCACCCGCTTTTGTGTTGGCGCATCCTCCATCAACTCTCCAGCTGTGTGCTCCTCGGAGTAGGGAGCCATGGTGTTCAATCTGCTCTCCAAGGGCCTCATGGTGCTCATTTCCAGCTCGATGGTGTGGGAACTTTCGGTTTGATCCTCCTCCAAACTATTGCGATGCTGTTGCATTTCCGATTCCACCTCGGCTTCCAATTGAGCCGGGTCGTAGATCTCATCATTGCCCCCCAGGCTGGATCCATCCATTTCGCCGCCGCCGCCGTAATCCTCATCTAGGCCAAAAACTGCGGGACTAAGGTGAAGCGCCACCAGGAGTACACCCAGCCAAAGCTGCGTTCTCAAAATCATTTCGTTCGTTATATGCCTCTAGCAATCCTCACTTGTCACCATCAAAGTCTGCGAAGAAAAAATAACCGAGAAATATGTCAAAAAACAATTTTTGGAAAGCTTTTGAGGAGAGTTCAATGATTGATTGATTGGCTGACTTCTTTCGCTTACTTAATTGACGCAATTATTCATTATTATTTCGAGTTCACTTTTGTTGAACCGTTATTTTTAGTTTTTATATAGTCTGGTGTTTTTTTCTACTCTCTGCTGTCTTCTTTTCAACACTTTCGCAATGTTAAAAAGTGAAATGTTATGACTGCTCGTTGCTATTATCATTTTGTTTGTTATTAAAATCATTTTAAATAATTATCTCTGACAAATCGAACATTTATAGAAAATTGCCAGAGCTTAAATTAGAGGAAATTTCCACTTAACTCTAAAATTCTGCAGAATTCGTTAGTAGGGTTGAGTTTCAAGTTCGAAAGTTTTCAATATTATTTAAAGAAAGAGGCAAGTTAGTAAAAATACTTTCCAATAATGGTGAATAGCGAATAAATACGGTGTAACCGTTCTATTTCCTAGGAAATTATAATTAAATATGAGCTGTAAGAAATGACTAACTATAAATATCAAATCAAACTAAAACTTTCAGGAAATAAATCAAGTAGCAACTTGATAATTGTATTAAAACTGACTTTGATCTAATCTGCTGTTTACCTTGTTGAAAAAGAATCTTATCTTGTTTCATAACTATACATATATCAATTCAATTTCAAGCCTTTGGAAGAAACTTTTTGTAGAGCTGAAACACTTAACAAATGTAAAGTAAAACAAGAAAGAAAAGCTAACTTCGGGCGGAGCCGAAGTTGATATACCCTTGCAGAATACTCTGTAAATTATATTCTCCAAAATTATTCATATGATGCATTCTTAATACTCATAAAAAATCCCAACTTCCTAACTTTAAAAACACCAAAGTTATGGCATTTCCAATCGTTCAGTTATATGGCAGCTATAGGATACAGTCGGCCGATCCTTATGAAATTTGGTAGGTCGAATTGATTGGTCAAATATAAAACCCATAGAAAATCCCAACTTCCTAACTTTACAAACACCAAAGTTATGGCATTTCCGATCAATCAGTTATATGGCAGCTATAGGATATAGTCGGCCGATCCTAATGAAATTTGGTAGGTCGAATTGATTGGCCAAATATAAAACCCATAGAAAATCCCAACTTCCTAACTTTACAAACACAAAAGTTTTGGCATTTCCGATCAATCAGTAATATGGCAGCTATAGGATATAGTCGGCCGATCCTAATGAAATTTGGTAGGTCGAATTGATTGGCCAAATATAAAACCCATAGGAAATACCAACTTTCTAACTTAACAAACACCAAAGTTATGGCATTTCCGATCAATCAGTTATATGGCAGCTATAGGATATAGTCGGCCGATCCCGGCCGTTCCGACTTATATACTGCGTGCAAAGGATCGAAGGCTGTGTGCAAAGTTTCAATTTGATATCTTTAAAACTGAGAGACTAGTTCGCGTAGAAACAGACAGACGGACAGACAGACGGACAGACGGACAGACGGACAGACGGACAGACGGACAGACGGACATGGCTATATCAACTCAGGAGGTGATCCTGATCAAGAATATATATACTTTATAGGGTCGGAGATGTCTCCTTCACTGCGTTGCACACTTTTGACCAAAATTATAATACCCTCTGCAAGGGTATAAAGATGGCCCTATTGCATGAAACTTATCCAAATAATTTAGTTAAATCAAACATAAAACACAAGTAAAACACTACTATATGATGAAATGTTTGGCCAAAAATCAACTAAGAGTCCAAGTAGAAAAAACCGGGTAGGGTATTAAATATATATCTACAAAGATATGGTCAAGGTTTTGTTAAACCTGCTGCAGGTGAGGAAAATAGAAACACAAAAAACGAAGACGACGTTGACAATAAAACAAATTTGCCATAAAAACGACTTCTCGTGGATGTGTAAAGCTCACACATGTGAATTCATTTATGAATAAAAATAAATGTTTAAACTTGATTAAAGCCGAAAGGAACACGCTAACTTTGTGGCTTCAATTTGCTCAATTTATAATATTTAATTAAGCAAATGTAATTAACACATTGGTTAAGTCGCCGTGCAAACGTTTTTATGATATGCCATTTTCCTGTGCATTCATTGTTTGTGTATTTAAACTTTTTGTTGCATTTTTGCAGTCGATTTGTGTTGGAGTTGTTTGAATAACAAAATACCCACAAATCAATTTGAGTGATTGATTTCTTGGCTCTCGCCTCGTGATTTGCAGCGCGAAGAGCGCTTTGGGGAGGGGCGTTTGCCCCCTCCGAAACGAGCAGCTGCCATTAATTAACAATATGCAAAGCCGCAAAAAACAAGAAACAAGTAAAACAAAATGAAATATACCGTCAAGTTAAAATCCAAAATGTATCGCATTGATGCGTAAAATGGAAATAAATTAAGTTAAAATATTCTGCGTTCGTTTTTCTCGTTTGGCAGGCAGCCTGAATCAACTTCAAATTGATTTGTACATTTTTGTGCGTTGCAAGGTCACTCGGTTGGCGGTCAGAGGGGAATCATGCAATTTAATGGCTAGAGCTTAGGCCTCTCTTAAGGTCTCCCCGTTTTATAAAGCTTAGCCATGATTTATACGCAAAAGACACGTTCGTCTGTCGTTTCCATCTTAGGTTTTTATCGGTTTAAATGTTAAAAACCATTGCACAATCCCCATTCATAAGTCATCTTCGGGTGAATGCTGTGCAGCGTTTATTTTTAAGATTCTCAGAATCTGCAGGTCACGTAGTTCTTGAGAAGATTGCCTCGAAGACAGCCAGTCTCCAAAGTTCCTACAAAAATTGAAAGTTTTTCGAGCGAAAGAAAGTTTTGACAAAGAACAAGTGTGCAAATTTGATCAAAAAGTGAAAACTTTTTCTTATGAAAAGGGGAAAATTGAAATGAAAATGAATAATTCCATTATTATCCCCCTTATATATAATTTAATGAATACCATTTTAAAATAAATACAAAAAACATGTTGTTGGGGGAAGATAAGATATAATATGATAATAATAGCAATGATATAAAATATATTTACATATATATTATATTATTTTTAACGTAATATCCATTTAATGGCTCTTGTATTTAATTTTAAGCCGAAATGCCATTTTAAAAGTATCAAACACCAATTGATTAAAAAAAGACGTGATTAAAGTGGGCCTTAATCTCCATTGCAATGAGGCTCCTCATTATTTATAGGCTATTTGGTTTGTAATCAAGGAAAAGTGCTTAGATAAAAAACCGAAAAACAAACCCCGCTGTGGCAGTTAATTAATCAGCCACAACAGCCGTCAGCAGCTGATTCGCTGGGGCTCATAAAAAAATACACAGAGCCAACAAAAAGGTTCTATAAACAAATTAGAGAGGCGAGCACGCTGTCGGTTTTTATTTATTTACATATTTCTTTTCGCCTTTTTGTTGCTTTTGCAATTACGTGAAGTCGGCGAGATGTGATTAACAGACGCGTAAGCATTTATTTTCGCTATGATTTTTATATCACTCGGACGTTATTCCGCCGTTTTTATGGCCGCAACAAATTAATGAAAAATAATTGCGAAAATTATAAATTCAAATTGCGATTGCTTGGCAGCCCCTTTATCCCCCTTTCGTTCTGACTAGCCCCTTCGTGTCAGCGGAATCGACTTGAAATGCACTCTAATTGTGGCAGCTTTATTTGACGATCATCAGCGATGAATACTTATGGAAAGGGGATTGGGGGAGGGGCGGACCCTTTGGAGAACCCACGCGCATTTATTGTTGATTTTCTTGGCATTGAAAAACCAATTGATTTGTTGATTTTTAACGGGCGCTGGAAACCTTTTGAAGGGTTGTACTTGGCTTAAAAACGGCAATTAACAATCATAAAACTAAATGCATTCAGTTCGAACAACAAAACGTTGTTGTCAGCCAAGTTTAAACTTGGATTATTGCATAATAATAATTTAAAATAAAATTGATTCACATTTTATTCTTTGCTGGACTTGATTTGTTCCGGCTTGCTTTTGTTATTTGAAAATTGGATCTGTATTTACCTATAGCTTACTTCTCTTATTTTTGTTACGATGTTGTGTTTGCTTTTTTCCTACGTTTTGTTATATGATTTCAATATTTTTTTTTAAACCTGCTATAATTAATTCTTTCACTTGCCTTTTATGGAACACCTTGTCGACGTGGCCTGGGATCAAGTCAGCTTTCCAGCTTTTTTTTAATACTTCTTATTAAATGTTTTGTAAATTTTTGAAATTCAAAACAAATAACTTAGGCAACAAACTTGTTTTCTCCTTGCTGTGTGCACGTAAAAAATCTCAATGAATTTTAATTACACTTTAAGCGGTGCACTTTATTTATGAGTTTTGCCCACTTCTTTGCATTGTTTATTAACTTTGCAGATTATGCAAATTACGACAACAACAAAACACCACCACACAGAAATTCACTTGCAGCTGAAATTTACGCTCGGCAAATTGCAAGCGACCGAAACAAAAAATGTATAAAATTAAGAGCGTTCGATTTTCGGCTGTGTATTGGATTAACCCGTTTAAATATATATCTCATGCGCGACTTGTAGTTGCTTTTGCCTGCGATTTTGGCCTGGCCGCTTAGTTTGGCAGCTGCTGTTTTTGCTGGCGATCGCGTCAACGTCTCAAATGAAACTGAAAGCAGAAACACAAGCTGCGGCCAGCGAAGTAGCGCGTTGCTCATTGCTGCTCAGCTCTGATCACCTCAACTCGACTCAGTTCGGTTCGGCTCTCTTTACTCGGCCGACGTAGCAGGTATATAGCTATGGAGCTATGGCTATAGCCATATGGATACAGGTTGGAATCTAGAAGAGCGTGCCACTGATAAACCAAAGCAACGTGCTGGAGCAGCTGAGCTGATGCCACAATTGGATATGTTCATGACACGATTGTTTGGTGGCAGCGCCATGGAAATATCTTCGGTCAGTTGGCTGTTCCCATAGTATCATCAACCTGTTATGCAACCAGTGCTATATCATTCTCAACACTAAACATGCTGATATCGCAGCTGAAATGTCAAGATCTTATCTTGATTAAATGTAATTAATACAGAGATTTTAACTTAACCTATTTATCATCGGCTCAAAAGTCCTGTAAATAAATAGGAATTTTAAGCTAAAGACTATTAAAGGTTATATCATTTTCATACTCGTAGAATGCTAAGAGTAGATTTTATAATATCAAAAGTGTGCTACAATTGATTAATTATTTAACCAAATTTGAACAAATGGAATAACGTAATATATATATATTTCTCATTCTTAAGTCAAAGAAAGAGTTATCTGAAAAGCTGATTACTCGCTCCAAGTCGTCTGCAGCTTTAATCAACTTTTTGTGGAATTCCGTGTACACATTAATAATCATGTTCTTTCGAAAATTATGTAAAAATCTGGTAAGCTCTTGCTTTTTGACGGGAGAGACCCTGTTAATATTGGCTGGCCACCAAATTCATTGAATCCTCGAAAATATGCCATCTTTTGTTGATTGAACGATATTCTTTCCACGATCAAGATAGGTCTGCATGGTGACTCTGTATTCGCCTTACTCAGGATAGGGCAATAGTGCAGTAACCATCTCCCCTATAAGTCTTTTCATCAGATTTACTGATTCCTCCCACTGGTCATCTTAAATTGCCTTGACGTAATGGAAGACTCGCAAATGGCTTTCCACCAGATTGTTCCTGGCAAGTGACTGTAATTTCATTAATTACTTTCTGAAAGCGGATTTCTTTTAAGAAAAACTCACCAGCAATGCCAGGAAATAAATGGTCCGAGGAAATAGTATTTCTTAATTCTTTGTAATTGACTACGAGTTTTACAATGCAATCTACTGTTATTATAGGAGTTTATGTAGATTTTTCAATATATAGACCTTATCTGTTGAATAATGTGAACTCAATTTTTCTTTAATACGTAAAAATACGTAATCAAAATTTGTTCAAGTTCAAAGTTATTAAATTTTGCGATTTTCGGCTGGCAAAGTTCTTTGCATGTTGACCTTTTTTTGCGGAATCATTGTGGCAAAAAATTACCGCATTGGGCGCATGCAAAGTGAATAAATAATCGTATCGGCAGTCGTCAAAATTCATGCAAAAAAGAGCAACTCTGAACTTGTGTAGGAAGTTCGACTACCCGACTGGCCGGCACATTAAAATGGAGCGTGAAATGAATTTAATATGACAACTCCGGCTGTCAGTCGCTGATGGCATCAATAAAATCATAATAAATACAACCGCGTACGTATATAGTGGGCCAGTGTACATATTTGTTTATTTAAATAGTGTATGCGGAAACGTTGAGGTTTCCCTCCTCTCTTTTTCTGTGAGTAATAAAGGGTTAAGCGGGACTATTTTCTTTACCTGGGCCTTACAAATTCCAAAGAAATTAGTTTTACCAAACGTTTATTGTGGGCTTGTCACTCAAGGCAAGAAGTACCTGTGAGTACCGAGAATGTAAAACAGAACGAAACTATTCTATTATTTTGACTATGAATAATGTGTGGCTCGAACAAGAAGTTATTTCTTGTAGAACACTTTTTATTGTTATTCCCGCAAAACCTTTGGTTGCTCAGAATGTGTAAACACAACTAAGCTGTTTAAGCACAATGATTCTTTTAAGCTTGTAAGACAAATTGTTAAGCGTCTTAAGCTTGATTTGATGTATTTTTCATGCAAAATCGTGCCCATCTTGACCTACGTGCTTATGTCGAAAACTTCCTAATACTGTGGAACTAGGCAGAAACCATTGAACCACTCTATATTTGGTATTGAATTGCCGCACTACGTTGAGTTATTAAGTACTACATTTGTGGTTTCACTGCTAAGACATGGGCATTTGGTCAAAGTTCTCATTTGGTAAGAGATTTTAAAAGTGAATATTAAAAAACCTTGTAAAACCCCAAAAAAAAATTTACATAAGCTAATGTATTTGTGCAAACTTAATCTTCTTGGAAGAAATTTAAGTGTTATATTAGCTAGATTTTCCTACTCTAATTAATTATTTAATTTTATTAAATAATTTATAATTAATTTCCTAATTTAGGAAAAAGACGCAAGGGTATATAAAAGTCGAAAGAGCCATCCAAGGAGTTCCCCATATTTTGAAAACAAATTTATTGCATCGAGAATTTATGCAGCTCACGCAATTTTCACTCTGCGAATTTTTTGCTTTTGTCGTGCTTTCGTTAATAATTATGCAATCAATTTTGTTTCTCGCCTTCTTCTGCAGTCGCTCCTGCTTTCGGGTATTGCTTCAATTAACAACTTTCCGGCATCGAACGCAAAAGAAAAACCCTTTCAATAAAACATTTAAATTAAATATTTGGCAATCGTTTTGTGTCGATTTTGTTGATTATCGTTCCATTTGCCGCTTGTACGGCCTGTGATTTTGTTTGTGCTGTTGTTCACATATGGATGCCGAGGCTGGTTTAATTTTATGATGAATATATAAACACGTACGCATGTCCCAAGAGTGTTAATCAAAAATTACCAACTTGTTTTCGCAGTGGCAGTCAAACGAGCCTCTCGAAGAACGAACTGGTGCAAGGCGGTGTCAGCTTTTGTTATTTTCGGACTGATACCGGGTGCTGATGTCACTGAGTCCTTTGCTTCACTGTTTTAATCCTTTTGGTATTATTTCACTTGCACTGGGTTCACTGGAGCACCTGTGGATCACTGCACGACTGTCGATCGACTAAAACAAACTCCACTAATTACTGACCTTTTTGTACTTGTCGCAGTCGCATGTGCTGTGTGCTTTTGTGGCTCATAAATTGTTTAAATATTGAACAATTGGTTGCAAATGGAGGTAGATAAAGTTGAAAAGGAACGCCACACCTCGTGCCGCTCAATCGATAAGATAGAGTCATAGAAGTCCACAATCGGAATTACCCGGAGGAAGCGAGATTGTGGCAGATGCGTCACGGGTCAGTGGGTGTGGCAGTGGGTGGCTGACACAATTAGCATACTGCGAGGTGCCTCATATTCCCGGGGCAAAAACCCGAAAAATACCTTCGAAAATATGCGAGTCCCGTCACCTTTTTCCCCTGAATTTGCGGCTACCTGAGTTTGTTGCCTAAGTCTTTTGTTAGTCGCTCCTGATATGATGCACTTACTCTTAAGGGTAATGTGATTTTGGTAAAGGATTGAGGGAAAATTTAATGAGAGCCTTTCGAAAATGATATCAACTCGTTACCATAAATAATAAATATTCAATAATACAAAATATTTATTTATATACAAAGCCTTATGTGTATAGAACATAAATTAGTATATAGTATTAATCTGCCAGACGATGCGAGTCCCGTCCCTTTTTCACCTGAACTTGCAACTACCTAAGTTTGTTGCTCAAATCTTTTGTTACTGGGTCCCGGAATGATGCGATTCCGCTAAACGGTAAAATGATGTTTATTGTAATAAAAGACAGGTAGGTTACACATACTTTTGGAGACCTTGCAAAAGTCTACATTCAGGGGTTCCTATAAAAACGGAAGAATAGTACTCAAGGTATTCAGTTTGTTCAAATGCATTGTAAAATGCGTTCCTGTTTCATATTTATTTCGCTAACTCTGCTGGTAAGATTTTTTTCTTGCGAAATCGCTTTGTGAAGTTGATTTAATATGTAATCCTAGAGTCTCGCCAGTGGATTTCCCTCGGAACTGGGAAGCAATTGCGAACTCTTGGACCATGTTGCTACGGACGATACGTGGACAAATATATTTAACAACATCAAGAGATCTCTGGAAGATGCCATAAATCGTGAATCATATTCCGAAAAATGCGCCTCCCATGTGGAATTTCTGCAAAGCTGTCTAGATCGCGCCACGAGCATTTCTTCTCCAAAAGAACTAATGCAGTATGTACTTGAATTTATTGACTACCAAGAAATGCATACCGAAAGGGAACCAACTCGTACGCACACCTATTTAGGAAAAAATGTCATCAATTTATTTAGAAGAACCGTAGATAAACTTAAACAATTAAGCAGAAAACTTATACATGTTTCCGAAAAAATAGATGAAAAATTTGCCAAAACAATCTTTAGAAGTAAGTAATTTCTCTTTGGTCATGAAGCATAAAGGTTTTAAATACTAACTCTTCATATCAATTATGTAAAAAAGACGATAGTAATCGATTAATGAAAATATAATAAATAATGTTTTACCACTTCGCATTGTTATATTTTTCTAATATATGCAGAAAGGAATTATTCTAATTGCTTTAGTTCAAAAGTACAATTTATTTTATTTTCTAAAAACTAGATAACAATAATATAACCTTTTTTATTTGGCGAATAAGTTTAATTAATATTTTTAACCCATAACTGTAAGTTTAGTTATTAATGGTCTGCTAACAAAACTCTGGCTTAAAGAGGAATACCTTTGGGATAGAGTATCTGCATTCGAGCCCAGTTTATTTTTACTATTTAGCCGCCGGGAGCAGCAGACTGGCCGTCGTCTCGAGCAGCTTCTTCAACATCTCCGGCGCGTCGCTCAATTTCCAAAAAGCACGCATTTTATTAAGATTTATTTTGATTTAATTTCGGTCTCTTTTTTTTGTTTTTATATTTATTTTTTTGGCCTGGGGGTTCAATGCCAAACATTTTTGCCGTCTTCTGTTTTCTTTTTCCTTTTTTTTTGTATTGTTTGAGATTTTTGGACCGCGTTTTTGGCATGCGACCTGCACGAGCCTTTGGCCAGCGTTTAAATCCCCAAATTGATGGCAATCTTTCTTGGGGCAGCTTTACGAGTATAGTGGCATTGTTTGTTGTTGCCTTGTCGAATACATATTATGCTTGGGTATCCTGCAAATGATTTCATCGTGCTTGACGTGCTCATGTGGGCCTTAATTGTTTTATTTGAGTGCCATTATGTGCAGGCACTTGGGACAGAAAGACGGACCCCAGAGTTGGAGTTGAAGATCTTTCAGATGCTTCTTCTTTTGAGCGCTGAAGTGCCCGAAATCTGGTTATGATGTCATGCCCAAAAGTAAAACAAAAAATTCTTCGATTTTTTTATGTGTGTTTTTTTTTGGGGGGGCAATTTGAATGAATTATGCTGTTCTACTTTTTTCCACCTTTGCGGTTAGACGAGCGACCGTCTATATTTATTTTAACACATTTGTCGTAATGTGTCATTGTCATTGCGGGCATTTGTAAATATTAAAACAAAAAACCTCCTCAAGCTCAAGCTGAAAACTGGAAATTTTTCGTCGTTATTTAATATTTTCCAAGCCCCACCTCAAGCAGTTGCTACAGCTAATCTTTGCCTAGCCGTTACAAATGACGACCCTAAAAGTGACAACAATAATTCACTAGACGCGTTCATAACTAGCAAAGTCGACAATGTCAAGTGCTTTAAAGTGGCAAAATAAAACACCAACAAAATAGTTGTATAGTGTGTATATATATTTTTACTAAGCATTTTTTTTAAAGAAATGGGAAAATACATATTTTTAATTCACTTTTAATCAAAACTGTAACTTATAAAGACTTAAGTTTTTTAACCATTTGAACCCTAAGTATAATCAATTAGGATCTTAAGGATCTGTAAATTTTCGTTTGATTTAAATCGTTGCATCATAACATTTTTCACTTTTTTTTATCGGAACTCCTGCAATGACTTATATTTGTATTATCCCTCAAGGGTAAGCCAATATTTGAGTTTTTCGAGTTGTGTTAAAGATTAGGCTAAAAGCAAAAGTGTTAAACTGAACATAATGACTCAATTTACATTTAAAACATGAAAGAACGCTGAAGTAAATGTACACCTAAGAAAATGTACTCTCCCAGTAAATTGCATTTCAGACAAAATCTAGTTACAATAACTAGATTGATTAGATAATGAAACTGTAATTTATTATAAATAATATTCATTTTTAATTATTTCCATCGAATCCATACATTACATTTATGAATCTCTATTATTTCCATTCTATCGTTAAAATATTATCATTTTAATGGGATGCTAGATAATGTCTTTATAACTAACATGTAGGCAAGTGATTAATAGACTTGATCGTACACAACGAAATGGAAATTACTCCGGCGAAAAGAACACTGAAATGTAAATGAGTAATGTAAGAGACTATTCCGGACTCATCTAAATGGTCCTCAGACCAGCTCTGTCGGTTTGGGGTCTATCTCGATTAATTTTTAGATCGCATTCTAAATCCCATAATTTACCATATTCATAATTCTAAATAATTGGCAGTGTCGCGGAATCTGGTTATGCAGCTGCGGCAAAAAATTCCAAACTCGCTCTTAAGTATGTGAACAATGCAGTTCTTAAAATAGTCTCAAGTCGAGGTGTGAAAACCTTTCGGCCAGCAATACTCGCTTCGGATCCAATCACGTTTCAAGATCGAGGTGAATTCTTTGACGTATTTGCTGGCCAAATGACACGTTTGCCATGTTTTGCGGCCAATTGCTTTCATTTCACATTCATCGGCTAACGTCGCAGTGCTTCTTCTACAAATGCCATGGCATTTGGTGCCGCTAATGTCAAGATTTGGCTTTTTATGACACCCCCAATGCATTAGAAAAAACCCGGTTTGGATTTAGAGTGTGGACTAAGCCCGCTCTAAAACAATAACTGACCTGTTTTTTTTGCCTGCTCCCCAAAAGTTGTTGCTTTTATTATGGGTTATTCAAATGGTTAAACCATTAAAACAATATCAAATTGAAGGCGGAAATGATTTTTAAAGAGCATATTAAATAAAAAAAGTATAAAAAGGTTATAAATGGCTAATTATAATGATGCTAAGCATCAGGTGCGTCTTTTTCCATACCTCTTAATCTATATATCAAGATCCGAATCCACCTCAGATTCCAAGTACGAGCACGTAAACCAGTTTAAAGCGGTTCCGTTTTTAATTGTGTTTGTCCGCTGGTCGATTTCAATTTGCATTTATTACAGCTCATAACTTTTGTGTTTTGATTTATATTTGTTGTTTTTGTGCGCAGAACGAGAGTTGGGAGCTGGCCCCACCCACCCAACCACTTCCGAGTTAGCTTCTAAAGATAATTGAATATTCAAATTTATCAGGGTATAAAATCTCCTGATCGGTTTTTGTGTATAATATTTTATATTTGAATTATTTTCTCTTATATTTCAGAACCGAAAACATTGGTTACCGTGGGCCAGCCATCGAGCATCGACGACAGCGAAGCCCTCGACGAGATTAACTTGAACACCAGCAGCGACGATTCAATCAGCGCGGGAGGATCGAGTCCATATCGAGGAGCCGGCGATCAAAACGCCAATCCTCTGTTGGAGCCAACTCAGGAGGCTGGCAACGATTCGCTGCTAAGTCAGGCCGCGTCATCCTTCACCGCTTTGCCCGCAGTGGCCTCCAATGTGTTTTCCACCTTCTCGAAGCGAATCTACGCCGGCAGCAGGGAGACCTCGGAGGAGCCTAAATTGGAAATCCAGCCCACATACATTCAGCAGGCTTCCTACGCTCCGCCAGTAGCTCCGGTACCCGCTCCCTTTTACGCTGCTCCTCCAGCGGCAGCAAATGAAGTGGTTGCCCCCGAGCCGCCCAAGTTTTACGCACCCACTGAGGTTCCTGCACCGAACATAGGAGTTCCTGGACCACCGCAAGCAGCGGCAAATCCCAACACTTATCGGTTCACCGCCAGAAAGAAGCTCTACGCTCCCATTCCCGGACTCTCCGAGCAAGCCGGACAAGCTGGACAGTTTCCACAGGCTCCTCAAGCGGCTCCATCGTTCCAAACGCCACCATATCCGCCTCAGCCGATTACCACAGCAAACCCTGCTCCCTTTGACATATCAACTCAGCCTGCTCCGATTCCCGCCGAGGAACGCAAATCCGGCGGAGGACTTTTCTCACTGACCAGTCTCGTCCCTACGGGAGTGTTGCAGAACATCTCAGGACTCGTGCAATCTGCCACAGGCCGAATCAGTGAGCCAGTGCCCCTATCCAATCCTCCACAAACAGGAGGCTACTTTGACATTTCGACAGGACCACCAGCTACATCGACGAACTTGTTTGGGGGACCAACTCCAGCCCCACAGTCAGGAGTTAACTATTTCGTTCCGGGTGCCGCTCCATCTTTGCCCGATCCCACTCCTGTGGGAAGTTTCTTTGCACCACCTGTCCCACTGCCTGGAGCCTCATCATCCGGAGTAGCTTCAGTCGCTGAGGGAATATTCACACCGGCTGGTGTTCCCCCAGCTGTAGGAGGATTCTTCACGCCTGCCCCGGCATCGATCGCCCCAGGAGCGCCACCCACAGATCCTTTGGTTTTTACTGCAGGAGCCATTCCACCTGTAGCCACACAAGCTGTTCCAACAATACCTTTACCTACATCAGCACCACAAAATCTTTTGTCAACATCTACAGCAGGACCGTTCTTCAATCCAGGACCAGTTCCTCCAGTTACATCATTTGGAGCTGTTCCAACGATACCTTTGGCCACATCAGCAGAAGCCACAGCAACTTACCCTCCCACATCGGCGGTAGGAGGGTTCTTTACTCCTGCAGTTGTTCAGCCTGTTGCCCCAACATCTTTAAATCCGAATCCCTTGCCAGGAGCACCGCCCGTATCAGCTGCACCACCACCTGCCGCTGGACAAGCATCTTATCGCCTCCAGAAGGGCACTCGTCTCTACAAGAGTCCATTGACGGCACAGGAAACTGCAGCATCTACTGGCTTTGCTGCTCCTTTACCTCCCACATCTGTGCCACCGGCCATTTTCAACCCGTTTGGAGCACCTGTTCCAGGACCTTTCGGTTCAGTGGGACAAAGCACCCAAGAAGTGCCACTCCTTGTACCGCCGGTTTTCCAAGAAAAAATAACTGAACTCTCGGCTCCGCCACCAGCTGTCATTGCAAGTGTTGCTCTTCCGCCAGCAGCATCTATTGCCCCTCCGACAGTAGCCTCTGTTGCAGCTCCGCCACCATCATTAATAGGAAGTGTTGCTAATCCACCTCCATCAGCTGACATTGCAAGAGTACCCCTCTTTGCTGCACCTCCAACATCCTCCTCAGGTATTTCGTTTTTCAAAGAAGTACCAAGTGCTTTGGTCCTAAACGAAGCTTCAGCAGGACCTCCGACTGGTTTGGAAGCACTGGTTCAAGGACCTCCATTAAACCAAGGAATTCCCTTATTTGCGCCCTTATCCACGGCCAGTCCCTTCTTTGTTCCCCCATCGTCGGAAGAAACTAAAGAGGAGACTCAAACTACTGTAACCGAAAAGGTTTCCTCAGCAAGTGAAAAACTGGTTCAAGAACCATCATCGATCCAAGGAATCCCATTCTTTGCACCACCGCCTCCAGCGACGACGGGAATAAATCTGTTTACGGCGCAAATCAATCAGGAGAATATAACATTAAAAGAAGAACTCAAGCAGTCAGAGATTCAAGAGGCGTCTTTAACTGCACCACAACCAGAAACCACTCAAAGTGTTAATTTGTCAACTGCACCACCATCGATATCTTCAACTCCCAGTTCCTTCTTTGCTACCCAGGAAGTTCCGTTATTTTGTCCTGCTGTTATTGAACCTGTTTTTGAAGATACTCCAGCAAGCAGTTTGGCATCGAGTGTTCTACTCTTTGCGCCCACAAGTGAACCAGATCAAGAAGCTGATTTCTGTCCGGCTCCATCCGCGCCAGTGGAAGCAGAGATTCCATTATTCGTGCCAGTGCCAGCTTTATCGGGACAAAGTCAGGGCGTACAATTGTACCCACCACCACCAACTAGATCCACCGATCCCAGCGGGCTTTTTGCTCCACCGCCAGCAGTTCCAAGTGATCCATCGTTTATTCCTGAGCCTGTAACATCAGCTGTTTCGTCGTTTTTCGCACCTACTCAAGTGGATTCGACTACTCCATTATTTGCTCCGCCTCCGCCTCCGGCTGCAAATTCTGCAATTTTCACACCTGCTCAGCCGACGAGTACTTCTTTGTTTGCTCCCATACCAACAATCCAATCTACACCAGATCTGGTTCCAGCGACATCGGCTGAGATAGTGGATGCTCCTCCTGCCTTTCTTGGAACACCAGAGGCCAACACAACAAATCTGTTCCAGAGCAACTCCGTGACCCAAACAGTTTTTAGTCCATTTGCACAAACTAAAGCTACACCTTTGATTCAGGAAACTGGACAGGAATTGGTTCCACCTCCAATCGGATTCTTTTCACAGCCGACTGAGCCCGAAGCCCTTAACCACCCACCACTTGCTCCCTCGCCTTTGCAAAGCTTCTTTAACCCGGCACCAGGAGCTGCTCCTTCCGCGGACTTTAACTTCTTTGGAAATCCAGCACCCAGCAGCGTGTTTCCTGATTTACCAGCCCAGCAGGGAATCGCCCCGCCACCGTTGGCACAAGAGCCACCTCCGCAGGCTGGTGACTTAAATATTGCCCCAGCTCCTCTTGGGTTCGACTTGCTAAGCCAATCCCAGCAAGCGCAAGACCAAACACCAAGTTCGATCGAAAATTCGTACCCAAATTCAAGTGTCAGCTCTTTCACCGGCTATTTTGGTGGCCCCGGTGTCCCTCCGCCGGCATTAGCCGCACCTGAGCCAGCTGCAGCACCAGGACCTGTTGCTCCAATTATAAACTGCGATCCGGTCAACTTCTTCGATCAGGTGCCCCAGACACAGTCGCAAATCCAACAAGCCAACGAGGATCAGCGGATCCAGAACTTCTTCAACAATCCGCCATTGCAGGATCAACCTGCTGCACCAGGTGAACTTAAATACGACATCGTGCACAGTGGAGTGGCTGTGAAGCAGCTGCAGGAGCGTTCGCAGACACCCATCTCCAATCTTGTTGAGCCACCCTCGTCGGCCTGCTCCGAGTTCTCCACCGTAGCTCCAGCTCCCACGCAAACCGATCGCCAATCAGGCGAGGATCTATTCCAGCAGCACCTGGGTGAGTTGCCCGAGGAGATCCTCAGAGAGCTCAGGATGGCCAATGCCAGCAACGATAAGAGCCAGGTGGCGACACCTCCCGTGGCTATAGTAAGTTAAACAAATATTGGAAAATACAAAAGCAGGTTATTTAATCATTCCCATTCTTTGTAGTCTTATTCACCAGTGGTGGTTCACTGGTTCTACAAACGCAGCGTGGACACGAAATTCATATGGACACCATTCAGCCACTATGATTCAGCCTTGTTGGAAACGGGCCTAAACCTTGGTAAGTCCATATTTTCGGTTTATTCTTAAATCTCTTTGAAGAGGAAATCATCTGACTAGTAACTCTCATTTTCAGACGATTCCACTTTGATTATTCCCGTCGAGGGTGGTCGCTACGATGTGAACATCAAGGAGCGGTCCAAGACACCCGTTTACTGGGAGGGAAAGGCAATCGAAGTACGGCGCTGCTCTTGGTTCTACAAGGGAGTTGACTCCAAGTACGTGCCCTACACCGAAGATACTGCTGCTCTGCTGGAATCGGAGTACAAGCGCTCTGCAGAGACTGGCGAGTGGCATCAGAAGATAATGCTGGCCAACGGCGAGCAGGTGGTCTTCCACGGACCCACCGTCATCGTGCACTTCCTGCCGCAACAGAATGCGGACACTTGGGGAGCTAGCACGCAGAGCTCCATGCGTCCGCGTGTGGTTAAGAGGGATCTGGATGATTTCACCATCGAACAGGGGGAATCACAGCGTGTGGATCACCTGCTTTTTATGGTTCATGGCATTGGATCAGCCTGTGATTTGAAAATGCGTTCGGTGGAGGAAGTTGGTAGGTTTCTTTAAGGAATGTCTTGGAATATTTACTATCTGGAATTCTTTTGCAGTGGACGACTTCCGGGTTATTGCCCAACAATTGGTTCAGTCGCACTATAAAAACTCCACGGACATGGGCCTAGTTGGCCGCGTGGAAGTCTTGCCCATCTCCTGGCATGGTCACCTGCACTCCGAGGAGCTAGGCATCGACGAAAAGCTTAAGTCCATCACTTTGGAGTCAATTCCACGCCTGCGAAACTTTACCAACGACACGCTGCTCGACGTGCTCTTCTACACCAGCCCGAAGTACTGCCAGAAGATAATGAACACAGTGGCCGATGCACTAAACGACGTCTACCTAAAGTACCGAATGCGCCATCCAGAATTTAATGGAGGCATCTCGTTGGCAGGACACAGTCTTGGCTCGTTGATTCTGTTCGATCTACTATGCCATCAGGAGCCGCTCAAGGAAAGTGAAGAGGAAAATAAAGTAGGTTTATCATTAGATACCAATAATATATATTTATTTTAAGCGAGTAATTTATCCTTTAAGGAGAATCCCGATCAACTGCCCCAGAAGCAAGCCTACCAGAAGGTTCAGCTCCCGACCAGTGACCTTCTGCCCAAACAAGTCAGCTACGCGATGGGACCGGAGGGCACTGGCCAACCCGTGATCACATATACGCAGCTCATATTCCACCCGAAAAAGTTCTTCGCCTTGGGTTCGCCCATTGGAATGTTTGTAACGATCCGGGGGATCGATAAGCTTGGCCTCGACTTCCACCTGCCCACTTGTCCGGGCTTCTACAACATATTCCATCCCTTCGATCCGGTAGCCTATCGGATCGAGGCGCTCGTCAATCCAGACATGAATGGCATACGCCCGGTTTTGATTCCCCACCACAAGGGACGCAAGCGAATGCACCTGGAGCTCAAGGAGACAATGACACGGGTGGGTGCCGACATCAAGCAGCGGTTCATGGACACATTTAAGACCACGCTGGACAGTGTAAACTTCCTGGCCACGGTGACAAAAGTGAAGAAGGAAGCCGAAGAGTCGCTGGAGAAGGAGACAAGTCAGGTGGGTTCATACATTTTAATCTCCGCGAGCCAGTTCCAATATGTAACTGTATTCCAGACCTCTTCACATGCTTTGCAAAAGCAAATCGAGGATCAGGAGGAGAGCTCAGTGGCCAGCTCATCCGGCAAACTACGAAATCGGTCCGATTCCAACTCGACCACGGCTTCCGATCCAGAGTTTATAGAACTCGACTTCCCGCTGGGAAAGCTGAACGACTCGAAGCGAGTGGACTACGTGCTCCAGGAAGCACCTTTGGAGTTCATCAACGAGTACATCTTTGCCCTGAGCAGCCACGTGTGCTACTGGTGAGTGATTTTCTCGCTCTCTATCTATCATAAGGATTTACTGATTAAATGTTATGGTTTTTGTCTCACAGGGGCTCCGAAGATACGATCCTTTTCGTGATGAAGGAGATTTACGCCAGCCTGGGTATCAGCACCGACAGCCAGGTACCACAGTCCTCAATGACCATTGAGCGACCGGTCTCCCACGAGAGCAGTGTCAGCCATTCGCTGTTGCCGATGTGAGTCCACCAAACCACACGAGCGCTCTGTTGGATCCTCCGATCCCACGAATCACCCACACCATAACTATATATATATATTTAGTACCAATTTATTTAGATATGTTATTTGTTAGCCGAATCATACAAAGAATTTTCCATATGTGCAACTCTAACATGGTTAATGGTATTATCAAAGTAAGAAGTCTTTATCGCTTGAGAGACTAATCCGTAGCAAGTTCTCGAGCTTAAGAAATTGTCATTTATATTCACCGGATGAGCACCGAAGAGTGCTGTTTGTTATTTTTGTAATATCGCCTGTGTAATTGACTTTGTAATTTTTATGCTTAACAAAGTGTATGTCTAAAGTTTTTAAAATAAATAACATAACCGTTGTTTTCAAATTTTGCGGGTGTATTAATCGAGGTTGCTGTTTCTTATATTTATCGAATACAAAGCCGATTACTTTCTGCCTCGTAAACGGTATGTACATTATCGAGTAGCAGGGTTTTTATTGTATTTCAGGCTTTGTAAGTCGATAATTACAAAATTGAATTACTTAGTTATTTTCATATTATTTAGAATTAAAGATAAATGATTAAACGTATGACAAATGTATTTCCTTCTTATTTCAATACAACATATTTTACATAGCAGCGTGGATTTGAGTGTAGTATGAAAAAAATTTAAGAACTTGAAATTAACAGGAATAATCAAAAGAATAACACAATATTTTATAACAATGTATTTTACAAAACACAGAAGACACGAACGACATAATAGACCGTTAAAATATTAAACAGCTTATTTTATTTTTCATTTTCTCGCTATTTAGACACGTAATTTAAAACTTTTAAACGCAAAAACTTAAAAAAATATATATATAAGATTTGAGTATATTGGAGGTCTACGATTATTTCAAAAATTAATTTGTGAAATCGGAACTCCACAATATTGCTAATTGCTCCCCTCACAGAGTTTGTGACACGCTATTAAGCGTCAATGCAGAAGCTACAAGCTTAAGAATGTTTCATTAAAATAAAACCCGATATAAAATGCCCATTCATGACATTAACCGAATGAAAACAAGGCAATTTTTGACGCTAACTTTTTTTTATAATTAATACAACTCTCGCAGAGGTGATGCCAACCCCCACGCTGCCTAATTGGTAATTTATAAAATTCGGTAACATTTTTTAAAGTACATTTTTATTTCATACAATCGTTGTAGGTTACAAACTTGCCTATTTTATTAATTTTATTTCTTTAGAAAAATATCGATAGAGATTGTAAGGCACTAAGACAACCCGTAACAATCGGCTAAAGCTCCATCGCTAGGTGTGCCCGCATTTGTAAATTAGCAAAAATTTTATAGAAAATAGTTAACCTGCGATTGTAGTTTGTAATTGTTCAATAAAAAATGGGCAGTAAATTATTCAATAAGCTTTTGCTGATTGCCGGATTTGCCAGCTTGGCTCACGCCGCATTTTCGGCTGCCCACCGTAAGTTTCTGACTAACAATTTGTAAATAAACTTTGGACCGCTATTGAAGGTGCTAAATTTATTCCACAGATCGCACTTATTTGAGGCTGACTGAACAGGAATGGACTAGCCTTCCCTTAGATGTGAGTATTTACTAGTTTGTGGTATTACTGTGGTTAACTAATGCAGCGTTTCCCTTTAAAATCATCAGATTATCCTGCAGACCGTCATCAGTTTGGTGATTGTGATCTACAATATCATCGAGGTAGTGGGCAACTTCAAGGAAATTCGCGCCACCGTGGATATGCAGCAGAAAACGTGGGACACCTTGGGCAACTTTCCCTCGTTCTACTCATTTAATCACCGCGGTCGTGCCTTGAACCCTGGCTACACGCCCCCGGAATAAGAGGTCATTCTTTCAAGTTCTGCTCTTCTTTTATTTATAGTCTCCACAAGTTACAAGATAAATAACGCTAAAGAACAACCACTTTGAAATCATTAGTGGATTGTAAAGAATCCTGTGGCATGCATTTTTTTTTTGTGTAAATTCAGAAAGTTAGTGTATAAATAACGCTCAAGATGGGCCATAATCCGTAACCCACTTTGGAATTTTTTAAGGATGTTGAGAAACTTCTGGCCTGTAGCAATGCCATTGCTTTGGTTTCTAGCTCATATCCTGCTCTCAACTCTTTTCCAGGACTATTATTACAGGCTTGACCGTGACAAATGCGGCAACTATCATGGTGGTTACTCCTTAATAGGCATTCATAGTACAGCTCCGGATTAGAACGGCATCCTCTTACGATCTGCTTGCTGTGGGTGTCAAAATACTCCAAGCATGCTTCTTTTTGATCCTCCGGTTCGTTTGCTTGAACGGGGCAAGGTATGGCAGTTTGTCCCCTTGATATATCCTCACAATCCTGCACTCCTTCACACTGATGACACCAGAGACGCTCCTCCGGAAAAGCTCCTTTGTTGCAGAAGCTTCCTAGGCATGAACGGCAGTTGGCTGCGTTTTCTGAAGTGCAGTTGAAATCGACTTTTTGACAACCTCTCGAGGTTGTTCCGTTTTTGTAGGAAACCATGAGACAAGAAGTTGCTGGCTCAACACATTCCTCGATGGATATTTCCATTGGGCTCTCCCAGTTTGCACACCCTGCTCCCGCTTGATCCGTGCTGCATTGATAGCAGCGTGTGAAATCCTTATTATTACATCCATCTTTTTCATCGCATTCGTAGCAGTTGAGGATTTCGGGATTTGTGGGTGCGGCTCCACATCCTCTTTGGACACTCCAGTTAGAGTACTCACAGGTGAAGCAGGAGGATGCCTCGGCGGAGCCGCAAGTGGTGTTACTTATGGCGGTCACATTCGTTCTGCAAAGTTCCTGATCCAGAGAGTTGCAGGTCAAACACTTCTGTCGGGTAATGCAGCCAGCATTGCAGTAGTCACTGGATCTACACTTTTCCAGTTCCTCCTTATAGGGTTCCAGATCTGCTGGTATTGTCTTAGAGCAGCCTCTGACCACGCGGCTTAATCTCCGATGGCTAAAGCAGTACTTGTCCTCTTCCTCACCCAACAGAACCTCCTGTTGGCATTCCTCAAACAGGGTCACATTGCACCTGCCGGTGTTCACCTGAAAGAGATCCATCTTGCAGCCCCTGCCCTCTGCAGAATCGCATGCGGCGCAGACCTGTGTCCAAGCTCCCTGTTCCTCATTGCAGCCATTTATTTCACACAGTTTGGCGGCACTGGACAGCGTGTGATTCTGTTCGGAGACGCAACCTCTGTATGCTTCGGATGAACTTAGAACATCCGTGTAGCACTGATCCTCTTCCAAGTGATTACGACAGGGTTTTGGTTTTGCACCTGGAGCTGCCACGCAATCCTGTCCAGCGCAGTGATGGCACTTCAGGCGCCCCGGGGGATAGACACCGGCATTACACAGGTTCGAGGAGCAACTCTTCGAGTAAGTGGCTCCTGTGGTAGGGGTTTCGGCTCCGCACGCACGATATGTAATGGAGTCCACTGAAAGAGGGGAATCAGATTGTGTCTGGTTATAAAACTTCAAAAATTTTGGGATATTACAAAATAAAAAAGTATATTAAATAATTGTGTAGCTTGAAAGGGAATTGAATAAATTATATAATAAATACTTTTTATAAACTATCTGTTGGACTTAACTTATTAAACATCAATGAAATGCAAAAATTGATTCTTTGAAAGTACCAACCAGGCATCAATTGAGAATTGAAAAGGTAAATACTCACCAATGGACATGGCACACGTCAGCTGCGTCGGGCATTCCACGTAGGGAAGAACTCCCACCTCTCCAAGGGTCTGGGAACATTCCGGCAGGGCAATGGAATCACATTTATAGCATACAATGGCAAGACCACGGCCTATTATTGGAAACCCCTTCAAAGTTAAGCTACGCATTATTTCTGAGAGAAATGGCAATTGGCTCACCTGTTAGCAGGACGATCAGGAGAAGGAGGAGTAGATGACGAGGCGTCTGCAGTCCAAGCATTTTGACAGCTCATAAAGAATGTAAACTAAAATTGCACCTTTGTTTTCCCATTGAAATCCATAATCTGTTTATGACTTATCAGACAATATAACAAAGAGTTGATATAGTTGAAATGGTGATAAGGATAAGCTAGAAAAAGAACATTTTTAAAAGAGGGTTATAGTAAACTTTATAATTTTAATTGATTGGCATAAAAAGATTTTTGATAAAAAGTATTTGCTTTTTAATGGATTTTAATATGATATACTTTATCTTATTGACTTAAGGATTAACCATAAAAAAAGTATCTTGAACGGGTCATAACATCGGAATGTGTACCAAAATATGCAATCGGTTGATGATTTTGTGCTGAACCTTTCCCAAACCTCATGTATATATCGGTATATTTATCTCAGCTTTTTTCAAGCATATGCATAATGACCAAAAATGTCATAACCATAATATGGTCTGTGCCTTGACCCCATTATCGGAGTGTCCCATCGGTTCCATCGAAAGGTTCACATCATCAATAATTCAGGGGTTCGCATTTGTTGCAGGATTGTCGGGAGCGACTCAAATGCGTGGGTCAAGGGTTCCGCGACCAATGTCTTTCCCCCCTCGATATCGATTTAATTTAGAGACCGGATAATTGCGTGACAATCAGCGGAGTCGAGTACACATATGGTATGTCCAGGCGGTTTAATGACCACCGTTCTCAGTTTAGAGCTAAACAACCGCGGGACAGGTCGGGAAAAGCCAACTCATCGGTGGCGAGTATAGAACAAATATTGCTATTTGCCGAGCTCTTCAGAGCGGGGATAAAACGATAAAAAGAGATACAGATCTGATAAGCCCATCCAACCAGCGGGTTCAGTGGAAGATTTATTCCCCCATTAAAGTCATAACCTCTGCGAAGTTTCAACCGATCAGTAACCACAATGCGGATGCGACTACTGGTTATCTGGATTTCCCTGACTGTTCTACTTCAATGGAGCAGGGCCCAGGAGGACAATATACAAGAGGTCAGCCTAAGTGTAGCCGAAGAAGGTGAACACCCAGATAAGAATGAAGAGGAGCCAACGGAAATAAAGGAAAGTGGTGTGGAATCGCCTGTAGAAAGTCCGTCTTTTATGGGCACAACAGATATGCCTGCTGTTGACAAAGGGCCTGTGGAAACGTCCATGGTTCAACAAAATGTACCATCTGAAGGAGAAATGGAACATCATTCAGCAGAAACAAATATGGACGCAGAGGATAAGCCCTCTGAAGGGGCTGCATTGGACGATACCAAACCAGAAGAGGATAAAAAAGAGCCGGAAAAAGAAGTTACCAGTACTTCGCCGCCACCAGAAACTCCTGAATCAGATAAAGAAACGGAAATTTCGGAGCATTCAGACCCATCCTCCCAGATACCTACAGTATCTGAAGAACCATCTTTAGAAGCGGATCCCGAAATCCCTAAAAAACCAATGGAGGAATCCCATTCCGCAAACGAAACTGCTGAAATTTCAACGGGAGGATCACCCGACTATCAGGGTGATGGACCTGGTCCCCAAGATGACACCACAGCACAAACCACACCTGGAACCCTGACACCTGCTACGCCCCCAATTCCCAACCCAGTATTTCCTATGTTGAGCTGTTATTCCTGCATGTTCTGCAACAATATAACTAAGGGAGTGCCTAAGGCAAACTGCCCACCGATACCGGGAAAAAATAATGGATGCCGTACCATACTTGTTCGAGATCCTAATGTCACTCCGGATAAAAAAACTTATATAAGTCGAGGCTGCATATCCGAATTCGATACTTTATCTGTCTATTGCGATAAGAATAAGGAACTGTGCCCCACCTGCTACGAAAACCATTGCAATGTTCATAATATGACTCAATTTGAGCAGTCGCTGGGCTCTGCAGCTGCCGCTCATCATCTGGTAGCCCCTTTCCTTATCTGGAGCATCTGTTTATTCAGTTGGCATGTGCTTTATTAAAAACTCCCACTCACGCAATTCTGAGTCATCAAAACATTTAATAAGTTAATAAAGCTTGGCGCACTTAAAAATCGATATGTGTGACTAATAATGAACATCGCAGATTAGATCGGCAGTCTGTCTAGATAATTTTGTTGTTTTATCTATAAAATACATAAGTCTATTAATCTTGATTGGTTTGCTTAGGAATATTTACCGCTTTGCAATTTAAAAATGGATAAAAGCTTTTGTCTTTAAAATAAACAGAATATGTGAAACTTGTAAATATATTTTAAAATAAAATATTTACTATTTATCCTTAGATTGAACAAATTTTAAAAGACATTTGGATTGAAACTGGCTTTCACTTCTGTGTTTTCATCGTAAAGTTAGTTATTATTAAATGCTTTATCAAATCTAAATCATACTTTCGAAACACTTCTAATTTGATCGTTTCAACGCCATATTAATGAGCTAAAAATATTGAAAGTTCAACCAAATGTTCAACAATATAACTAGTAGTACGTAATTTACAAATGAGTTTCACATCATCAATTTTTTAGCAATCTTTTAATGGTGAAGGGAAAAGGGATCGACTATTAAATGCATATAACATTCCCTTGAGCTTCAAAGACCATTTTATTTAAATAGATTGGAGTTAACCAGTCCTCTAAAGCTTTTTTTAAACACTGCAATCAGTTGTTGGGAAAACTGAAAGGAAAGCGGAAGAAAAAATAGGATTTCAAAATTGGGAATATAACTCTATCGACTAATAGAAATGCTGCTGCTCTTTAAGTGTGTTATTTTAGTCACTTTACTGCGGTTTTTGAAAGCCCAGGATACTGACCAGAAGGATACTATGAATGTGACTAATAATAAAAACACCATACTCTCAACACATTGGCCTGAAATTGATAGCCAGGATAACGAAATTAGGGAAGTTTCAGTAACTACTGAAGAACCAGGCACCACAACCCTTCTTCCGCCTATACGATGTCTAAGTTGTGCATATTGTGATAAAAATGAAGGAAAAGGTACAAGTAATGAGGGAAAAAAGCTGTGTCCCTTAATACTGGGTGTAGTGCATGGATGCATATCTATTTTCTTCAATTATCCCAACACCGCTGGAGGTCCGCACGGTTTTTTGGTGAGGGGTTGTATTTCCGAATTAGACGATGGAAGTCTCAAGTTCTGCAAGAAAAATGAAAACCTCTGCCACAGGTGTTTCTCTTCAGATTGTAATGATGTGGACTTAACTAAAGATGGGTTGGTTACTGCAGGAGGAGCCCAAATAATGTCCTCAATATTTTTAGTGATCGCTAGCTTAATCGGTTTGCTTTAAGGGGAACGTAAATGGGTAAAATACCCGCCACACTTCTAAACAATGTACTTAATGCACAACTCAAACAAGATGAGCAAAAATATACTTGTATAAAAAGTTTTTGATAATTGCACAAAGGCTATCAATAAAAATGTTTATCAAGACCAATCAAAAGTATAGTTTATATTGTTATATTTTAAGAAGTATGTTTGAAGTATGCCGATGTGAATTAGTACATCGGCAGTCCATTGAAAACTACCTATGGCAGAACTTAAACAATGTTTTTTAGATTTCTTATAGTTTTACACTTAAATAATTTAGGCGTAAATTGTCAAGCCTTTCCGAGCTTTGTTCGAAAATCTTACTAGTACTTACATTACCATGATTACAATGAGGTCCACGGCATTAACTATTCATAACTTTTAATAGTGCAGGGATATGGAATCGGTCCATAACGTGCTTAAAAATCCCTTGAGCTTCAGATAAAATTTAAAAGCGTGACACTCTTTGGATTGGCCAAGTTTGAAGTTTTTACGACCACTGCTTTTAGTTGTTAGCAAAACTCCAAGAAAATCGGAAAGAAAAAAAGATGGGACTGGTACTTAAGTTTACTATTCTTACTACTTTATTAAGTTTGGTGACAACCGAAGAACCAGGCACAACAACCAAATTTCCGTTTTTAAGATGCCTTAGCTGTAAATTTTGTTCCCCAAATGAGGGAAAAACAAGAGATAGTAAAGGAAAAAAGTTTTGTCCTATAAATCCAGGTGTACTAAATGGTTGCAGCTCTATTTACTTCAATTTTTCCAGCAGTGCTGTAGGTCCACAAGGCTACATCATAAGGAGTTGCATTTCCGATCTAAGCGAGGTCGATCACGACTATTGTAAGGTAAATGAGAAAGTCTGCCACAAGTGTTACTCCGATGACTGCAATTATCTGGACATCACCACAAATGGGTTGGTGACTGGAGGAGGAGCTCGAGTAATGGTATCAATATTCCTAGTGATCCCTAGTTTAATTGGTTGGCTTTAAAGCAGTGTGCAATAAGCTGAAAAACCATTAAGGCATATAAAGATCACATCAACATTATATAAAAGTTGTTTATAAATGACACAAAAGGTACTTTAAATTTTAAATTTGCTGCATTTTGCTCCCAAATGCTTATCCCCTTTCGCTTAAGAATTTCAAATATTTTATTAAATTTTAATCTTTTTGTAATTATCATCAATTAAATTCTCTTTTGAAGTGTAGAAATAAATAAAAAATATTTGTTACCAAAGTAGAGAAAACAGTTGCGATTGATTTAGAAGGGTAAAAAAGTGGTTTGTGGTTAATATAAAGTAAATTATAAGAAAATAAATGACATTAAGAAATGTAAAAATTAATTGGCTTTAAGTTTTTCCAACAATTTGGTTCCAGTCTTTTGTATAGAATTTTTATTAGAGTCTACATATATGCATTTTTATAGAGAAAAAACAATGCGCATTAATATTAATAATTATATTGATAAGCTGTTATCATAATCTGATAATGTTTATTGCCATTTTGATAAGCTCTAACAGTTTTTACCATTCTTGTACCGACAACACCCTCTGAAAAAAGGATTTCACCTTTTTAATAATTTCAGAAGTGTGCTTCTGACACATATTTAAATTTACAGAATTTTTTTATTTTGGAAAATAAAAGTATTCCTAATTAGTTAGAATGATTTCTTTTGGTGTGTTGCTCTACATTAGTCAGCATTAGTCATGGACCCAGCGACCTGATAACTTGGATATATTAGGCTAGTATCTCTGAGGTTCCAGGCTTAAAGGGCGCTGCGAAGGGTTAGCATTAGGGCCATCAGCAGACCGACCACTCCCATCTGGCTGAGGGAGGAGGCTCCGTTGAGTTTCTGCTTGTTGCACCCGGACTCTGAGCACGTTGTGCACTGATAGTCCTTTACTCCGGCATCGCACTGGTATTGCATCAATTGACTAGCGGCGCTAAAACAGTCTCGCACCGCAAGGTTATCTGCAAAAAAAGGTTACAAATATAATATACCTTTTCGGAAGGAATATAAGCTTTAGAAACAACAAATATTAAGGTTATTCGAAAAAAATAAAAAGTCAAGAAAGAAGTATAAACTTTTGTTTGAAAAAAAGTTTAGCATTTGGAAAAACAATAGTATCGTAAATGAAAATGTAAAGTCATTATGCTTACGGCGGATTATATGTGAAATCATATTTTAAACATCCGATTTTAAGAGAACTTATCATAATATTTTTGATACAAAGTCATATCTAGATTAAGTATGATTAAATTATTAAAATTCCTGTCCAATCAAAGATTGATTTCCAGCAATCAAGTCTTCATAATTAAGTTGACGTATAATCCAACTTCTAGTCAATAGTATTAGTAGTTTGATTGGGGGGAACTTACTCCAGACTCCACTAAAGCATTTTTCGCTGGGGCAGGTGACAAAGGACTCATTAGCCGGTGCATTTGGAGTCCAGCAGCCTTCAATCTGATTGGAGATGCAGGCGATGCACTTGAAATCCTCCGCGGCCACATTGCAATTGGCTGTCGAGCAGGATGTGCATGAATTGGCCGCGGTGCACTCTTCTTCCAAACTGCTCAAACATCCTCGCTTGACCGTGGAGCCGGAAGTTATTGTATAGCAGCCGATCGCCTGTTGGTAGGATACCGAGCCGCAGGATGACCCCTCGGTCGCATTCTGCTTCTCCGGACAGTTTTCGCAAACCATACAGGATCCGGCATCCCTCTGGTATGCCACATTGTTGCAGAAGTTTGAATCGCAGATAAGGCAACTGGGATCGGTGCTATTGGCCTCGCACTTGATCGCCGTGGTGGCCGAAGTGCAGCCACGGGTCATGTTGGTCGCAGACGTTCCGGTTGTGAAGCACTTGGCATCGGTTTGGCTACATCCAATGACCGTCGAGTCCGTTTCGCATCCGGTTCCGGAACAGTTATAACACTGCCGCCGGTTGGCGGGGAACATTCCCACATTGCACAGGGGCGACGTGCAGGAGTAGCACGTGGTGTCCGCCACTCCAGCGGGGCAAGCGGCTCCACACTGACGGGTCACGGTCTGGTTGTCATTCACCTGGTTCACACAGACATCGCCGGCGGAGCACACTGCATTGTAATTCGCCGTCGTCACATTGGTCTGAGCACACTCCGCCTCGCCGAGGCACTGCTGGCACAGCAAATTAGAATTGCAGTGATCCTTGTCGCAGGACGAGCAAGTGGATCCGGAGCAGGTAATTGTAGGGTCCAAGCAACCACGCTTTAGGACGCCTTTACCATCTGAAAAGGATACAATCAATACAGCAATACATTATACATCAATAAAATCAATAGCTTCCTAGTAATATCTATCAGGACAACTTTAAATTTGTATGTCAGCTAACCAATGCTTATTATTAAAATAAAAAATAAGGCAATTATCCAAAAGGATTGGTATTTTTGCATCCGTAAATAAATATGCTTGGTGTATTAGGTCTACAGATAAACCACACAATTGTGGTGGTAATATATGTGTAATGTCATAAATAATATTGGTATTAATATGCCACACACTGTGAAACAATAAAGTAATAATAATAAAAGAAAGAGCAAGAGTATATAAGGGAGATGAGCTATGTACATATGTAACGGTTTGATCGCTAAGAAAATTACATAATCATAAGTAAATAATAATATTATTTCACCTACATTTTCTCGCTTTTAAAGAAATGCTATATATATATGTGAAAAAGAGAACCGCTTTCTTAACATTTATCGTAACCCAGTTTTTTATAATCTAATTACAACATATTTGAACAGTTTAAGTCAACATTGAAGTTTTAATAAAGGGAGAAGCATAACAGAAGCTAACTGGATAAATAATACTTGAATGAATCACTAAATCATAAATATTTGTGCCGTTGAAAATCAATAAGTTGGTATTGAAATTCTCTGAAACACACTGATCCTTAAGCGTTATCAATACAGATAATCGCTTATCGCTTAAAGCTGCCCAGTTTGATAAGAGAGTCCGGCAGCATTTACCTTTGTCTAAGAATATGAAATGGTCGGGCATGACTCATAGAAACTCACCTGTGCTGGTATAGCAACTACCAGTGCAATTGTAAGTTGCAATACCCTCGGCACTGGGGTTCAATAGGCAATTTTGATCTGATTCTGTTGAGTTGCAGTTATAGCATACTGCGTTAAATGAAGAGGAAAATTAGTTGGAAAACTTGTAGGAAAATGGCCAGTTTACTTGTTGCCATAGTGCTGTCCAGCTGGCCGACAACGAGGGCTGCTATCAAAACGACACATAGGTTATATCCTCTCATGGCTGTCGTTTTTTTTATTTAATAGCTCGATTCAAGCTTCTGACTGGTTCGTTCGACCACCGTGGGTTAACTGGCTTCGTCGCTGTCTGGCAAATTTTTTTTAACCCCCATTCACCAAATCAATTTCACCTAAACTCAGTTGCAAACGAACGAAGCTCTCTGTTTGCAACGCTTATCTATATTATATATTCTCTTTTTGCTGATAACTTCAATACGTTGGTGTGTTATTAGGTGTACATAGGTGTGCTATCGCATCTATACACGCGATGGTACTTACCATAACCAAGTTTTCATTTGCACTTCCTATAGTTTCGAGCTTTTCGGTAAACAATTTTTAAGAAAGTTTAAAAGTTAACCCATTGCTGACGAAATTTAAAGATTTATTAAAAAAAAACAAAGTTACTAAAACTCCACTTATTTTTTTTTTTAATCAAAGGTCTTAGTAATCAAATGTAAGTTAGTACTAAGTATTTTGAAGATAACTTAATCTGAAAAAGAAATATAAAAAGTTGGTCTATGGTCTAGTTTTCTTAACTTAAAAATATATTTTATTCCCTGTTCCTTTAATATTAATTGTCAGCTTTTTAAAATTTCTGTGGGGCACAAAAAGCTGTTACCTGGTTTGTGCATTGACTACTCTGACTTAGTCCAGAACAAATAAAGCTTAGTAAAGATTTATAAAAATATGATGCAGCCTAAACCTAAACTAAACTCTTAATTTTTTATTAAACCAATTTATTTGCAGGCCTTTAAAAGTGTCCAGAATCAGATTCGTCTTCATGAGTTGCAACTATAGGTCCTGCGTCTACTTTATCACTGGTGTTTACATTATTTAACCATCTCAATTACTTTATTTCTAAATATTAACCAATAAAATTACTTTAATTTTTTTTGAGTAAATATTAACTTTTTTTGGATTTCAATTCCACACAGGCTGGTGTCTATGTGACTTTGTTTTTATTCCTGGTATCTAATCTATGTAATTAAATAAATTTTTCTTCAAATTAACACTTTCCGTTAAGACTATCTTTAAAGTAATGTTCTGCTTATAATTAAACATTATTATGTTTAAGTAGCTAATGTAATAAAAATAAAATTTATGGACTTGGGCCTCTCAAAAAGTTCTACATTTTTAGCAAGAATTCTAGAGACCTCCCAAGAACTATAAAGTTACGCTTATCTTGCTTAACGAATTTGGTGTTATAAGTAGGTATTCTTCACCCCACAATTTAGTATCTTTCGGAACATTTCGGTGGGCGAACGGATTGTAGTTTAGATTACTTAAATTACTAATTTTTGGTGCCAGAAAGAAAGACAGGCATTTCAGAAGGAATATAATTAAGTAAAGTTATTAACATGTGCTCTCTTTTTATTTTAGTTTGGCATTTAACTGCTTATTAATGTGCGCTTTCAAAGAAATAAACCTGATTAGACAGCTCAAACAAAGTTTGAAAACTCTGATTATCATTTTATTTTACTACAGAATATTGACTTAGAAATTGATAAATTACTATTTATTGAAGTTGTGGCTTTACGTATAGAAAATGTTATTTTCAAGTTTTGGTAGAGTTATGGTTGTTGTATTTACATTTTTCCTTAGTTCCCAGCTGGCATATAAAATGCAAACGGTGAGGACTGCAGATCTGGCAGAGAATCCTAAGGAGCGATCGAATTTTATTTCGGCATTATGTTTTTGGTAAGACATTTATAGTGGGTTTGTTTAATGAAAACATTTGATCATCATTTTTTTTTGTTAAGGTATACCATGCCCATATTTTGTAAAGGCTCTAAAAACACACTGGAAACAAAGTACCTTTACAGGACCTTAAAGGAGCACAAGTCGGGTATGATGGTTCTTATATTCGTAAAACCATAGCTACGAGCTATGAAAAAAAATTGTCTGACTATTTCAAGCAATCTAGTTTTTTATCTTTACAGTAATGTCATTGTACATATCTTAAAGCAGCCGTAATAGTCATTACATTTTCGCATAAATTTTCAGATACCCTTGCCAACAAATTGTGCGCCTCCTGGGACGAAGAATTACAAAATGCGAAGGGAAAACCCAAATTGTTGGGAGCTCTTCTTCGAGTCTTTGGCTGGGAATTTGGCCTTTTCGGTCTGGTTATCTTTGTAGTGGAGTTGGGTCTGAGAACTTTTCAGCCGATATTTCTGTTAAGACTTATTTCCTACCATGCTAGAGGCTCAGAAGTAATTGGATCGGGCTATTACTATGCTGGCCTATTCATTCTGAACAGTGCCCTCAGCGTGATTATCATACATCCGGCCATGTTCGGCATCCATAATGCCTGTGAGTTTGCCGAATATCCGTATTCTTCTTGTTCTTAACATTCTATCGGTTCTAATTTAGTTTTCCGTACGTTTTTAAAGGTTTTAAGATGCGGGTCGCCATGAGCAGCATGATCTACCGGAAGGCACTACGGCAGAGCAGAAGAGCACTTGGTGCCACCACGACCGGACATGTGGTCAACCTCATCTCCAACGACGTGAGCCGCCTGGATAGTGGAATCTTCAATGCCCATTATCTGTGGGTGGGGCCGCTGGAAACTCTACTGGTCACTTACTTGATGTACCGGGAGGTGAGCATAGCTATAGTTCTCCGGTCAGAATAATCCCCAATTCCGAATCCCTCTGCAGATTGGAATCGCTGCACTGTTTGGTGTGTCCTTCATGCTGCTCTTCATACCTCTTCAGATGTATCTGGGCAAGATTACTTCGGAGCTGCGGCTGAAGACCGCTCTTCGGACCGACAAGCGGATGCGGATAATTACTGAAGTCATCTCCGCCATCCAGGTGATAAAAATGTACACATGGGAGCTGCTGTTTGAGCGGTTGGTTTCCCATGCGCGTAAGAAGGAGGTCCACGCCATTCGCCAAGGAGCCTACATTAAAGGTTTCCTCATCGCCTTTAAGGTATTTCTTTCGCGGGTCTCCATCTTTTTCAGTTTGGTTGGTTTCGTGATCCTGGGAAAGCTGCTCACGCCGGAAGTGGCCTTCTTTATAACCGCCTACTACAACGTACTGCAAAACTCCATGACAGTGTTTTTTCCATTGGCCATAACACAGACGGCGCAAATCCTGGTTTCTATCAAGCGTGTGGAAGAGTTCATGCAATCCGATGAGATAAAAGAGGCGAGTGAAAGTCTGCCGGCTGGCAAAATCAACCCGAAACTGGAGGAGAACCGAGATGAAGCGGAGGAAATTCTTTTACCCCGGACACTCTCCTCCGTAAAGAGTCACTCTATTCTTTCAGAGTCTGGTATCTCCATCACCGGACTTCGGGCCAAGTGGGACCCTGAATCACCCCACTACACACTAAGTGGGATAAGCCTGCAGATTCAGCCTGCGACCTTGTTTTCCATTACGGGCACCACGGGATCCGGCAAGTCCAGTCTCATCCAAGCCATTCTCGGCGAGCTGCCAGCGGAGTCCGGTGAGATCCAGTTGACTGGATCGATGTCCTATGCTTCCCAGGAGCCGTGGCTCTTCTCCGGCACCGTGCGCCAGAATATCCTCTTCGGGCAGCCCATGGATCGCCGCAAGTACGCGGCGGTGGTCAAAGAGTGCGCTCTGGAACGAGATTTGGAGCTACTTCCGCTTCATGACAAAACCATCGTGGCAGATCGTGGAGCTTCTCTTTCCGGTGGCCAGAGGGCGAGGATCAGTTTGGCGAGGGCTGTCTACAGAGATGCCTCCATCTACTTGCTGGATGATCCGCTGAGTGCGGTCGACTCCAAAGTAGCCCGTCATATCTTCAATCAATGCCTCCGTGGCTATCTGCGAGGTCGCACCGTAGTCCTGGTCACTTATCAACAGCAGTTCCTGCAGCAATCCGATCGGATTGTAATCATGGATAAGGGTCAAGTGAGTGATGTGGGTACCTATGAGTCCCTTCTCAAAAAGGGAGTCACCATACTGGACCAAGCGAAAGAGGAAAATAATCCGGAAGAGGAACAATCTCGCTCGGATAGCTTTAGTAAACCTCTAAAGGAGCTGCTACGCAACAGCGGGAATTCAGAGCACTCCATAGCAGATTCCTGTCCTGAGAAGATTAATATGGAGTACCAGGAATCAGGTGGCATCGGTCTAACCTTGTACAAAAAGTATTTCCAGGCGGCCGGAGGATTTTTCGCGTTTTTCTTTATGATGAGCTGCTTTGTGCTTTCACAGGGCGTTATATCGATGGGCGACTATTTTCTGAATTACTGGTAAGTATTTGAGATTGAGAAAGAATCCTTTTAATATGTCTATTAATTATTGTTCTGCGTTAGGGTCAACAAGAATCGCACTCTTGCTATCCAAAATAACACAGGAACATCCAGCTCGGATTTGTTAGAATCGAGTTCTTTAATGTCAAGCAAGGATATGAATTGGACTGAGACAAAGGACATGTTCATGTACACGCTAATTATGGCATTCACCATTGTAATGAGCGTGTCAACCTCCATTCTGCTGTTCAACATAGCAAAGAAAGCTTCTATTCGCTGGCACAGCACAACATTCAATGCGATTACGCGGGCTTCCATGTCCTTTTTCAGCACGAATAATAATGGACGGATTTTGAATCGTTTCTCCAAGGATATGAGCCAAATAGACGAGATACTGCCCGAGTTGATGATAGAAGTTCTACAAAATTCCCTCTTGCTGACCGGCATCGTAATAGTTATAGCCATTGTCAATCCTCTGTTGTTGGCTCCAACACTAGTCGTGGGAGTAGTTTTCTTCCAGCTGCGCAACTTTTATCTAAAAACGTCGCGGGATGTTAAGCGCATTGAAGCGATTAGTAAGTTATTATATTTTTTAAAAGATTTAATTAAAAAAAAAATAAGATGGAATTTCAAAGAAACATTTAATATATTTTAACAGCTCGGTCATCAGTATACTCGCATTTGGCTGCTTCGGTCAGCGGCTTATCCACCATCCGTGCCTTTCGAGCTGAACGCATCCTGGAGGCGGAGTTCGACAATTATATGGACATGCATAGCTCGGCATTTTATATGTTCATTAGCACTTTGCGAGCCTTCGCTTATTGGCTAGATTGTTTCAGTGTAATTTACATCGCGATCGTTACGCTAAGTTTCTTCATCTCTCCGCCGACCAATGGAGGAGATGTGGGTCTGGCATTAACACAGGTGACTAACCCTGAATAACTTTACTTCTTTACCGCTCATTGTTTTCGACTTCTGCAGGCCATGGGCTTAACGACCATGGTGCAATGGGGCATGCGTCAATCCGCCGAGCTGGAGAACACAATGACGGCCGTGGAGCGAGTGGTTGAGTACGAGGACATTGAGCCGGAGGGAGTATTGCAATCCCCAGACGAAAACAAGCCACCGAAGTCCTGGCCAGAGCAAGGAAAGATAGTGTTTGATGAGCTGAGCCTGCGCTATTCCCCGGATCCGAAGGCGGAGACTGTGCTCAAGTCACTTAGTTTCGTCATCAAGCCAAAGGAAAAGGTGGGCATCGTGGGACGCACTGGGGCGGGCAAGTCCTCGCTGATAAACGCGCTTTTCCGACTGTCCTTCAACGATGGAACCGTGCTCATAGACAAGAGGGACACAAGTGAGATGGGTCTGCACGATCTGCGCAGCAAGATCTCGATTATTCCCCAGGAACCCGTTCTGTTCTCCGGCACAATGCGACACAACTTGGATCCCTTCGACGAGTACAGCGATGAGAAGCTGTGGCACTCCTTGAAAGAGGTGAAGATGAAGGATGTGGTGGCCAATCTGGCCACTGGCCTAGAGACCAAGGTCACCGAGGGAGGAACTAACTTCAGCGTGGGCCAGCGCCAGTTGGTCTGCTTGGCCCGGGCCATTCTTCGCGAGAATAGAATCATTGTGATGGACGAGGCCACGGCCAATGTGGATCCCCAGACGGACAGCCTCATCCAGGCAACCATTCGAAACAAGTTCAAGGAGTGCACTGTCCTGACGATTGCCCATCGACTGCACTCCGTCATGGACTCGGACAAGGTACTGGTCATGGACGCTGGACGCGCTGTGGAGTTTGGGTCGCCCTATGAGCTCCTGACCGTGGCGGATTCCAAGGTGTTCCACGGCATGGTCAAGCAGACGGGAGATGCCACCTACGAGGGTCTGCTGAAAGTCGCACAAAAGGTTCGTGGTGTTTTGAGTGGTATCACATTTTCTTGGGCCACTAACCATATTTTAATTTCAGGCCTACGAAAGCGTGCAGAACCGAAATCGTTCTTCATGAGTTGAAACTATGGAAATATGATTTTGTTGATTTCTGTAAGCATTAGAAGTCCTACGACATTATCAACACTGCTGATTCAAAAATGTTGTTCTTCAAATTAGTTTTTTAAGTTTTTTATTTAAGAATATTTACAAATAGGATTACTTTTATGCTTTTATGATGATAAATTAATTATTATGATAAATTAACATATAATATTAAGCTGTTTAGTTCCACACTTGCTGGTGGACTTAAGTTGGCTGCGCTTAACAAAGCAGCTGATATGATAAAGCTAAGCTTAGATAACCGATCGCCTCCTTAAAGTATACACTGATAAGAGACTAGATAAGTCTGTGGAATTTGTTTTGACCTTTCCTTATTAATTAATCTGGTTAAAAAAGTTGACTGACATGTTTTTATTGAAACTGGTACTTGGTTATAAATGACGACCATTACAATTTGGCTATATGAGCCGTTAGACTTCAGGCCACAAGTCAGTAGGTTTTAGTACATTGTGGTGCGCGGACAGATTGTGGCTAGCACATGGTTGTTGTGTTTAACCTCTTATTCAGTACTTAGGCAGCGTGTAAAATGCAGTCGTTAAAGACTAGAAATCTGCCGGAGAATCCTAGGGAGCGTTCGAATTTTATTTCCTCATTATGTTTATGGTAACAAATTTAATGTGCACACGTTTAATGAAAATATTTGAGGAAAATAATTTTATTTGTGTAGGTATACTGTGCCCATATTTATAAAGGGTGCTAAGGACACATTGGAAGCAAAGGACCTTTACAGGGCCTTGAAGGAACACAAGTCGGGTAAGATGGTTTTTATACCCTTGGAGAGGGTATTATAATTTCAGTCAAAAGTTTGCAACGCAGTGAAGGAGACATATCCGACCCTATAAAGTATATATATTCTTGATCAGCATCACCAGGAGAGTCGATCAAGCCATGTCCGTCTGTCCGTCCGTCCGTCCGTTTCTACGCAAACTAGTCCCTCAGTTTTGAAGCTATTTGCTTGAAACTTTCCTGTCTTTCTATTGCAGGTAGTATATAAGTCAGAACAGCCGGGATCGGCCGTCTATATCCTATAGCCGCAATATAACTGATTGATCGGAAATGCCATAACTTTGGTATTTGTAAAGTTAGGAAGAAGGGATTTTCTATGGGTTTTATTTTTTGGCCAATCAATTCGACCTACCAAATTTCATAAGGAGCGGCCGACTATATCCTATATCCGCCATAAAACTGATTGATCGGAAATGCCATAACTTTGGTATTTGTAAAGATAGGAAGAAGGGATTTTCTATGGGTTTTATTTTTGGCCAATCAATCCGACCTACCATATTTCGTAGGGATCGGCCGACTATCTCCTATAGCTGCCATTTAACTGAACGAATGGAAATGCCATAACTTTGGTGTTTTTAAAGTTAGGAAGTTGGGATTTTTATGAGTATTAAGTATTAATCATAAGAATAATTTGGGAGAATATAATTTACAGAATATTCTGCAAGGGTATATATATAGCTTTCCTTTCTTGTTTTTAGTAATATAGAAATCGAAATGTAGTAGATTTGTAACAACTGCAAGGGTATATAAACTTCGGCTTTCCGAAGTTTGCTTTCTTTCTTGTTATATTTGCAATCCATCCAAATCGGATGACTATATCCTATAGTTTCCGTTCTCATATACTATTGTTACCCTGTCTTACAAAAATTTAGCTGGCATTGAAGCTTGAATGACTTTTTCTTCTAGCTACTTATGTATCTCAGTTATTATCTGCATAATTTAATCCTTGTAACATGTAAATCTTTTCAGATACTCTGGGCAACAAATTGTGCGCCTCGTGGAACCGAGAATTAAAATATTACAATGGAAAACCGAACTTGTTAAGAGCTCTGCTTCGTGTTTTTGGTTGGCAATTTGGATTTCTCGGCTTGGCACTCTTTCTAATGGAACTAGGAGTGAAGACTTTGCAGCCCATGTTCTTGCTAAAGCTTATTTCCTACTATATCAATGACTCGGAAGTCGTTGAGAAGGGCTATTACTATGCGGTTGGACTCATCCTAAGCAGTGTTTTCTCCATGATCATCATGCATCCTGCCAACTTTGGCATCCATCATTGTTGTGAGTCGACCTCATTGATATAGCTATATTGATTGGAAGATATACCATCTGGTTTTATAGGCTTCAAGATGCGGGTCGCCCTGACCAGCATGATTTATCGGAGGGCTCTACGGCTGAGCAAAAGGGCACTTGGCGACACTATGTCCGGACATGTGGTCAACCTTATATCCAACGACATAGCCCGCCTGGACAACTGTGCCTTCCAAGGCCACTATTTGTGGTTGGCACCGCTGCAAACGCTATTAATCACTTTCTTGATGTACCGCGAGGTGAGCTCTGTTCAAAAGCTCTCAGAATTTATACATTCCCTCGTCTATATCTTTGCAGATTGGAATTGCTGCGGTGTTTGGGGTAGCCTTCATGCTGCTCTTGGTACCCCTCCAGTTGTCTCTGGGCAAGATCACCTCAGTGGTGCGACTGAAGGCCGCCAAAGGAACGGATAAGCGGATGCGGTTGGTCAATGAAATCTTGTCGGGCATACAGGTTCTCAAGATGTACGCTTGGGAGTTACCCTTCGAACGGATGGTGGCCAATGCACGAATGAAGGAGGTCAATACTATACTTCAAGGAGCATATGTTAAAGCTAGCACCTATGCGTTTTCGATATTCACATCGCGTGTATCGATTTTCCTCAGTTTGGTTGGATACGTGATCCTGGGAAAGCTACTCACGCCGGAAGTGGCCTTCCTGATTACCGCCTGCTACAAAGTACTAGATACTTCCATGAACTTTTACTTTCCAACAGCCATTAATCAGACGGCGCAAATCCTGGTTTCTATCAAGCGTGTGGAAGAGTTCATGCAATCCGAGGAGATAAAAGAGGCGAGTGAAAGTCTGCCGGCTGGCATGGTCGTCCCCAAACTTAAGGAGAACCGAGATGATATTTTACCCCGGACATTCCCCGCCGTAAAGAATCACTCTATTCTTCAAGAGTCTGGTATCTCCATCACCGGTCTTCGGGCCAAGTGGGACCCTGAATCACCCCACTACACACTAAGTGGGATAAGCCTGCAGATTCAGCCTGCGACCTTGTTTTCCATTACGGGCACCACGGGATCCGGCAAGTCCAGTCTCATCCAAGCCATTCTCGGCGAGCTGCCAGCGGAGTCCGGTGAAATCCAGTTGACTGGATCGATGTCCTATGCTTCCCAGGAGCCGTGGCTCTTCTCCGGCACCGTGCGCCAGAATATCCTGTTCGGGCAGCCCATGGATCGCCGCAAGTACGCGGCGGTGGTCAAAGAGTGCGCTCTGGAACGAGATTTGGAGCTACTTCCGCTTCATGACAAAACCATCGTGGGAGATCGTGGAGCTTCTCTTTCCGGTGGCCAGAGGGCGAGGATCAGTTTGGCGAGGGCTGTCTACAGAGATGCCTCCATCTACTTGCTGGATGATCCGCTGAGTGCGGTCGACTCCAAAGTAGCCCGTCATATCTTCAATCAATGCCTCCGTGGCTATCTGCGAGGTCGCACCGTAGTCCTGGTCACTCATCAACAGCAGTTCCTGCAGCAATCCGATCGGATTGTAATCATGGATAAGGGTCAAGTGAGTGATGTGGGTACCTATGAGTCCCTTCTCAAAAAGGGTGTCACCATACTGGACCAAGCGAAAGAGGAAAATAATCCGGAAGAGGAAAATAGTCCGGAAGAGGAACAATCTCGCTCGGTTAGCTTTGGTAAACCACTTAAGGAGCTGCGACGCAACAGCGGGAATTCAGAGCACTCCATTGCAGAGTCCTGTCCGGAGAAGATTAATATGGAGCACCAGAAGTCAGGTGGCATCAGTCTGACCTTGTACCGAAAGTACTTCCAGGCTGCCGGAGGATTTTTCGCGTTTACCATGATGAGCTGTTTTCTACTTTCTCAGTTTGTCACTTCCTCGGGCGACTACTTTCTAAACTACTGGTAAGGCAAAAAAGTTTTGTTATTTGATTTATAATTACTTCTCTTTTAGGGTCACCAAGAAGCGAAGTGTTGGCATTGAAGGAGAAAACGAAGTCCTGAGGCCGAATCTTTCGATGATTGGGAACGAAATGGGTTTGGCCATGGAGTCTGAATCAATGGACATTTACATATTTTCGGCAATTATATTGCTGACCGTCATAATGAACGTGGCAGCCTCGAGTCTGTTATTTAACCTGGCCAAGAAGGCATCTATTCGACTGCACAACACCATATTCAATGCAGTTATGCGGGCGTCCATGTACTTCTTCAGCATAAATGAGCATGGGCGAATTCTTAATCGATTTTCAAAGGATATAAGTCAAGTAGACGAGATACTGCCCGAGATGATGATAGACGTGATTCAGATTTTCCTTTTAGTGGTCGGCAATGTAATCGTCATAGCCATTGTTAATCCGTGGTTGCTTGCTCCAGCACTTGTTGTGGGAATCATTTTCTACCAGCTGCGCAACTTCTATCTAAAAACATCAAGGGATATAAAGCGCATCGAAGCCATAAGTGAGTACTGAACTATTTTATTAATATTCATATAATATTCATATTTTTCTTTCGCTCTAAATGTTATTAATTTCTGTTTTAAAGCTCGATCCCCTGTATACTCGCATTTGACTACTTCTTTGTCTGGTCTGTCCACTATCCGAGCCTTTGGAGCTCAGAGAGTCTTAGAGATGGAATTTGATAATTTCCAGGACATGCATAGCTCCGCATTTTACGTGTTCATTAGCACATCGCGCACTTTTGGTTACTGGGTGGATTTTTTCAGTGTGATTTTCATAGCGATCATTACGCTCAGTTTCTTCGTTTTCCCTCCGGCCAACGGAGGAGATGTGGGTCTGGCCATAACACAGGTTACTCCGTCCTAGCAAAGGATATTGTTTATTTGCTCATCCTTTCTATTGTTCGCAGGCAATAGGAATAACTAACTTAGCGCAGTGGGGAATGCGTCAATCCGCCGAGCTGGAGAACACGATGACGGCCGTGGAGCGAGTGGTTGAGTACGAGGTCATTAAGCCGGAGGGAGTATTGCAATCCCCAGACGAAAACAAGCCACCGAAGTCCTGGCCAGAGCAAGGAAAGATAGTGTTTGATGAGCTGAGCCTGCGCTATTCCCCGGATCCGAAGGCGGAGACTGTGCTCAAGTCACTTAGTTTCGTCATCAAGCCAAAGGAAAAGGTGGGCATCGTGGGACGCACTGGGGCGGGCAAGTCCTCGCTGATAAACGCCCTCTTCCGACTGTCCTTCAACGATGGAACCGTGCTCATAGATAAGAGGGACATAAGTGAGATGGGTCTGCACGACCTTCGCAGCAAGATCTCGATTATTCCCCAGGAACCCGTTCTGTTCTCCGGCACAATGCGACACAACTTGGATCCCTTCGACGAGTACAGCGATGAGAAGCTGTGGCACTCCTTGGAGGAGGTGAAGATGAAGGATGTGGTGGCCAATCTGGCCACTGGCCTAGAGACCAAGGTCACCGAGGGAGGATCTAACTTCAGCGTGGGCCAGCGCCAGTTGGTCTGCTTGGCTCGGGCCATTCTGCGCGAGAATAGAATCCTTGTAATGGACGAGGCCACGGCCAATGTGGATCCCCAGACGGACAGCCTCATCCAGGCAACCATTCGGAACAAGTTCAAGGAGTGCACTGTCCTGACTATTGCCCATCGTTTGCACTCCATCATGGATTCCGACAAGGTACTGGTCATGGACGCTGGACGCGCTGTGGAGTTTGGGTCGCCCTATGAGCTCCTGACCGTGGCGGATTCCAAGGTGTTCCACGGCATGGTCAAGCAGACGGGAGATGCCACCTACGAGGGTCTGCTGAAAGTAGCACAAAAGGTTCGTGGTGTTTTGAGTGGTATCACATTTTCTTGGGCCACTAACCATATTTTAATTTCAGGTCCACGAAAGCGTGCAGAACCGATATCGTTCTTCATAAAATGAAACTATAGAAATATGTTTTTGTCGTTTTCTGTAGGCATTAGAAGTCCAACGACTTCATCATCACTGTTAATTCAGAATGTTGTTCTTCAAATTAGCTTATTAGCTATTTATACCCGTTACTCGTAGAGTAAAAGGGTATATTGTATTCGTGCAAAAGTATGTAACAGGTAGAAGGAAGCGTTTCCGACCCAATAAAGTATATATATTCTTGTTCAGGATCACTAGCCGAGTCGATCTAGCCATGTCCGTCTGTCCGTCTGTCTGTCCGTATGAACGCTGAGATCTCGGAAACTATAAAAGCTAGAAGATTGGCATTTCGCATGTAGATTTTAGGAGTTCCTACGCAGCGCAAGTTTGTTTCAAAATGGTGCCACGCCCCCTCTGACGCCCACAAGCCACAAGCTGTGGCCACAGTTTTGATGCTATTATGAAAATTTTAATTGATATGTATTTGTTTCGTCAATACCTATCGATTAGCCTAATTAAAGTTTGCCACGCCCTCTCTAACGCCCAAAAACTAATTAATCGCTTAAGCCTGGCTAGCGCCTACATTTCCGCCTTTCATGGCCCGGGGTGCCAATGTCTTGGGGTAGATGGCGCAATACAATAGCGTCATCTAACGGATGACTTTGGAACAGCTGGCCAAGGTGCTCAACAAAGTCAACGTTAATTCTCGATAAGGATTTTTATTAAAGGAAATTGCGATGGTTTTCATTTGTCAATACCGAACTATATCCCAAGAACTATGCAAATCTAATCAAGTTAGCCAAATTGGAGGTCTGAGTCAAACAATGGCGTATGTGTGTATGCTGGTGCAAGACAAAAGCTGCCTGCGCTAAAGCAGCGCTGGTGCTGATGCTCGTGCTGTAAAGCTGCCAGCTCTAAGAGATCGCCTAATTCAAATTGATAATTTAAACTTTTAGTCCTTATTTCCTGTGGTCACTCTAATTCACATTATGTTAATGCAAAATCTAAAGTTGCTTAGCTGAGTAACGGGTATCTAATAGTCGAGGCACTCAACTATAGCGTTCTCTCTTGTTTTATTTAAGAATATTTACAAATAGGATTACTTTCATGCTTTTTTGAGTACAAATTAACATATTAAGCTCTTTAGCTTAATATTTTTTATTTCCTGTTATCTAATCTAAGTAATTTGAAGACCAATTTTTTTAAATGAATGTTCTGTGTATAATTAAACATTAACATGTGTGCTGTTTTATTTACCTAAAATAAAATATATGGAGTTCAATTAGTAAAAGGTAGAGATTACCGCGTGTAGGATTTCTACCGAAATCTGTATGCTGAAAATATTTTTCAAAACAAATTGGGCTGCGGAGAAGTGAATAAGTTAAGGTTTCTTTTCGTACTGATTTTATTGAGCATGGATCCGGGTTTATATACATGATTTGGGTTTTCAAGGATATTTACTTAGGTCTAGTCTAGATAAAAATGGACAACATAGTTTATTATCAGTTTACAGTCATAATAGCCCAAATAAGCAATTACATCTACCTGATGGTCGGTTTAAAGTTTTCCAAGGGTTATGACAGATGGTGTGAAGACACGTCCGTCGGCTGGGTGCATATGGTTTATGACCAGTTATCACATGCAGATGTGCACAGACCAGGATATCAGCTACATATTTATTTAGGTCAAAGTATCTTTCAGCAACGAACGAATTTCTGCTAAGTCCAAATCATACACCGCGTTTTCGTGGCGTATCTAAAAAGCTCGTGCACCTAATTTTAGGTTTTTACAAAGAACCTTTCAAGTGTTATAGTTTTATATGTTCAACACGATCTTCTTACAACTATAAAATAGGTCTTATCTCACTTATCAGAGGCGAATTTGGCTATATGAGCCGTTAGACTTCAGGCCACAAGTCAGTAGGTTTTAGTACATTGTGGTGCGTGGACAGATTTTGGTTAGCACATGGTTGCTGTGTTTAACCTCTTATTCAGTACTTAGGCAGCGTGTAAAATGCAGTCGTTAAAGACTAGAGATCTGCCGGAGAATCCTAGGGAGCGATCGAATTTTATTTCCTCATTATGTTTTTGGTAACAAATTTAGTGTGCACACGTTTAATGAAAAAATGTAAGGAAAGTAATTTTATTTTTGTAGGTATACTGTGCCCATATTTATAAAGGGTGCTAAGGACACATTGGAAGCAAAGGACCTTTACAGGACCTTGAAGGAACACAAGTCGGGTAAGATGGTTTATATACCCTTGGAGAGGGTATTATAATTTCAGTCAAAAGTTTGCAACGCAGTGAAGGAGACATATCCGACCCTATAAAGTATGTATATTCTTGATCAGATTCACCAGGAGAGTCGATCAAGCCATGTCCGCCTGTCTGTCCGTCCGTCCGTCCGTTTCTACGCAAACTAGTCCCTCAGTTTTAAAACTATCTATTTAGTAGATTTGTAACAATTGCAATCCATCCAAATCGGATGACTATATCCTATAGTTTCCGTTCTCATATACTATTGTTACCCTGTCTTACAAAAATTTAGCTGGCATTGAAGCTTGAATGACTTTTTCTTCTAGCTACTTATGTATCTCAGTTATTATCTGCATAATTTAATCCTTGTAACATGTAAATCTTTTCAGATACTCTGGGCAACAAATTGTGCGCCTCGTGGAACCGAGAATTAAAATATTACAATGGAAAACCGAACTTGTTTAGAGCTCTGCTTCGTGTTTTTGGTTGGCAATTTGGATTTCTCGGCTTGGCACTCTTTCTAATGGAACTAGGAGTGAAAACTTTGCAGCCCATGTTCTTGCTAAAGCTTATTTCCTACTATATCAATGACTCGGAAGTCGTTGAGAAGGGCTATTACTATGCGGTTGGACTCATCCTAAGCAGTGTTTTCTCCATGATCATCATGCATCCTGCCACCTTTGGCATCCATCATTGTTGTGAGTCGACCTCATTGATATAGCTATATTGATTGGAAGATATACCATCTGGTTTTATAGGCTTCAAGATGCGGGTCGCCCTGACCAGCATGATTTATCGGAAGGCTCTACGGCTGAGCAAAAGGGCACTTGGCGACACTATGTCCGGACATGTGGTCAACCTTATATCCAACGACATAGCCCGCCTGGACAACTGTGCCTTCCAAGGCCACTATTTGTGGTTGGCACCGCTGCAAACGCTATTAATCACTTTCTTGATGTACCGCGAGGTGAGCTCTGTTCAAAAGCTCTCAGAATTTATACATTCCATCGTCTATATCTTTGCAGATTGGAATTGCTGCGGTGTTTGGGGTAGCCTTCATGCTGCTCTTGGTACCCCTCCAGTTGTCTCTGGGCAAGATCACCTCAGTGGTGCGACTGAAGGCCGCCAAAGGAACGGATAAGCGGATGCGGTTGGTCAATGAAATCTTGTCGGGCATACAGGTTCTCAAGATGTACGCTTGGGAGTTACCCTTCGAACGGATGGTGGCCAATGCACGATTGAAGGAGGTCAATACTATACTTCAAGGAGCATATGTTAAAGCTAGCACCTATGCGTTTTCGATATTCACATCGCGTGTATCGATTTTCCTCAGTTTGGTTGGATACGTGATCCTGGGAAAGCTACTCACGCCGGAAGTGGCCTTCCTGATTACCGCCTACTACAAGGTACTGGATTATTCCATGAACTTTTACTTTCCAACAGCCATTAATCAGACGGCGCAAATCCTGGTTTCTATCAAGCGTGTGGAAGAGTTCATGCAATCCGAGGAGATAAAAGAGGCGAGTGAAAGTCTGCCGGCTGGCATGGTCGTCCCCAAACTTAAGGAGAACCGAGATGATATTTTACCCCGGACATTCCCCGCCGTAAAGAATCACTCTATTCTTCAAGAGTCTGGTATCTCCATCACCGGTCTTCGGGCCAAGTGGGACCCTGAATCACCCCACTACACACTAAGTGGGATAAGCCTGCAGATTCAGCCTGCGACCTTGTTTTCCATTACGGGCACCACGGGATCCGGCAAGTCCAGTCTCATCCAAGCCATTCTCGGCGAGCTGCCAGCGGAGTCCGGTGAAATCCAGTTGACTGGATCGATGTCCTATGCTTCCCAGGAGCCGTGGCTCTTCTCCGGCACCGTGCGCCAGAATATCCTGTTCGGGCAGCCCATGGATCGCCGCAAGTACGCGGCGGTGGTCAAAGAGTGCGCTCTGGAACGAGATTTGGAGCTACTTCCGCTTCATGACAAAACCATCGTGGGAGATCGTGGAGCTTCTCTTTCCGGTGGCCAGAGGGCGAGGATCAGTTTGGCGAGGGCTGTCTACAGAGATGCCTCCATCTACTTGCTGGATGATCCGCTGAGTGCGGTCGACTCCAAAGTAGCCCGTCATATCTTCAATCAATGCCTCCGAGGCTATCTGCGAGGACGCACCGTAGTCCTGGTCACTCATCAACAGCAGTTCCTGCAGCAATCCGATCGGATTGTAATCATGGATAAGGGTCAAGTGAGTGATGTGGGTACCTATGAGTCCCTTCTCAAAAAGGGTGTCACCATACTGGACCAAGCGAAAGAGGAAAATAATCCGGAAGAGGAAAATAATCCGGAAGAGGAACAATCTCGCTCGGTTAGCTTTGGTAAACCACTTAAGGAGCTGCGACGCAACAGCGGGAATTCAGAGCACTCCATTGCAGAGTCCTGTCCGGAGAAGATTAATATGGAGCACCAGAAGTCAGGTGGCATCAGTCTGACCTTGTACCGAAAGTACTTCCAGGCTGCCGGAGGATTTTTCGCGTTTACCATGATGAGCTGTTTTCTACTTTCTCAGTTTGTCACCTCCTCGGGCGACTACTTTCTAAACTACTGGTAAGGCAAAAAGTTTTGTTATTTGATTTATAATTACTTCTCTTTTAGGGTCACCAAGAAGCGAAGTGTTGGCATTGAAGGAGAAAACGAAGTCCTGAGGTCGAATCTTTCGATGATTGGGAACGAAATGGGATTGGCCATGGAGTCTGAATCAATGGACATTTACATATTTTCGGCAATTATATTGCTGACCGTCATAATGAACGTGGCAGCCTCGAGTCTGTTATTTAACCTGGCCAAGAAGGCATCTATTCGACTGCACAACACCATATTCAATGCAGTTATGCGGGCGTCCATGTACTTCTTCAGCATAAATGAGCATGGGCGAATTCTTAATCGATTTTCAAAGGATATAAGTCAAGTAGACGAGATACTGCCCGAGATGATGATAGACGTGATTCAGATTTTCCTTTTAGTGGTCGGCAATGTAATCGTGATAGCCATTGTTAATCCGTGGTTGCTTGCTCCAGCACTTGTTGTGGGATTCATTTTCTACCAGCTGCGCAACCTCTATCTAAAAACATCAAGGGATATAAAGCGCATCGAAGCCATAAGTGAGTACTGAACTATTTTATTAATATTCATATAATATTCATATTTTTCTTTCGCTCTAAATGTTACTAATTTCTGTTTTAAAGCTCGATCCCCTGTATACTCGCATTTGACTACTTCTTTGTCTGGTCTGTCCACTATCCGAGCCTTTGGAGCTCAGAGAGTCTTAGAGATGGAATTTGATAATTTTCAGGACATGCATAGCTCCTCATTTTACGTGTTCATTAGCACATCGCGCACTTTTGGTTACTGGGTGGATTTTTTCAGTGTGATTTTCATAGCGATCATTACGCTCAGTTTCTTCGTTTTTCCTCCGGCCAACGGAGGAGATGTGGGTCTGGCCATAACACAGGTTACTCAGTCCTAGCCAAGGATATTGTTTATTTGCTCATCCTTCCTATTGTTCGCAGGCAATAGGAATAACTGACTTAGCGCAGTGGGGAATGCGTCAATCCGCCGACCTGGAGAACACGATGACGGCCGTAGAGCGAGTGGTTGAGTACGAGCACATTGAGCCGGAGGGAGCATTGGAATCCCCAGACGAAATGAAGCCACCGAAGTCCTGGCCAGAGCAAGGAAAGATAGTGTTTGATAAGCTGAGTCTTCGCTATTCCCCGGATCCGAAGGCGGAAACTGTGCTCAAGTCACTTAGTTTCGTCATCAAGCCAAGGGAAAAAGTGGGCATCGTGGGACGCACTGGGGCGGGCAAGTCCTCGCTGATAAACGCCCTCTTCCGACTGTCCTTCAACGATGGAACCGTGCTCATAGACAAGAGGGACATAAGTGAGATGGGTCTGCACGACCTGCGCAGCAAGATCTCGATTATTCCCCAGGAACCCGTTCTGTTCTCCGGCACAATGCGACACAACTTGGATCCCTTCGACGAGTACAGCGATGAGAAGTTGTGGCACTCCTTGGAGGAGGTGAAGATGAAGGATGTGGTGGCCAATCTGGCCACTGGCCTAGAGACCAAGGTCACCGAGGGAGGAACTAACTTCAGCGTGGGCCAGCGCCAGTTGGTCTGCTTGGCTCGGGCCATTCTGCGCGAGAATAGAATCCTTGTGATGGACGAGGCCACGGCCAATGTGGATCCCCAGACGGACAGCCTCATCCAGGCAACCATTCGAAACAAGTTCAAGGAGTGCACAGTCCTGACGATTGCCCATCGACTGCACTCCGTCATGGACTCGGACAAGGTACTGGTCATGGACGCTGGACGCGCTGTGGAGTTTGGGTCGCCCTATGAGCTCCTGACCGTGGCGGATTCCAAGGTGTTCCACGGCATGGTCAAGCAGACGGGACATGCCACCTACCAGGGTCTGCTGAAAGTCGCACAAAAGGTTCGTGGTGTTTTGAGTGGTATTACATTTTCTTGGGCCACTAACCAAATTTGAATTTCAGGCCTACGAAAGCGTGCAGAACCGAAATCGTTCTTCATGAGTTGAAACTCTGGAAACAAGTTTTTGTTGATTTTTGTTGACATTGAAAGTTGTACGATTTCGTCATCACTGGTGCTGCTAATTCAGAAATGTTGTTCTTCAATTTAGCTTTTTAGCCATTTTTATTTAAGTTAATTTACAAATAGGATTACTTTTATGCTTTTATGAGTACAAATAAAGATATAAAGCCTCTTAATTCCACACGTGATGCTGTCTAGCATCTTTTTTATTTTCTTGTGTCTTATCGCTTTCTTTTAAAAGGAACTTAAGTCGAGACAAAAGTTTCCCTTTAGATAAACTTTAAACTAATGTTCTGTTTATGATTAAGGTGGTTTTAGTTTCCAAAAAATAGAAGATAGGTATACTTAACTGCATGTATGTGGCCCCTTTAGATAGACCTTGCCGTCTTAATCAAAATATTCAACAAGTGTAACATAACTTTTCTAGCTATAAAATAGCTTTTATCTCACATATCAGAGGGCAATTCAGGGCATATCAGCCGGTAGTCTCCACGCGACAAGTCAGTATCTTTCAGAAGCTTAAGGTGCGCGGACATAAAACCTTTTTTAATTTTTTGCCCAAAAATTGAGGGAAACGTTCTCATTAAAAATATATTTTAATAAACTCATTACAACTAAGCTTAATTGCTGGTTATTGTTTCACTTCAAGCAAATACTGATTAGATAAAACACCTTCACAAAGTTTGGAAATTCGGACTATCATTTTATTTTACCGCAGACTATTGACCTACATTTTCGGTGCGGTTGAATGAACTTTACAAATTTATTAAAAAATCACAAGGGCTTAAAATTGTGACCCGAAATTTAATTAAATATACTTCATGATTTTATAAGGCTAAAAGCTGAAACCGCTCCAGATTTAAATAGATATTTTTTGTTTTATTTATTTACTGTGTGGGGAAGAATAACGTTGTCTTGCAAAAAATCGAATGCTTAGTGAATTTAACTAATCGTTGTAGTTAACTTGAATTTAACTTGTTGTTCACTTACTTTACAGTTTCTAGCTGGTGTGTAAAATGCAGTCGGTAAAGACTGAAGATCTCCCAGAGAATCCTCGAGAGCGATCAAATTTTATTACGTCATCATGGTTTTGGTAAAAATAATTTACAGAATAACGTTAAATGTTTGAAGTAATTTAATAATACCTATAATTACACAGGTATACCATGCCCATATTTTTTAAAGGGTCTAAAGATTCATTGGGCACAAAGGACCTTTACAGACCCTTGAAGGAGCATAAATCAGGTATGATTAAGTACACTTTCAGTAACCCAAACTTTTAATTAAGCAATCTAGGCTAATAGCAATGAAATTGGTTTAAATTAAATGTCTTAACTTGTGCAACTTTTTCAGATACTCTCGGCAACAAATTGTGCGCCTCGTGGGATCGAGAATTGAGAAATCCCAATGGAAAGCCGAACCTTCTGAGGGCCTTGCGGCGGGTTTTTGGCTGGCAAATGGGATTTCCCGGTCTGGCAATTTTAGCTGAGGAGCTGGGTCTGAGAACTTTCCTGCCGATCTTCTTGGTGAAGCTTATTTCGTATTTCACAAAGAAGTCAGAATCCGTTGAGATGGGCTATTTTTATGCGGGCGTACTGATCCTAAGTAGTGCCCTCAGTGTGATGATCATAACTCCTGCCATGTTTGACGTCCATCATGTGTGTGGGTTGGCCACATCTTATTTGTGTGGTTTACGACTGATGTGTTCTCTGCAGGCTTTAAAATGCGGGTCGCCATGAGCAGCATGATCTACCGGAAGGCCCTTCGCTTAAGCAAGAGGGCACTGGGCGACATCATGTCCGGACATGTGGTTAACCTAATCTCCAACGACGTCTCCCGCCTGGACGATGGAATCTTCTACTTGCACTATTTGTTGGTGGGACCATTGGAAGCTCTGCTGGTCACCTACTTGATGTACCAGAAGGTAAGCAAATCAGTAGCTTCTATAACTAATTAAGCCCTAATCCCTTTGCAGATTGGAATCGCAGCCGTGTTCGGCGTGATCTTCATGGTGCTGTTCATACCCCTGCAGATGTATCTAGGCACAAAGACCTCAGAGCTGCAGCTGAAGGTCTCTAAAAGGACTGACAACCGGATGCGGATGGTGAATGAGATCATCTCCGGCATCCAAGTGCTGAAGATGTACGCCTGGGAACGGCCGTTCGAGCAGATGGTGGCTTTCGCGCGCCTGAAGGAGGTCAATGCTATTCGCCAAGGACAGTACATCAAGGGCTTCCGCTTTGCCAGCAGAATCATCCTCTCGCGCATCTCCATATTCTTGAGTTTGGTTGGCTACGTGATCCTGGGACAGTTTCTCACGCCGGAAGTGGCCTTTCTGATCACCGCCTACTACAAAGTACTTGAAGCCTCCATGATCATGTTTTTTTCTTTGGCCATCATTCAAACATCCCAAATCCTGGCATCTATCGAGCGTGTGCAAAAGTTTATGCAATCCGAGGAGATAAATGAGTTTGATAAAAGTGAAAAGCTACCGAAATATTCCACCATTGCTGAAGAGGAAAGTATTTTACCTCCATCCCCCCCCGTCCTTAATGAAGAGACCAGTTTACCAAAGTCTGGTATCTCTATTACCGGACTCAGGGCCAAATGGGATCACGATTCCCATGACAATACACTTAGTGGGGTCAACCTGCAGATTCAGCCCGGGACCATAGTGGCGGTCATGGGTTCCACTGGTTCCGGCAAATCGAGTCTCATTCAGGCCATTCTCGGCGAGCTTAAAGCAGATGCCGGCCAGATAAAGGTTAATGGATCCATGTCTTATGCCCCCCAAGAACCATGGCTCTTCTCCGGCACCGTGCGCCAAAATATTCTTTTCGGTCAGCCCATGGATCATCAGCGGTACGCCAAAGTGGTAGAGAACTGTGCCCTGAAGAGGGATTTCGAGCTTCTTCCACTTAAAGACAAAACGATGGTTGGAGAGCGCGGAGCTTCCCTGTCTGGTGGGCAGAGGGCAAGGATCAGTTTGGCGAGGGCTGTCTACCGGGAGGCGTCCATCTACTTACTGGACGATCCGTTAAGTGCGGTGGACACCCATGTGGCCCGCCATCTCTTCGAGCAGTGCGTGCGTGGCTTTTTGCGGGGCAGCACCGTAGTTCTGGCCACCCATCATCTGCAGTTCCTGCAGCACGCGGATCAGATTGTGATCTTGGAGAAGGGGCAGGTGAGTGGTGTGGGCACCTACGAGTCGCTCCTTAAAACAGACATCGACTTTGTTGCCATACTGAACGAAGCGGATAACGAAGATGATCAGGAGGAGGAACGACCACGTTCAGACACCAATAGTAAAACTCCCAACGAAGTGCAGTCGAAGATCAATAAGGAGAGCCAGCAATCAGGTAATATCAGTCTGGCATTATACAGGAAGTACTTCCAGGCTGGCGGAGGAATTTTCGCTTTTCTTCTAATGGTGACCTGCTCTGTGCTGGCGCAGGTGGTGGTTTCCTTGGGCGACTACTTCCTGATTTACTGGCAAGTTTAAATCATCAAATAATCCAATAATTCATATTTTCCTCTTTCTATATTAGGATCGACAAAAAGCACAATGTTGCTGTCCTAGGGGAATCCCAGAATATGGACTCTGAAACAAAGGATGTATACATTTTTACGGTGATCATAATAATATCCATTATAATGACCTTATCGTCATCGATCTTGTTGTACAACATCGCCAAGAAAGCTTCTATTCGTTTGCATAACACCATATTCCACCGGATTACGCGCGCTCCAATGTACTTTTTTAGCTCGAATAAACTGGGGATCATTTTGAATCGGTTTTCCAAGGATATGAGTCAAGTGGACGAGGCCCTTCCTCATGTGATAGTAGATGTGACCCAGATTTTTCTGTGGCTCGCCGGAATTATAAGCCTCGTGGCCATTGTCAACCCTGTTTTGCTTGCACCAACATTTATTCTAGGCATAATTTTCTTTCAGCTGCGAAACTTCTATCTTAAAACCTCAAGGGACTTGAAGCGTATTGAAGCAATAAGTAAGTGCTCATTTAGTTTTGAAATATTCAGTACTGATGTCAGTTCAATCTGTGTTTAGCCCGATCTCCAGTATACTCGCATTTGGCTGCCTCCTTAACCGGTCTGTCCACCATCCGTGCCTTCGAAGCTCAGCGCATCCTAGAGGCCGAGTTCGACAATTACCAGGACATGTATAGCTCGGCACGCTTTATGTTCATTAGTACCTCGAACGCCTTTGGTTATTGGATGGACTGCTTATGTGTTATTTACATAGGGATCATTACACTCAGTTTCTTCATCTTTCCCCCAGACAACGGAGGCGCTGTGGGTCTCGCCATAACACAGGTTAATATATTTTATACTAGTTTTCACCGTGAATTAAAAATACTTCTGTTTTTTTAAGGCCACAGGACTGATGGGAATGGTACAGTGGGGAATGCGTCAATCCGCCGAGCTGGAGAACACAATGACGGCCGTAGAGCGAGTGGTTGAGTACGAGGTCATTGAGCCGGAGGGAGTATTGCAATCCCCAGACGAAAACAAGCCACCGAAGTCCTGGCCAGAGCAAGGAAAGATAGTGTTTGATGAGCTGAGCCTGCGCTATTCCCCGGATCCGAAGGCGGAGACTGTGCTCAAGTCACTTAGTTTCGTCATCAAGCCAAGGGAAAAAGTGGGCATCGTGGGACGCACTGGGGCGGGCAAGTCCTCGCTGATAAACGCCCTCTTCCGACTGTCCTTCAACGATGGAACCGTGCTCATAGACAAGAGGGACATAAGTGAGATGGGTCTGCACGACCTGCGCAGCAAGATCTCGATTATTCCCCAGGAACCCGTTCTGTTCTCCGGCACAATGCGACACAACTTGGATCCCTTCGACGAGTACAGCGATGAGAAGTTGTGGCACTCCTTGGAGGAGGTGAAGATGAAGGATGTGGTGGCCAATCTGGCCACTGGCCTAGAGACCAAGGTCACCGAGGGAGGAACTAACTTCAGCGTGGGCCAGCGCCAGTTGGTCTGCTTGGCTCGGGCCATTCTGCGCGAGAATAGAATCCTTGTGATGGACGAGGCCACGGCCAATGTGGATCCCCAGACGGACAGCCTCATCCAGGCAACCATTCGGAACAAGTTCAAGGAGTGCACTGTCCTGACGATTGCCCATCGACTGCACTCCGTCATGGACTCGGACAAGGTACTGGTCATGGACGCTGGACGCGCTGTGGAGTTTGGGTCGCCCTATGAGCTCCTGACCGTGGCGGATTCCAAGGTGTTCCACGGCATGGTCAAGCAGACGGGAGATGCCACCTACGAGGGTCTGCTGAAAGTAGCACAAAAGGTTCGTGGTGTTTTGAGTGGTATCACATTTTCTTGGGCCACTAACCAAATTTGAATTTCAGGCCTACGAAAGCGTGCAGAATCGAAATCGTTCTTCATGAGTTGAAACTCTGGAAATAAGTTTTTGTTGATTTCTATAAACATTAGAAGTCCTACGACATTATCATCACTGCTGATTCAGAAATGTTGTTCTTTTATTTAAGAATATTTACAAATAGGATTACTTGTATGCTTTTATGAATACAAATTAACATATTAAGCTCTTTAGTTCCACACTTGCTGGTGTCTAGCGTCTTTTTATACCCTTGCAGAGGGTCTTATAATTTTGGTCAAAAGTGTGCAACGCAGTGAAGGAGACATCTCCGACCCTATAAAATATATTCTTGATCAGGATTGCCTCCTGAGTTGATATAAGCATGTCCGTCAGTCCGTCTATCCGTTTGTCTGTTTCTACGCAAACTAGTCTCTCAGTTTTAAAGATATCGAATTGAAACTTTGCACACACCATTCTTTCCTTTGCACGCAGTATATAAGTCGGAACGGCCGGGATCGGCCGACTATATCCTATAGCTGCCATACAACTGATGAAACGGAAATGTCATAACGGTGTTTGTAAAGTTAGGAAGTTGGGATTTTCTATGGGTTTTATTTTTGGCCAATCAATCCGAATTTCATAAGGATCGGCCGACTCTATCCTATATGGCAGCTATAGGATAGAACGATATAGGATAACTGAACGATTGGAAATGCCATAACTTTGGTGTTTTTAAAGTTAGAAAGTTGGGATTTTTTATGAGTATTATGAATGCATTATATGAATAGTTTTGGAGAATATAATTTTACAGAATATTCTGCAAGGGTATATCAACTTCGGCTCCGCCCGAAAAGTTAGCTTTTCTTTCTTGTTTTATTTCCTGTTATCTAATCTAAGTAATTTGAAGACCAATTTGAGTCCAGACGAAACTTTTTTAAACGAAAGTTCTGTGTATAATTAAACATTAACATGTGTGCTGTTTTATTTACCTAAAAAAAAAGATATGGAGTTCAATTAGTAAAAGGTAGAGATTACCGCGTGTAGGATTTCTACCGAGATCTGTATGCTGAAAATATTTTTCAAAACAAATTGGGCTGCGGAGAAGTGAATAAGTTAAGGTTTCTTTTCGTACTGATTTTATTGAGCATGGATCCGGGTTTATATACATGATTTGGGTTTTCAAGGATATTTACTTAGGTCTAGTCTAGATAAAAATGGACAACATAGTTTATTATCGGTTTACAGTCATAATAGCCCAAATAAGCAATTACATATACCTGATGGTCGGTTTAAAGTTTTCCAAGGGTTATGACAGATGGTGTGAAGACACGTCCGTCGGCTGGGTGCATATGGTTTATGACCAGTTATCACATGCAGATGTGCACAGACCAGGATATCAGCTACATATTTATTTAGGTCAAAGTATCTTTCAGCAACGAACGAATTTCTGCTAAGTCCAAATCATACACCGCGTTTTCGTGGCGTATCTAAAAAGCTCGTGCACCTAATTTTAGGTTTTTACAAAGAACCTTTCAAGTGTTATAGTTTTATATGTGCAACACGATCTTCTTACAACTATAAAATAGGTCTTATCTCACTTATCAGAGGCGAATTTGGCTATATGAGCCGTTAGACTTCAGGCCACAAGTCAGTAGGTTTTAGTACATTGTGGTGCGTGGACAGATTTTGGCTAGCACATGGTTGTTGTGTTTAACCTCTTATTCAGTACTTAGGCAGCGTGTAAAATGCAGTCGTTAAAGACTAGAGATCTGCCGGAGAATCCTAGGGAGCGATCGAATTTTATTTCCTCATTATGTTTATGGTAAAAAATTTAATGTGCACACGTTTAATGAAAATATATGAGGAAAGTAATTTTATTTGTGTAGGTATACTGTGCCCATATTTATAAAGGGTGCTAAGGAGACATTGGAAGCAAAGGACCTTTACAGGGCCTTGAAGGAACACAAGTCGGGTAAGATGGTTTTTATACCCTTGGAGAGGGTATTATAATTTCAGTCAAAAGTTTGCAACGCAGTGAAGGAGACATATCCGACCCTATAAAGTATATATATTCTTGATCAGCATCACCAGGAGAGTCTAGCCATGTCCGCCTGTCTGTCCGTCCGTCCGTCCGTTTCTACGCAAACTAGTCCCTCAGTTTTAAAACTATCTATTTAGTAGATTTGTAACAACTGCAAGGGTATTTAAACTTCGGCTTGCCGAAGTTTGCTTTCTTTCTTGTTATATTTGCAATCCATCCAAATCGGATGACTATATCCTATAGTTTCCGTTCTCATATACTATTGTTACCCTGTCTTACAAAAATTTAGCTGGCATTGAAGCTTGAATGACTTTTTCTTCTAGCTACTTATGTATCTCAGTTATTATCTGCATAATTTAATCCTTGTAACATGTAAATCTTTTCAGATACTCTGGGCAACAAATTGTGCGCCTCGTGGAACCGAGAATTAAAATATTACAATGGAAAACCGAACTTGTTAAGAGCTCTGCTTCGTGTTTTTGGTTGGCAATTTGGATTTCTCGGCTTGGCACTCTTTCTAATGGAACTAGGAGTGACAACTTTGCAGCCCATGTTCTTGCTAAAGCTTATTTCCTACTATATCAATGACTCGGAAGTCGTTGAGAAGGGCTATTACTATGCGGTTGGACTCATCCTAAGCAGTGTTTTCTCCATGATCATCATGCATCCTGCCTACTTTGGCATCCATCATTGTTGTGAGTCGACCTCATTGATATAGCTATATTGATTGGAAGATATACCATCTGGTTTTATAGGCTTCAAGATGCGGGTCGCCCTGACCAGCATGATTTATCGGAAGGCTCTACGGCTGAGCAAAAGGGCACTTGGCGACACTATGTCCGGACATGTGGTCAACCTTATATCCAACGACATAGCCCGCCTGGACAACTGTGCCTTCCAAGGCCACTATTTGTGGTTGGCACCGCTGCAAACGCTATTAATCACTTTCTTGATGTACCGCGAGGTGAGCTCTGTTCAAAAGCTCTCAGAATTTATAAATTCCCTCGTCTATATCTTTGCAGATTGGAATTGCTGCGGTGTTTGGAGTAGCCTTCATGCTGCTATTGGTACCCCTCCAGTTGTCTCTGGGCAAGATCACCTCAGTGGTGCGACTGAAGGCCGCCAAAGGAACGGATAAGCGGATGCGGTTGGTCAATGAAATCTTGTCGGGCATACAGGTTCTCAAGATGTACGCTTGGGAGTTACCCTTCGAACGGATGGTGGCCAATGCACGAATGAAGGAGGTCAATACTATACTTCAAGGAGCATATGTTAAAGCTAGCACCTATGCGTTTTCGATATTCACATCGCGTGTATCGATTTTCCTCAGTTTGGTTGGATACGTGATCCTGGGAAAGCTACTCACGCCGGAAGTAGCCTTCCTGATTACTGCCTACTACAAAGTACTAGATACTTCCATGAACTTTTACTTTCCAACAGCCATTAACCAGACGGCGCAAATCCTGGTTTCTATCAAGCGTGTGGAAGAGTTCATGCAATCCGAGGAGATAAAAGAGGCGAGTGAAAGTCTGCAGGCTGGCATGGTCGTCCCCAAACTGAAGGAGAACCGAGATGAAGCGGAGGAAATTCTTTTACCCCGGATATTCCCCGCCGTAAAGAATCACTCTATTCTTCAAGAGTCTGGTATCTCCATCACCGGTCTTCGGGCCAAGTGGGACCCTGAATCACCCCACTACACACTAAGTGGGATAAGCCTGCAGATTCAGCCTGCGACCTTGTTTTCCATTACGGGCACCACGGGATCCGGCAAGTCCAGTCTCATCCAAGCCATTCTCGGCGAGCTGCCAGCGGAGTCCGGTGAGATCCAGTTGACAGGATCGATGTCCTATGCTTCCCAGGAGCCGTGGCTCTTCTCCGGCACCGTGCGCCAGAATATCCTCTTCGGGCAGCCCATGGATCGCCGCAAGTACGCGGCGGTGGTCAAAGAGTGCGCTCTGGAACGAGATTTGGAGCTACTTCCGCTTCATGACAAAACCATCGTGGGAGATCGTGGATCTTCTCTTTCCGGTGGCCAGAGGGCGAGGATCAGTTTGGCGAGGGCTGTCTACAGAGATGCCTCCATCTACTTGCTGGATGATCCGCTGAGTGCGGTCGACTCCAAAGTAGCCCGTCATATCTTCAATCAATGCCTCCGTGGCTATCTGCGAGGTCGCACCGTAGTCCTGGTCACTCATCAACAGCAGTTCCTGCAGCAATCCGATCGGATTGTAATCATGGATAAGGGTCAAGTGAGTGATGTGGGTACCTATGAGTCCCTTCTCAAAAAGGGTGTCACCATACTGGACCAAGCGAAAGAGGAAAATAATCCGGAAGAGGAAAATAATCCGGAAGAGGAACAATCTCGCTCGGTTAGCTTTAGTAAACCACTTAAGGAGCTGCGACGCAACAGCGGGAATTCAGAGCACTCCATTGCAGAGTCCTGTCCGGAGAAGATTAATATGGAGCACCAGAAGTCAGGTGGCATCAGTCTGACCTTGTACCGAAAGTACTTCCAGGCTGCCGGAGGATTTTTCGCGTTTACCATGATGAGCTGTTTTCTACTTTCTCAGTTTGTCACCTCCTCGGGCGACTACTTTCTAAACTACTGGTAAGGCAAAAAAGTTTTGTTATTTGATTTATAATTACTTCTCTTTTAGGGTCACCAAGAAGCGAAGTGTTGGCATTGAAGGAGAAAACGAAGTCCTGAGGTCGAATCTTTCGATGATTGGGAACGAAATGGGATTGGCCATGGAGTCTGAATCAATGGACATTTACATATTTTCGGCAATTATATTGCTGACCGTCATAATGAACGTGGCAGCCTCGAGTCTGTTATTTAACCTGGCCAAGAAGGCATCTATTCGACTGCACAACACCATATTCAATGCAGTTATGCGGGCGTCCATGTACTTCTTCAGCATAAATGAGCATGGGCGAATTCTTAATCGATTTTCAAAGGATATAAGTCAAGTAGACGAGATACTGCCCGAGATGATGATAGACGTGATTCAGATTTTCCTTTTAGTGGTCGGCAATGTAATCGTGATAGCCATTGTTAATCCGTGGTTGCTTGCTCCAGCACTTGTTGTGGGATTCATTTTCTACCAGCTGCGCAACCTCTATCTAAAAACATCAAGGGATATAAAGCGCATCGAAGCCATAAGTGAGTACTGAACTATTTTATTAATATTCATATAATATTCATATTTTTCTTTCGCTCTAAATGTTACTAATTTCTGTTTTAAAGCTCGATCCCCCGTATACTCGCATTTGACTACTTCTTTGTCTGGTCTGTCCACTATCCGAGCCTTTGGAGCTCAGAGAGTCTTAGAGATGGAATTTGATAATTTTCAGGACATGCATAGCTCCGCATTTTACGTGTTCATTAGCACATCGCGCACTTTTGGTTACTGGGTGGATTTTTTCAGTGTGATTTTCATAGCGATCATTACGCTCAGTTTCTTCGTTTTTCCTCCGGCCAACGGAGGAGATGTGGGTCTGGCCATAACACAGGTTACTCCGTCCTAGCAAAGGATATTGTTTATTTGCTCATCCTTTCTATTGTTCGCAGGCAATAGGAATAACTGGCGTAGCGCAGTGGGGTATGCGTCAATTCTCCGAGCTGGAGAACACGATGACGGCCGTAGAGCGAGTGGTTGAGTACGAGGACATTGAGCCGGAGGGAGCATTGGAATCCCCAGACGAAAGGAAGCCACCGAAGTCCTGGCCAGAGCAAGGAAAGATAGTGTTTGATGAGCTGAGCCTGCGCTATTCCCCGGATCCGAAGGCGGACACTGTGCTCAAGTCACTTAGTTTCGTCATCAAGCCAAGGGAAAAGGTGGGCATCGTGGGACGCACTGGGGCGGGCAAGTCCTCGCTGATAAACGCCCTCTTCCGACTGTCCTTCAACGATGGAACCGTGGTCATAGACAAGAGGGACATAAGTGAGATGGGTCTGCACGACCTGCGCAGCAAGATCTCGATTATTCCCCAGGAACCCGTTCTGTTCTCCGGCACAATGCGACACAACTTGGATCCCTTCGACGAGTACAGCGATGAGAAGTTGTGGCACTCCTTGGAGGAGGTGAAGATGAAGGATGTGGTGGCCAATCTGGCCACTGGCCTAGAGACCAAGGTCACCGAGGGAGGATCTAACTTCAGCGTGGGCCAGCGCCAGTTGGTCTGCTTGGCTCGGGCCATTCTGCGCGAGAATAGAATCCTTGTGATGGACGAGGCCACGGCCAATGTGGATCCCCAGACGGACAGCCTCATCCAGGCAACCATTCGGAACAAGTTCAAGGAGTGCACTGTCCTGACGATTGCCCATCGACTGCACTCCATCATGGATTCCGACAAGGTACTGGTCATGGACGCTGGACGCGCTGTGGAGTTTGGGTCGCCCTATGAGCTCCTGACCGAGGCGGATTCCAAGGTGTTCCACGGCATGGTCAAGCAGACGGGACATGCCACCTACGAGGGTCTGCTGAAAGTCGCACAAAAGGTCTGTTGTTATTTTAATTGTAACACATTTCCTTCGGCCACTAACAAAATTTTAATTTCAGGCCTTCCAAAGCGCCCCGGATCGGAATATTTCTTCATGAATTGCAAATAAGTAACATAACTTTTTTAAGTTGGCATCCTTGGTAATGCCAATTCAGAAATATTGTGATTTATTTTTAACTGTGTACATATAGTTTTACTTTTTTTCTTTTATGAGAACAAGTTAAGATCATTAACACCAAACGGTTAATATCCAGAGTGTTTGGTTATTTCCTGATACCTTATCGCCTTTTTTAACATAAATTTAAGTCCAGACAAAAATGTTTATTTTATTTAACATGCGCAAGGTGGCTTTATAAAAGTGTATAGAGATAATTTAGTAGTACCGCGTCTTCGTGGCTTCTCTTCAAATTAGATACTTTTATGGGTACCTTACGATCCTCTTAAAACTATAAAATTTCTCTTATCTCACTTATTCGAGGCGAATTTGGCAATATGAGCTTGTAGTCTCCACGCGACAAGTCAGTATCTTTCAGAACATTTCAGTGCGCGGACGGATTGTGGCTCGGATTATATATTTTACTTATTTTGGCGGCAAAAAGGACATCCGTTCTTATTATAAATATAATTTAATAAATTCATTGTCTCGTGCTCTGTTTTTTTTAATTAAGCTTTCAATTCCGTGTTAATGGGTAATTACCAACAAATTAAAGCGATTAGATAAAACCTCTTCACAAAGTCCGGAAATTCTGATTATCATTTTATTTGACCACAGAATATTCACTTAGATTTCGGTGCTGTTGAACGAACTTTAAAATTGTATTCTTAAATATTTAATACAAATAAATATTCTTTAAGTTTTAATCGAGCTATGAAATTTTAATTTAACTTACTTTTCGGTGTCTAGCTTACGTGTAAAATGCAGTCGTTAAAAACTGAAAATCTGCCGGAGAATCCTCGAGAGCGATCAAACTTTATATCGGCACTATGTTTTTGGTAAGAAAGTGCAATTGTTAAACGAAAGTTCTACAGGTTTTGAAATTTATATAGGTATACGATGCCTACTTTCATGAAGGGGCGCAAAAAAACATTGGCTGCGAAGGACCTTTACAGGCCCTTGAGGGAGCACAAGTCGGGTATGATTTCGGAATTATATTACTTATTGGAACAACTTTCGAAATTTAATAACTTTACCAGATGCTCTTGGCAACAAATTATGCAGTTCCTGGGAACAAGAACTGGAGAGTCACAAGGAGGACTCCAGTTTGCTGAGGACTCTTCTGCGGGTATTCGGCTGGAACTTTAGCTTGCTTGGCCTAGTCCTCTTCATCGTTGAGGTCATACTGACGGTACAACCCATATTCCTGGCCAAGCTCGTCTCGCACCACTCCCACAACTCGGAGTCCATGGGGGCAGCATATGCCTATGCTGCTGGAATAATTTTGTGCTCTGCCTTTAGCGTAATCCTCTTACATCCCTACTCCTTTGCCATCACTCATCTGGGTGTGTTATCCACTCACTCAAGTATCCCTCTATGCCTTTAAATAATTATCTTATTTGCAGGTCTCAAGATTCGAGTGGGTGTGAGCAGCATGGTCTACAGGAAAGCCCTTCGTCTAAGCAAGACGTCCCTCGGCGAAATTACTGCCGGGCACATAATGAATTTAATATCCAACGACCTGGGCCGCATGGACACTTTCATCCAATTCACGCACTTCCTTTGGTTGGCTCCACTGCAGACACTGGTGGTCACCTACCTTATGTACCAAGAGGTGGGTTCTCTAAACTATTAATCACCAAGTGATCTAAATGCCAATTTCCCTTCAGATTGGAATCTCCGCCGTTTTAGGAGTGTCCTTCATGGTGCTCTTCATACCCCTGCAGATGTATCTGGGTAACAAGATTTCGGAGCTGCGACTGAAGACCGCTCTTCGGACGGATAAACGGTTGCGGATGATGACCGAAATCATCTCCGGAATACAGGTAATCAAAATGTATGCCTGGGAGCTGCCATTTGAGCGGATGGTGGCCTACGCACGCGAGAAGGAGATTAATACCATACGGCACATGGGATACATAAAGGGCATTCTATCATCCTTCAATAATTTCCTCACCCGCGTATCCATATTCCTCAGTTTGGTGGGATTTGTTTTACTGGGCCAGTTCCTCACGGCGGAAGTAGCCTTTCTAATCACCGCCTACTACAACGCTCTACGCATGAATATGTCCAACTTTTTCCCATTGGGGATCACACAAACAGCAGAGACACTCGTTTCCATGAAGCGTGTGGAGAAGTTCTTGAAATCCGGGGAGACGGAGGTCTCGAATGACAGGATGGAATGTTCCAAAACAGGAGAAGAACTCGATGAGGCTGAGACAAAACTGTTAGGAGCCCCTCTTCCTGCCACTTCCACTGATAAACAGCATCATTCAAATGCGTACCTATCCATAACTGGACTCAAAGCCAAGTGGGATACCAACTCTCCCGATTACACACTGAATGGAGTAAGTCTGCGGGTCGAACCTGGCACTTTGCTGGCCATTGTGGGTCGCACTGGCTCCGGGAAATCCAGTCTAATTCAAGCCATGCTGGGTGAGCTACGAGCCGAATCTGGCGAGATAAAGGTAAACGGATCGATGTCCTATGCCTCCCAGGATCCGTGGCTCTTCTCCGGGACAGTGCGTCAAAATATCCTCTTCGGCCTTCCCATGGACCGTCGTAGGTACAACTCGGTAGTAAAGAAGTGCGCTCTGGAACGAGATTTTGAGCTGCTTCCACTCAAGGACAAAACCATTGTGGGAGATCGTGGAGCTTCCCTGTCGGGTGGGCAGAAGGCGAGGATCAGTTTGGCAAGGGCTGTTTACCGGGATGCCTCCATCTACTTGCTGGATGATCCGCTGAGTGCGGTGGACTCCAATGTGGCACGGCATCTCTTTGATCATTGCATGCGCGGTTATCTGCGCGACCGCATTGTCATCCTGGCCACCCATCAGCTGCAGTTCCTGCATCAAGCCGATCAGATAGTGGTCATGGATTGGGGTGCGGTGGGTGCTGTTGGCACCTATGAGGCGCTCCTCAAGTCTGGAGTGGATTTCGGCAGCATACTGAGTAATTTAGAGCCGGAAAATAACGAGGAGCCGGAGGAGGAACGATCAAGAACCTCCAGTGTCACAGACCAGCGGCGCAACAGTGTGAAATCTGTGCTATCCAATACGGAATCCTGTCCAGAGGATGCTCCGGAGGAACAAATGATCAACCAGAAGCCACAAGAGGCGGAACGAAGCGGAGTGTACTTGGATTACTTCAGGGCAGGAGGTGGTCTCTTGCCCTTCCTCATAATGTTAAGTTTTTATTTGGGATCCGAGGGCCTGGCCAAACTTGGAGATTACTTCCTGACTTTCTGGTAAGATTCGATTTTTTTGTATAATGCTTAAATATCGTGGACCATATATATTGAATTCTTCGCATTTTAGGGTCTCCAAGAAACGCAATATGGTTGTCCAAGAAGGAACACCAAGCTCTGAAGAGGTGGATACAAGTTTCCTGTCATTCTTGCGAAATCTCGGCTTACCTGCGAATGTTGAAATGCTGGACACCTATATGTTCATGCTGATCACAGTGCTGACCATTGTTGTGACCGTAAAAAGATCCTTTCTGTTCTACAACTTGGCAATGAAGGCATCGGTTCGGTTGCACGACTCCATGTTTCGTGGAATCTGTCGAGCTTCCATGTACTTTTTTAACACGAACCCTTCGGGTGGTATTCTCAATCGTTTCTCCAAGGACATGGGACTGGTGGATGAAATGCTGCCCACTTTAATGATGACCGTCATCCAGGACTTTCTTTCGCTGGCCGGCACTATCCTTGTCATATCCATTGTCAACCCCTTGTTCCTCATACCCGCACTAATACTTGGTGTTCTCATCTATCACATACGCACCTTTTATCTGAAAACTTCGCGGGCTGTTAAGCGTTTGGAGGCCACTGGTGAGTCATAAATAATGGAAAGTGCATTGACAAAACCCCCCTTAAAACCCCAATCGTTTAACAGCTCGATCTCCGGCCTACTCTCATTTGGCTGCTTCTCTGACCGGTCTTTCCACGATCCGTGCCTTTGGAGCCCAGAGAATTTTAGAGGCAGAGTTTGATGGTTACCAAGATATGCACAGCTCCGCTGCCTACATGTTCATTAGCACCTCGCGCTTCTTTGGCTATTGGATGGACATGTTCTGTATGCTCTATATAGCGATCGTCACGCTGGGCTTCTTCATCTTTCCGCCGGCCAATGGAGGCGATGTGGGTCTGGCTATATCACAGGTAACAACCGCAGAAACCAAATTTCTCTAGAAACTTTACTTTTCCAATTTTTGCCAGGCCATAGGCTTGATGGGCACAGTCCAGTGGGGTATCCGTCAGTCGGCAGAGTTGGAGAACAACATGATTTCCGTGGAGCGGGTAATTGAGTACGAAGACATTGAGTCGGAAGGAACACTCGAAGCCCCAGCTGATAAGAAGCCACCGAAGACCTGGCCAGAGCAAGGAAAGATAGTTTTTGATGAGCTGAGCCTGCGCTATTCGCCGGATCCGAAGGCGGAGACTGTGCTCAAGTCACTTAGTTTCGTCATCAAGCCAAGGGAAAAGGTGGGCATCGTGGGACGCACTGGGGCGGGCAAGTCCTCGCTGATAAACGCCCTCTTCCGACTGTCCTTCAACGATGGAACCGTGCTCATAGACAAGAGGGACATAAGTGAGATGGGTCTGCACGACCTGCGCAGCAAGATCTCGATTATTCCCCAGGAACCCGTTCTGTTCTCCGGCACAATGCGACACAACTTGGATCCCTTCGACGAGTACAGCGATGAGAAGTTGTGGCACTCCTTGGAGGAGGTGAAGATGAAGGATGTGGTGGCCAATCTGGCCACTGGCCTAGAGACCAAGGTCACCGAGGGAGGATCTAACTTCAGCGTGGGCCAGCGCCAGTTGGTCTGCTTGGCTCGGGCCATTCTGCGCGAGAATAGAATCCTTGTGATGGACGAGGCCACGGCCAATGTGGATCCCCAGACGGACAGCCTCATCCAGGCAACCATTCGGAACAAGTTCAAGGAGTGCACTGTCCTGACGATTGCCCATCGCTTGCACTCCATCATGGACTCGGACAAGGTAATAGTTATGGATGCCGGTCGAGTTGTGGAGTTCGGCTCGCCTTACGAACTACTGACTGTGGCTGATTCTAAGGTGTTCCACGATATGGTCAAGCAGACGGGGCAGACTACATACGAAGGTCTCCAGAAGATTGCTCAAAAAGTAAGGCGATTCGTTTGTAAAAAATTTAACAACAATTTAACTACATTGCTCATTTCAGGCTTTCGAAGATGCCCAGAATCGCAGCTTTTCTTCTTAAAGATCCGCAAGTAGTTATAGCTAAAATGAATTCTTTATCTACCTCAAACAAATTATTTTTATATTTATTTAACAATTAGTTCAAAAATAGTTTTTTACAATAAATAAAAGCAATCTCGACAACATTTTACAGCGTTTTCTTTGAGAACATTTGAAGCTACTTACTTTAAATTGATACTTTGCAACATTTCTATACCCTTGCCGAGGGTATTATAAATTCAGTCAAAAGCTTGCAGCAAAGTGCACGGAACTCTCTGTCCGTATAAAGTATATATATTCTTGATTAGCATCACCAAGAGAGTCGATCAAGCTATCTCCGTCCGTCACAAATGTGTCCAAAAACTTTTCTTAGAGAAATCCGATTTCAAAGTGGCATACATTTAAATGATTGTGGTTTAATGCTCTAAAAAGTTGAATATTCAGTTTGTTTTGTATTTTTGGTCGATTATTCGTCAATTTCATAATGTAACCCCTTTCCTTTTCTTTGCAGAAAAGTGTCCAAAAACTGCACGTCTACGCCCATATCTTTTCTTTCAAAAATCCGATTTCAAAGTAAAATACCTCTAAATGATTGTGGTTTAATTCTCTAAAAACCTTCATTTTCAGTTTGGTTTTTAGTTTTTGGTCGATTTTTCTTCATTTCCTAATTTTTGAAAAATGGCTTTGTAGAAAAGTATCCAAAAACTGCATGTCTAAACCCATAACTTTTCTTACAGAAAGATATTACCAAGATATTATTATTATTTATCAAATTATTAAAGTAAATTAAAAGTTCAAATTAGGTTATTTAATGGCAGATAAATGGCAGTAAATTAATTGAAACAAATTAGAAAGCCAGATATCTAAACTTTGAGCGCTCCACCATTTTTAAATAGACCTATCTTAACGGTTATTATATTGTTAGGGCGAATTAAAATTCCCAGATATGTACAATTGTTATCTAAAGATTTCAATTCCGGGCGGAAAATAAATCAAGTATTTCACTGAATCACAACAAGCGTTATCTAATCACTAAGAGCTTTCCCATGAAGGTTGTAATAGCAATGTAAAATCCCTTGAAAGTTATCTATAGCCTAGAACGTCGAACAAGAAATAAATAAATACACATGAATTCAAAATAAGCCAAGTCATAAATAAAATAATTAATCCAATTAAATTGTAGTTGCATTCATATTTATGAAAGAACATAAATACATAAGGACGAATTATAATAACTTTAAAATATAAAATAAGACTCCCTTGGATGCTTACTTTTAAGTGCATTCATATTTATGGAAGTACATAGACAAAAATATTTTATCTTTAAGAGGTTCACCCTAAAGTTTTGAAGGTGGCCATGAAAATAAATAAAATATGTACAAATATGTAACGCGCCAGCTGGTCGAACAGCTGATTCAGTTCGACGGGCGTTTGATTTGGCTTCGAAGCGTTTTTTTTGCGCGACCATTGAACAGCGAAGCGTCGTGAACGGCCCAAGTGATTTGTTTATTACGTATCTACTGCGGAGTGGAAAGTTTTCGGTTCCCAATTCAATTTGTGTTATCAATTGGCCAAATCCTGTTGCAGCATCTGTCGAGATTAATTGAAACACATACATACATACGTTGTTTACTTCCATCAAAACATTAAGTTTGTTGATATTATGAAATACAAACAAATCCCGTCTTAATTATTTATACAAGCTTGTGAAATTACTTACATAATAATGCAGGCGAATAAACTGCCCCCCAATCCGCGCGAGTCGGCAGGTATCTTATCCTCGCTAATGTTCTGGTACGCAAATGTTTCATCTTACCGCTAGGAAATTGTGTTTTATGTGTAATCACATGCCAAATACTCGTACCCTTAAGAGTCAACTGCCGCTAAGAAGTGACATCCGAAGCCAAGCGTTATCGGATTCCACATATTGTTCGTAGCATTACTCTAAATTGCACGTCGTTGCGAAATCAATTTACATAATTGTTCTCTTATTCCAGGTATGCCCTGCCAATTCTGTTCAAAGGGCGCCGGCAGACGCTCCAACCCACGGATCTGTACAAACCTCTAAACGAACATGAAGCTGAGAGCCTGGGCAATGAGTTCTTTAGAGGATGGGAGGAAGAGGTGGCCCGGTGCCGGCAGAAGGGCAATTCCCGCCGGGAGCCAAGTGTCCTCCGGGTCATCGGACGCGTCTTTGGCTGGCAACTAATCCTCTCCGGCATTGCCATTGCCTTCTTAGAACTCGGCACCAGGTTAGAGCCTTGGGTTTTAACAATCGATAAGTCACTGATAATAATAACAATTCATTTTATTTCAGAGCCACGGTGCCGCTTCTTTTGGCCGGGCTCATATCGGAGTTCAGTGCCAATGGAAATGGTAATAGCTACTCTGCGCAGATCTATGCTGTACTATTGATATCCTGCGTTTTGGCCAGCGTCCTGCTAACTCATCCCTTCATGATGGGTATGATGGTAAGAATCCTTTTAAAACCAATTGATAGGTTCGATTCGCTGGTCTCATTTATAGAGTTTTTCTTGTTTAAGTGTAAATTGTAATGTATGTTGAGCTACCTACAATGTTGAGTTACTTATAATTCGATTTTAAGTAAGGTTTGATATTCCTTACCTTTAATTTACCTACCTAATAGTTTATATACATATAAAATTTGTGTTCACATTAATTCAATTAAACGGAACATACCTAAGTGGAGGTGTTAAAATCGTAACTCTATAATGATGTTGTCACTTTGAACCATTTCTAATTATTTCTTACTGAATCTTTCCAGCACATAGCCATGAAGATGAGGGTCGCAGTAAGCAGTGCTATCTATCGAAAGGCCCTGCGCCTTAGCCGCACATCGCTGGGTGATACCACAATCGGTCAGGTGGTGAACCTGCTCTCCAACGACCTCAACCGCTTCGATCGATGCCTTATTCATTTCCATTTTCTATGGCTGGGTCCGCTGGAGCTGCTAATCTCCGCCTACTTCCTGTACCAGCAGATCGGAGTGGCTTCCTTCTATGGGATCAGCATCTTAATACTCTACCTGCCACTGCAGACTTACTTAAGCCGAGTTACCTCCAAACTTCGCTTGCAGACTGCTCTCCGGACGGACGAGCGGGTGCGAATGATGAACGAGATCATCTCGGGCATCCAGGTGATCAAGATGTATACATGGGAGCGTCCATTCGGCAAACTAATTGAGCAGATGCGTCGCAGCGAGATGAGTGCCATACGCAAGATGAATCTGTTGCGCGGCGTTTTGCTCTCCTTTGAGATTACCCTTGGACGCATAGCCATTTTTGTAAGCCTATTGGGATTTGTCTTAATGGGCGGTCAGTTGACGGCAGAACGGGCCTTCTGCGTCACTGCCTTCTACAACATTCTTAGGCGCACCGTGAGCAAGTTCTTTCCAAGTGGAATGTCACAGTTTGCCGAACTACTGGTCTCCATGCGTCGTATCAAGAAATTTATGATGCGCGAGGAGGCAAATATAATTGATGTGTCAGAAGAAACGGAAGAAAAACCCGCTGAGGAGCAACATTTACTGGCGAATAAGCAGCACAATTCTATAGGAAATGGCCAGGTAACGGAAGTCCAAATAAACATCAAAGGCTTAAGGGCACGCTGGAGCATGGAACATAATGAACCCGTCCTGGACAACATCAATATGTCGCTGCAAGGTGGCAAACTAGTAGCTGTAATCGGACCTGTGGGATCTGGAAAATCAAGTCTCGTTCAAGCAATCCTAGGAGAGTTGCCGCCTGAATCAGGATCCGTTCAAGTGCTGGGCAGGTACTCGTACGCCTCACAAGAACCATGGCTTTTCAATGCCTCTGTGCGCGACAACATCCTGTTTGGTTTGCCCATGGACAAGCAACGCTATCGTACCGTTCTAAAAAAGTGTGCCCTGGAACGCGACTTAGAGTTGCTGCAAGGTGATGGAACCATCGTTGGCGAGCGCGGAGCTTCCCTGTCCGGCGGTCAGAGAGCTAGAATCAGTTTGGCTCGAGCTGTGTACCGCAAGGCAGATGTATACCTCTTGGACGATCCCCTCAGCGCAGTGGACACCCATGTGGGTAGGCATCTCTTCGACGAATGCATGCGGGGCTTCTTGGGTAAGAAGTTGGTGGTACTTGTCACCCACCAACTGCAGTTTCTGGAGCACGCCGATCTCATTATAATCATGGATAAGGGAAAGGTATCAGCCTGCGGCACATACGAGGAGATGCTAAAGAGCGGACAGGACTTCGCCCAACTTTTGGCTGAGAGCACTCAAAATGGGGGAGGAGATAATGCGGATGAGAAGTCTCCGACCTATTCCCGCCAGAGCAGCTCTCAAAGCACGGGCAGTGCCGGAGGAAGCTCCTCCTCGCTGGAATCCATGGCGGAGAAGGAAAATCCAAAGCCAAGTGCAACTGCAGTGCAGGAATCCCGTAGTGGTGGTAAAATTGGCATGGCCATGTACAAAAAGTATTTCGGCGCAGGCTGTAGCCTTTTGGTTTTCGCATTGCTGGTGATCCTGTGCACTGGGACGCAACTTTTGGCGTCTGGCGGGGATTACTTTCTATCGTACTGGTGAGTTTTCTACACACAAGCTAAATGTATACTTGCATACTAATTAAATCTATTTTTCATAGGGTTAAGAACACATCGACTTCGTCAACGCTGGACATTTATTATTTCACTGCCATCAATGTGGGCCTGGTTATTTGCGCGCTGCTTAGGACCATGCTTTTCTTCAACGTGACCATGCTTTCTTCTACCGAGCTGCACAACACCATGTTCCGCGGTGTGTCCCGCACGGCTTTGTACTTTTTCCACACTAATCCCTCCGGCCGGATCCTCAACCGTTTCGCCATGGACCTTGGGCAGGTGGATGAGGTGCTGCCCGCCGTAATGTTGGATTGCATACAGATCTTCCTTACCTTAACCGGCATAGTCTGCGTGCTGTGCCTAACCAACCCGTTGTACCTGATCAGCACAATCGCCATGGTATTGGCATTTTACTATTGGCGTGATTTTTATCTAAGTACGTCGAGGGACGTGAAACGCCTGGAGGCAGTGGCTCGGTCGCCGATGTACTCGCACTTTAGTGCCACTCTTAATGGACTTCCAACAATTCGCGCCATGGGCGCTCAAAAGACATTGATTGGCCAGTACGATAACTACCAGGATCTGCACAGCTCCGGCTATTACACATTTGTATCCACGAGTCGGGCTTTTGGCTACTACTTGGATCTTTTCTGTGTAGCGTACGTGATATCGGTGATATTGAACAGCTTCTTTAACCCGCCATTAGACAATCCTGGCCAGATAGGCCTGGCCATCACACAAGCACTGGGCATGACGGGCATGGTGCAATGGGGAATGCGCCAGTCCGCCGAACTGGAGAACTCGATGACCTCGGTGGAGCGAGTCCTTGAGTACAAGGACCTGGAAACTGAGGGAGATTTCACCTCGCCGGCGGACAAGCAACCACCAAAGAGTTGGCCAGAAGGTGGTCAATTGGTAACAAAGGATCTAAGCTTGAGATACGTGCCAGATCCTAAAGGGGATTACGTGCTCAAGGGGCTGAACATTACGATCAAGTCAGAGGAGAAAGTAGGCATCGTGGGACGTACTGGTGCGGGCAAATCCTCGCTGATCAATGCACTATTCCGACTTTCCTACAACGAAGGAGCAATAGTCATCGACGGACGGGACACAAGTGAGATGGGTCTGCACGAACTGCGCAGCAAGATCTCGATTATACCGCAAGAACCAGTGCTCTTCTCCGGTACCATGCGCTACAACTTGGATCCCTTTGAGCAGTATCCCGACGAAAAGCTTTGGAAGGCTTTGGAAGAGGTAAGATAAACTGGTTTCTTGAAATTAGCACATGTGATTTACAAACCATCTTATTTTAGGTTCACCTCAAAGAGGAAATCTCAGAGTTGCCCACGGGTCTGCAGAGCAGCATCTCCGAGGGTGGAACCAACTTCAGCGTGGGTCAGCGCCAGTTGGTCTGCTTGGCAAGGGCCATTCTGCGCGAGAATAGAATCCTTGTGATGGACGAGGCCACGGCAAATGTGGATCCCCAAACGGACGCTCTTATCCAGGCCACTATTCGGAACAAATTCAAGGACTGCACTGTCCTGACGATTGCCCACCGTTTGAACACCATCATGGACTCGGACAAGGTGTTAGTTTTAGACGCAGGTGAAGTCGTTGAATTTGGATCGCCCTATGAGCTCCTAACGGAGTCAGAGAGCAAAGTGTTCCATGGAATGGTAATGCAGACGGGAAAAGCCAGCTTCGACCATCTCCTGAAAGTTGCCCAGAATGTGAGTACTTTGATCAAGGAATATTTTAAAATATTTTATATACTTTCCATTTATTGCAGGCCAATGAAAACCAAATTTAAGCTAAAAGCTAACTTCTTATAGTGTAAGTCTATATAATTAATATCGGGCTCTCTTGTTAATGGGTATGGATGAGTTCTCAGGTCAATGTTCCCTGCAAAAAAAAAAACAATTTGTACTTAAAAATAGCAAAAAAATGACAATATATAAAAACAAATAAAAATTGACAAATAAATATTATGCATTTATGAGAATTAAGGCCGATGTGGTCATAAAATAATTTTTTGTAATTTGTTTCAATATAACTTATTCTTTACAAGGCAACTAAAGAAAGTCGTTCTTAGCTTTGGTTAAACCTAAAATAGCCAAATAAATTTACTTGAAAATGCTTATAATGTTGCATATTTGCTCCCTTGATAAAGTTCTCAGTAAATTACCAAAATAATTGATGTTTTTTTATTTTTAACATTATCTCTCCTCATACAAAACATTATCGTGTCGTCTTGTTCGATTAAAAATAAGTTTAGGCCGACTCCAGCGAGCGGATGATGTCAGAATCTCCAGGATCGGTGATGGACAGGGTGCACACGCGGAAGTATTTACCGCAGGCGGTTCCCAGCTCGATGTTGGTGCCGCTGTAGTGCTGGACCTCAGTCTTGGCCAACATGGCGTAGTACTCGATCTCAGACTTCCTGAAATGGAGCGAAACAAGCTAAATTAGCAACAATGCCTTTAAAATGGGGAAGATGACCTGCTGGTTTTGCAGTCAGAAAGAGTCTCTAGTAATAAAATGGATTCGTCAAGGCATTCGGAATCATAGGATCATCATGGTGTGGGTAAATTAAACCTATATTATGAAGACTTCTTACCCCAAGTGATGTGGGCCCGTCGTTGGTGGAACCATGTGGAGGCGCAGATATAAAGCGAACCAGTCCGAAGCTTGAGATTGATTGTACTACTCCATAGTTTCCATCATCAACTACTCCGCTCGGAAACATACTTCTCAGTCAGCTTTAAGGCAGACTCCATATGGTTCCAACAAAAACGGCAACTTGGGCGCAGTGGAAATCTACTTCGCAATAGCACAACTAGGATCTCTATCCCGATCTCGATCTCACCTCAGGGCGGGGGTGTTGCTGGCGATGAGCACCAGTTTGGCCTTGCCCTGACGCAGGGTCTTCAGGGTCTGTTTGTAGCCCAGGCAGTATTTGCCGGACTTCATCACCAGCGCCAGACGCGCATTGGTGCTCTCCAGCGCCTTCTTTTGTTTCTTAACAGCAACCATGTTGATAGTTCAAGTCAAAGAGCACTGCAAAGAGTAAAAAGTCTATTAGTTAAGCAACTTTAACGAGGTGCTTAGAAAACACCCACCTTCGTCGGCTGACAATGGCAAAAAGAAAGAGGAAGACCTAGCGGAAATGGGAATCACGTTTCGATACGCAGGGTTGCATCGTGCAGAGATGCTAAACGTCGTTGGCCGTATCGATACATCGCCAAAGCAACGCTGATTGGGTGAGTAACTCTGCTAAGCGAAACAGTTGGCCACGCGAGTGTGGTGGGAAACTTTGCTAAGTGAAACGGTGGGCAACGCGGATATCAAGTTCGAAAATGTATAAATGCCAACTTGTTTTATTCTATGGCATTAGCGCCAAATTTAAATGTGCGAGAAATGTTTAGGCTATGCCAAATAATAATTGTGAAGCTAAGTTTTTTTTCAATGTCTCTAATGAAATGTACAGAATATTTTCTAGATCCATGTTTGCATGTATTCTTCATTAGTTTAAAGTTCATTACTTTTTCTACTCGGGTAGTAACAAAGTGTGCCACAAGTTTTTAATCTAAAACCAAACCCAGAATCAGAAAATTTGATTTCTACAAATAATTTCTTAGCTGTAATATTAATAATGCGAAAGCTCCACAATGTTAAAGCACTGGATCTATAAATTGATCAATAATAAGTTTAAAGTAAGGTCAGACGATCCGACAACTGAACAAAGGATAATAAACGAAAATTTGAATAATAGATTGGATCGAAGTGTCCCTGGTGGTCCTTGCCCTCATAAAAACGTAAATCAAAATGGTCTATTTGAAGATGGACGACAGTGATCCTTCTGCTCCCAGTGATCCTGCTTAATCGTGCTCGCCACGGATGCGGCGCGCCAATTGTATGTCCTTGGGCATAATTGTCACGCGCTTGGCGTGGATGGCGCACAAGTTGGTATCTTCGAAGAGACCCACCAAATACGCCTCAGAAGCTTCATGCAGGGTTTCGATGGCCGCCGACTGGAAACGCAAATCGGTCTGGAAATTCTGGGCGATTTCACGCACCAGGCGTTGGAAGGGGAGCTTGCGGATAAGCAACGCGGTCGACCTCTGGTAACGACGGATCTCACGAATGGCCACGGTTCCGGGACGATAACGATGGGGCCTCTTCACTTCCCCGGTGGATGGCGACGACTTGCGGGCGACCCTGGTGGCCAGCTGCTTACGGGGATCCTTTCCTCCGGTCGACTTACGGGCGGTCTGCTTAGTACGGGCCATATTAACTTCTTATCTCAAACGTTGAACACGAAGGAAAATTGTTATTTTCACAATTAAATACTTTTACACAAGAACGATGACAGATACGATTCGGACGAAAAAAATTTCACAATAAGCCTTTTTTGATATTGCTCTATATAAAACTTACTTTTAAAATTAAATGTTTAAGTAATTTAATTTTAAAAGTAAGTTTTATATATTTTATCTTTTACCAATATATATTTCCAATTTTCGTAAAACTAATCATTTGTATACATAAAGTGGAAATCCAAAATATGCGGATTGCTGAAAAATGTTTTATAATAAACGAATAGATTTATTTGGGGTAAAGCCTTAGGTTCCATTATTTAACAATGTACTGATATTGTCTAGAAAAAAATACAAATACCGGCTTAGCATAATCTTAATTGGTGATGTTAAATTTTCACAAAACTTTTGTGTTAAGGACTTGTGATATTTGACAGTTGGTGTGTGCATTAAAGTATCCTTAGCTGCGTGTTTGGAAACGACTCATCCGCCGTGTGGCTGCCTTGATGTCGTGTCAAGCTTCTACGTCGAATTATTGAATAAATACATAGTTCCGCAGGACGAAAGGGTCCGCAACGCCAAATGAATTATACAACGTGGAACAGGGGGGCAAAAAGAGGGGGATGGAGGCGTTGGCCCGGATCCGTAGCCCTCCGTGCATCAGTACCCGGAGTCAGACGCAGACCGGCACGTGACACCCCAACCCAGCACAACTCCAGCACATGACCCACAGTCATAAAGTTGCCTGTTTGGTCGTCCTGAGCTCATCATCGGCTTCCCTGCGTGCGTGCGCACTCGACTCGATTCCAGACACAATCTGTGGCCTAGCCCGGCTTATAAATGATGCACAGGCCTTTGGCACTGGCTGCTGGAACCTTTCAGTTCGGGACTTCAACGCTTCGATTGTCGGGCTGTAATTCAACGCCATTTACGTGACCCCCACTCCGCCGTCGTCGTCAGCCGTGGCCGCATGCTGCCAGGAATGATTGCCGCCTGCCATCCACCACCGTGGGTGGTGGCGCCTCGTCTGGGCTCGTTTCTGGCCCCCACTTCCTCCCCCGGCGACGCGTGCTGCAACACGGATAACGTCCAACCTTTGACACGGAGCCGGGCTCCCAGTTCTTCCACTAGCTGGCTGTGTCCTTGCCAATAGCCACGGGGGAAGTCTGGACTCCCTGGGCGAAAATAAGTGCAAGTCCCGATGAAATGAAGTTGCGGAATGCCCTTGGTCATGGGGTGTTTACTGGTCCCCCATATATAATAAAAGACTCAATTAGAGGATTGACTCAAATCATTTCCCTGCGGTATCTTACGTGATTGGGAGCTTTAGCAGGACTTAAAGCAATAAACTTTTTGTGGAAGAGTTTGAAAAACTAAAGCACCGACAGTCTTAATCGAAATTAGGATATTTCGAAAATTCTTTACACTTTATCTTGGAAGTCTTCAAAACCTGTTGTTAAATACTAATGCATAAATAGAAACCAAGAAATGCTTTTATTTCGTCTCAGCATTTATTTAAAAGTGCCAATAGCACTTGTAAAAAAATAAAAAATTACCAAGTTTTTATACAAAAGATTTACCTTCTCAAAATTTGTAATTGTGATTTATAATTATTACTTTTTAAAAGAAATATCCAATAGATTACTTTTTAAAAACGTTTTTAAACCATCAAAACCAAATTTGAACTGCTTTTTTGTACTATTTTTTGTCACTCTCCTAAAACTTAAATTATTCAAAATTCAGTCGCTATAGTGGAATACAATATAACTCTTTAGAAAACATTTATTCTTGATTCTACTAACAAGTTTGTAGCAATGGAGTTATGAAGTGACAAGCTTCAAAGCGGTGAGTCTTATGTCTCACAAACTTCTAGAATAAAGTCAAAATTCTCCACCTGGACTTTGGAAAGCCATGACGTCGAGCAATGTGCAGACCACCTTCGATCGCCTGGTGCAACTGCCGGGCGTGGTTGGGGCCATCCTGATCGACGCCGATGGTGTGCCCGTGCGGACCAATATGCCGGCGAGTGCCGCCGAGATGTACGCCAACCGGATGAGGCCGCTGGTCACGCTGGCCCGCTCCATGATCCATGACATCGAGCCCGACGATCATCTCAGCTACGTACGGCTGCGCACCCGTCGGCAGGAGCTGATGGTGGCCACCGAGAACCAGCACACGATCATCCTCATCCAGGACAACCAGGCGCTGGACGAATCTCGGCGGAACAGTGCCGCCTCGCGCAGGGCTTCGAGGGTGTAGGGGAGTAGAGTCCTGCATGCGGGCAGCATAAACAAAATGACATAAACAAGCTGCGCCAGGGGAGGGCGGGGAGGTTCGGTCGGGTGAAAAGTCCTTGCACAGGCGAGCTCGCAAATCCCAAGCACAGCACTGAAATTGTGAGCCGGGCATTGCTGCGCTCGAAAAAAGCACGCAAAATAAAAATCCACATCCAGGCAGGGTAAATTGTGTTTGTGTACCCTTGTTGAGGGTCCTTTAATTTCGGCCAGCGGCTTGTGGAGTGTTAAACCAGACATAATCGATACAACAGAGGGTAACTATTTATACCATTTAGTCATTACAAATGCATTTAAAGTTTTCAATTTACATAAGTACGAAGTCACAAAATCTAATAATATTTTGTTATTAAAATATTAATCATGAAATGAGTCTTTTTCGATTTATTTTTATGTCCACTTCTAAATCGGCTATATTTATATACGGAAAAATAATATAAGAACTTTATTTTAATAACTGAACTAAGTTAACTTATATAAATTATTATATCATTGAAATTACTTCGAAACAAAATATATTGTTTGACATAGAAAATGGATATGACCAAACCAAATATATATGTTAATTATATTTTATTGAAGAGATCAATTTTCTATTTTCTGTTAGCTTAATTTTATTATAATACGTTAAAACCTAATTAAAATATAGCTAATAGCAATGCTGGAATCTGATTTATATAGATGTTTAAATCATAAAATTGTTTTCTGCTTATGTAGGGTGTTCCAAGTTCGGTGATAAGTGCTGCCTTCTCCCATGCTTTTTTCTGAGTTCGTTTCGATTGCTGGCAACAACCGGCTGCCGTCACGCCATCAAGCATTCATGCCAACAGCAACAACAAGGACGAGAAGGTGGAGGTGGAGTAGGAGGAGGTGGGGGGAAAGGACCCGCAGAGCAGCCTGTCGCCTGCACACTTACACACACTCGTGGACACGCACACACCCAGGCACACTTACACAGCAACACGCCAAGCTTTACACGCCTCCGCACGCGTCACACGAAAGCACGAAACCAATTTAAGCACCCACATTCTCTCACCCAATTAGTCGCACACAGCTCACCCACACCCCACACCCCGCACCCCACATTCAGATCCACATCCTGGCAGACCCTCCTCCTCCTGTTTGGTCCCGCCCACGCACACTCTGTCGGGCTGGTTGTCGTCCTCGTCCTCCTGCTCCTTCTCGTCCTCGCCCTCGAGTTGAGTAGAGTCGAGTCGAGTCGAGTCGTTATCCTCGCGTGCGCACGCTGCATACTTTCTGGCTGAGCTCGCCTAAGGGGAATCAGTGGGTATATTAGGCCTCTGGATCCATGCCAAGTCTTGCAATATGTGCCTTGGGATATAGTTTGTTATAAAATACCTGAAGGATACTTGTTCACAATCGGGATTGGTTATGTTGTGACCCTTTTCAGATATTGACTTATTGATACTTACCGGAAAATGTTATTTTTAAATCTACTGCACCTCCTTGGTTAGAATAAAAAGTAAACATTTTGTTAAAGTGTTAAAGGTAATTTTAACATTTTATTTCGAAAAAAAAACTGGGGATAAGACTTACAAAGAATTATAATCTTCTCATGAATATAACATTGTTATCAATTATCTACCTTACTGTACTAAGTTGTTCTATTTTGATCGGTTTTATTTTAAGCTTACGGTTAAAAAACTATTTATACGAAGACGTAATCTTTTATTTAAATTATGCAAGAGTAGTATATAATATTAATAAGTTTCTAGAGTTTTTTAAGTGTTTAGGCAATAACATATTTAGAATTAAAGAACAAATCTCCTACTCCTGGGTTGGCTTTTAATATTTTTTGAAAATGACAATAATTTCTTCAAAAGATGGGATTGTTTTTAGCAGCTTTCTTAGTAAACAGATTAGCCATATTTGTTGCAATTATTTGTAGTACACCATTCTTTTAAAGGTAACCATAAGTCCTTTAGACGTCTCTCAGAATTCTGGAATCGTTGTTGCTGTCATTGTGCCATCATCAGCGCCATAAGTAGCAGTCAGCAGTTGCCTCCGTCAGCGCCAGTAAGTTGTGCCGCCTGGTGGTGATGGTGTCGCTGTCGAAGAGTCGGAGGATGGAGGTGGGGTTGCAGGGGAGTGGAAGGAGGGCTTGTGCGCAGCCACAGAAACACCAACAGCCGTAGAGTGAGTTTGTGTCTGTGTGGGAATGGGAATGGGACTGGGACTGGGACTACGGACGGGGACGACCATCAAGCGACACGATAATCTCGCACGTCGCATTTTTAGTTGCTGTTGCTGCTGCCACAGTCGTTGCCTGCTGTAGAATGTCCTTGTTGTTGCCGTCGAGCTGCCACACCCACCGCCCACCGCACTACCGCCCCCGGCAGCACGAGTCCTGGAGTCTGGTCCTGGCAGAAAGCCAAATGTGGCAAGTGGCTGATGTTGCTGCCGTGCTGTTGCTGTTGCTGCCGTGTCGATGTTGCTGTTGCTGTTGCCCTCCATTGCTGCTGTTGCTGCTGCTGTGGGGGGTGACAGGAAGAGGGGGGATGATGGGGGAATGGTATTTGCCAGGACTAGAGTTTGCTGGGGTCCGGAATTCTGTGTCTGCGTCGAGTTGCCTCCGTTGCAAATGTGTGCGATGAGGGGCGAGCGACCGACAAATGCTTTCGAATTGCCATGACAATCAAACCGCTTACACGTACAGTGGGGCACATTGAATTATTATTCGGCTGGGAAGTCGCTCAAGTGGACAGGATATATAAACAATTCATAAATTATTATTCGGTCTTGGAACAAATTCTTTATAAAGTTTATATAACGCTTGTTATATTTATTTTTTTTACTTTTAAATTTAGTTTAGCATAAAATATGATGTTTTTCCAATATCTAGAAAATTAACCATTTTAATATCTTTTGAAAACACCTTAAGCTGTTTTTCATAAGTGTTATTATTAGTTATTTCCATATTGTAAATTAGTTTTTAACTATAAGTATGTTTGAAAAACTAATAACGAAATATTCTAATAATTTGGAGATAGAGAAAATACATTTTTGTTTGAGTTCAGGTGGAAGAGGTTTTACATTATTATACGAAAGTATTTTACAATTCTTGATTTTTGGAAAACTAGCTTGTATCGGTATTCTTATCGCATTCGCAATGCTAGATTCGCAGAATATGCCTTCCCTATAATTATGATGATTATTCGATTGATTACAGAAATATATACAAACTAGCCTAACTACAGGTAAGATCCTAAACTACTCTGAAATTAAACCAATTTTTAAAAACTTCTGGCCTTCGCATTTAAAAAGTACCTTCTTGAATTTGGACTGCCAGACCTTTTAGTTGTTTGTTTTTGGCTATAATCATATCCCAACGGCGGCTCCAGGTATGGCTTTATCCGACTGGAGTGGCCCCAATTAATGCCACACTGTGTGGCAATATCAACAAGCGCCTGTTTCTGACGATGCTCTCGAGCACCAGAGACACACTTCAACCAGCGCCTTTTTCATGCCGTTGCGCCTTGGCCTGTCTGCGGGTGGAAGTGGGCGGTGGTGGGTGGTAGTGGGTGGGAGTGGGGCGTGGTCCGGGCCTGTTTATTATCGCCCATCAGCGACCACCTTCTGGTGGAAGTTTCGCCGTTGTCGCCGCGTCTTGTTGTCGGCCGAACGAGGATGACAAATAAAAAACTTTGGCAAGGCACGGAAGCCTGCTGGCGGCATTCGCATAACGATGTCGGTGACTGCGGCGATGACTCCTTCCCCACTCTATCCATCCCTCACTACCTCCCCCCCCTCCCAAATCCTCCCTAAGCCCAAGTCCTGTGCACAGACTGGCGCACTTTTGAAGTTTGAGCTAAGTGACATGCTGTTTATTGTCGAGAGTGTTAAAATGTGCGCCCTGTATGTGTGAGTTTGCCTTGTAAGTGTGCCCTATCCTGCGAATGTCTGTGTGCCAGCCGCTGAGTGTGTGCGTGTGGCTGCCACAGTGCGGGGCAAGAAATTATAATGCCGAGCTTGAACACCGCACGCGCGGTCCGCAACGCCAGTGCTAAATGTACACTGGAAAATAATTTCGGGACTAGTCTTTTGTGCTTAGCTCAACCTGATGGATATGATTGATACTACTAAAAATAATACTACTAAACTTAAAAATAACGCAGTTTCCTAATCAGCGATATATGCATTTATTAAGTTCAAGTTCAAGACCATATTACATATACAAAAAACACTACGAAATTGTCGGGCCTGATTAATGTAATGTTGTAAAGTTTAAATTTATGTCCGCTGTTTAAAAATGTTTAAGTTTAAAATACATCCCAAAAATTAGTCGGTGGCATAGAGTCTTTGGAAATAATATTTTTAAAACCTACTCTCTGGTTGGTATTTCAAATAGATTCTGTGACAACGAGATTTGATTTCGAAATGGAATGTTTTTGGAAACGGTTTCTGCGAAACCCTTCAAAATTTTAGTAAAGGATTTTAACTGGTTTTATATAAGAATTGATTTTAAAAAAACTGGAAAAGATAAATAGCCGTGGATTTGAACACTAAAAGGTTAAGAAGAAAGACACAATAAGATTCCTTATTCAAATGAGCATTTATTGAAAATAAATTCTTAATTTATTTATTCTACATTTTAGGCGTCCCCATTTCGCTCAGTGTCTCTTTTCACTAAAGGTTCAGCATGTTTCGGTTCACGCTCTCGCCGCCATGCCGCCAAATACATACAAACAGACAGGCGACGACGGCATAGGAATAGGAATGGCTGCTCCTGGTACTGGCTGGCTGGCTGACTGGCTATGTAGTCCTTGGATGTGCCACAGCACATAGCACGAACGCAGGAGCACCACGCCAAAGTTGCCGGCTGTGGCATTGCGATGGCATCGGGCCAGGACCAGGACCACGACCAGGACGATGGCGTTGCCTGCCTTCTGCCTTCTGTCCGCTCGTCCGTTCGTCCGTGGCACGTACTTTAGAAATTCCATGCAGATGTGCGCCGCACGCCGAGACGTGTGTTTTGATTTTCAGGCAAAAAAGGACGAGGACGAGGACGACTGAACCCCAGAGGGGAAACAAGCAGAAGGACCTGCGGGCTGGGCGGGGATGCGGTTGGCTTGGTTTGGCAGGTTGTGAGTTTTGTGGGGCTGGGTGATGGGTGTGGATGGTCGGATGGTTGGATGGTTGGATGGCTTTGTTGCACGGTGGACTGGGACTCCTGGCAGTGGCAACGCACGAAAGAGCAGCCAAGCGAGCAAGCCGTGAAAAAAGTGTCGACAAAAACAGCAACGGCAGCGGCAACAGGACGACTTTGGGGCCCCAAAGGAAAACAGCAGCTGCACTTGTTGGTGTGAGTAACGAGCGATGCGGACGCGCCTTTTTCAAGCAAGAGGGTGGGTGGTTCTTTGAGTGGGTGGCTGGGTGGGTGGCCCAGTGGGTGGGTGACCCAACACTAACGGAATAATTGCAGGCAACTCCAAACGGAAGCCAGACGTACAGGCGGCGGCAGCTTGCTTTTGCTTTTGCTGTTGCTTTTGCCTTCGAGTTGGCTGATTTCGCACATAGATACCACACCCACACAGCCACACACCCACTGAAATCTACACACACAGACGGAGGTCGAGTCTGGGCTTACGCCTTATTGTTGTGGCCGTGGGTGTTGCAGGGTGTAGAGTGGGTGGCCGACTTGTCCTTTGTGCTGTTGTGTTCGGGGATTTGGATGGGCATGTGGCTTGTGGGCTGGGACGGGTACGGGGGCTTCAGCAGCAGTTGCTCTCCATTTCCATGGCGCTTGGCAAGTGTCGTCTGGAGCGTGGATGTTCACTTACCCATTATCAGGACAAATCTCGGGTCGATTGGTGAGTCAGATCGACTTTAACTACCTATTTTGTAACTATACATATGGTTCGCCCAAGAGACTTTGCTCTTCAAATTATTTGTTTTCAAACTTTCAGTATGTCTACTCATAAGCAACACAGTCTCAAAACTAACATTAGTAAAAGTCTTTAGAGTTTTCATTTCTAGCATTACTTAAAGCATAAACGGCATTAAATAAAAATCAGAATTTGAAAATATATATTAAATATTATACCCTGTATTATTTGTAAGGTATACATAAAATAAAGAAGCATAGTCGATCTTGATACTACATAGATTTCAAATTCTGTAAACGCTATAATTAGAATAAAGTAAAATTAAAGTTTATAGTTGTAAGCTATTTCTTAATCAATAATCAGATTCATTTCAAAACAGCGGCTGAAAGTATTTTAGATGTAATTTAATTAGGAATATTTTAAGATAGGATTTAATATAATTGCTCAATTTGACAAGGTAAGCATATATATAAATTTTTATGCAGACTTTTCAGACTTATATTTATCATCACATTTAAAAGAAAAAAAAGAAAAATAAAATAAAATGTAAATGTATATTAGGGTGTTGCTAAAGACCAAACTCTTTCGGCAATTCCATTGTTTTCGCCTGGTGTATTTAGGCATTCCATGGCTGTATTGTGGATGGTTCTACTTCCCCGTTCTGGTTGCCTTGAAGCCTTCTGCCGGTTAAGGACCGACGTAGTATGGCTTTTTAGCCGCAATGCCGCTCCTGTGGTGCGAGTGCCAGTGCCAGTGCGATTGCGATTGGCATGGTGTGGTGCTCCACGTCCGTCCATTCATCCGTTACGTGCGACCGTCTGCCGGCCCCCTTGGCCATTCCCCCCCGATCCCTGGCCCCCGAAAGCCGGGTTACATGAGAAAACTTTGAAACTGGAGACATGATAACGGGTCGGAGAACGGCTATGGCTGGCAAAGGGGTCGCAGACGGACGGACGGACAGGGACATGGAAACGGACAAGGACCAGGACACGGACACGGACAGTGGCGACTGGCTGCCCCAACGAGTGGCGGTGGCAATGTCTGATTGTCAGTTGGATTCAGTATGGGGTTTGGGATTTGGGGCTTGGGGTCGGGGTTCTGAGTTCTGGGTTCTGGGTTCAGCCGTTGAGCAGTTGCCACTTGCCAGCTATAGAAAATTGTCATAGGAATCATCATCGGCTTCGTTAGATGTGGATGTGGCCTCAGTGGTAATTGTGGGACATTTTGTTGCCAAAGTGGTGGCGCAGTGCTGCGGAAATGATGTTGGGTGGTTTGGGCTGTGGCTCTGATTGCCGCCACCACCTTAGCGCAGATAAATGTTGAAAGCACCGACCGTTGCCCAAGGATTGGGAGGTAATCCGGCGGGTCCGTGCGTAACTTTTTATGCCCGGAGGTGAAAAACACCCCATACCCATCCCCTCACCCACACCCAAACCGTCTGTCACAGGTGCCGCGACTCCAAGGCTGAAAGGTGAAACTGTCGAGGGTGCGGATGAAGGTTGGGAGAAGGAAGTATGGTTGGGGGACAGAAAGGAAAGGCGGTTGGTTGCCGGGTAGCCATAATGCCTAAAGAATTACACACACTAAATTGGCTGGGGCAGGATACGCAGTCGTTGCTTCATTAAGCTAAATATTTCACTTTGAGTGGCCGGGGTGCGATTTTTGGGGAAATTTCGGTTGCGAATCCTTGGGTTAAAGAGCTACTGATGGTAATCATTGATTGGTTGTCCATACCGACAGTATAGGGGATAAGTAATATGGTCGTTTGTGCATTCATTGATAGAGATGTTATTTAGACCCAGCGAAAGCTATGAGTTGTATATTTAAAATAGGTCTGGAAATAGGTATTAATAATAGTTGTTCTACCTGCTTAGTTACCAAGTTATTTATTTCCCCAAGTACAAAGTAAAGTACAACGAAGGATAAGCATTGTTCAAAATCACTTAGTATTGGCGCCAATCTTTGACTTCGATTTTTTCCATTAAATCATGAGTTGTTATTGTTTTTTTTTTTTTGGAGGACTCTTTCTTCCTTTTGTCCCACTGTGCCAGGATTTTTGTTGTGTTTGTATGCGCATGTATTTAAGTGGCGTCAGCGACAGACAGCTGAATGTACACTTAGCTTGCCTCCATCTGAGTGGGAGTGCCCATCCCCCAGTGGATGTGGATGTGGCTGTGGAAGTGGAAGTGGGTATTTGCCAACGTATTACTTGCTACGCTCCGACATCTAGCTCCGGGGGTAATGACAGGACTCAGTGAAGCAGAGGAGCACAGGGGCAGCAGGAGCTTAACTTCCTAACACGCCACCAATTAATGGCCAAGGGGAATGGCAGGGGAAGCGGCACGAATGTTTGCGGATTTGTGTTTGAACTCGAAGTCAACAACTTAAAGACGCCGCCACGCCCCGAAAAGGGAGGGGGGTGATTTGGGGGAGACAACTTTTCCAACGTCTCAGCAATTATTTCGCAATTACCACTGGATGGCGGTGCTTCCATCGTTTCTATGCATTCCTTTCATGTGGCGAAGCTGCTTTTCTGAAAAATGTGCAAAAGTGGCAAATCAATATGGAAAAGCGATGTGGGAGGAGGTGCGATGGAGGTGAAGAGAGGTGCCAAAAGCGAAACCATAAAATATTTCTGACGGTCGTCAGTCGAACCTTTCTTTTTGGGTTGCTGGTTGTTGCTTTTCCATTCTTTTTTTCCAGTTTTTTTTGCTACCATTCTATACAAATGCTCACACAGCGGCGCACACTTTTACATTTACATGGGTGTTTATTCCCACACGAATATATGTGTATTTACGTACATATGTAGGTATATATAATCCAGACACACACAGCCAGACAGCGCCCCGAAAAGCAGACCGCAAACAGCCTTGATGACTGACTATTGGCTCTGGCGCCCAAGCTCGAGCCCGAGTTCGAGTCCCACAGCTGCGAGCACCCTACTTTATCCCCTCCACGCGATCCACTGAAAAACATGGTGGGAATCAACCAAAGCACCTTAAGATCTCTCTCAGACTAGTCCAAATAAATGTAGTTTGATTCCTTAGATAAGCTTTTTTGAATAAATTAATTTTTTATTAATTTAAGTTCCGTTTTAGATAAGATCTCCCTCAGACTAGTTCATACAATTAAATAGTTGGTTACTTTTAAGATTTAGGGGCAATCTCAAAGAAATGTAGATCAACGCCACCTCGGTATACAAGTATGATTTTCATATTTGGTTTCAAACCTCTTTCAATTAAATTCCAATAAAATGTATGTAGACTTGGGGTTTGAATATCGTTTAAATAGATTTCAGGGACTCCCACGAATTACTGCACTACAACTTTTTCGATCCAATATTTACTTCTTGTAAATATCCTGCTCGAAGGACCATAAATACTTCTCAAGTCAAGAATGGCTAAACTTATAACTTTGGGTGAGTCATGGTGAAAGAGGCTTTTCTTGCAAAGTGGAACCTTTTTTTCGAAGTGTAGTTTCGGTGCGTCAAAGTCGGTCTGCTGCGTGGCAGGTCACGCTTGTTTGCCGGCAGTGGGTTGTGGGTGATGGGTGATGCCTGACGGCTGACGATGGGGCGTGGTGGGGCAGGAAGTGGGCACGAGGCTGAGGGGGTGTCAGACAACGACTTTAGACGGCGGCGGGTCCAAGCTTTCCTCGCTGCTCGTTTATATTCGCTCATTCGTTTTCTCGCCCTCCCCAATTTTCGTTTCGCTTTTTTTTTGACGCCGCCAGCGCGCGTGCTTTTTGCGTCAAATTTAATGCGGCAAAAGTTGTGTGCGAAATGCGGTGTGCTTAATGGGAGGCAGCGGTGGGTGGTGGGTTAAGGATGGAGGGGTGATGGTGAAGGGCGGTGTGCGGTGGGCGGTGGGCGGTGGTCGAGGGTTCGTGGGTCATCCGGTAGGTGGGCTTGGGCTTGACATGTGGCAGCCGGAGGCAGCAAAGGAAAAGCAAAAGCAGAAGCAAGTCATTGACGCGCAAAAGGGCGCCGCCGAGCCAACACAAACACTCGGAAAACTCGACGGCATTTAAAACCCACACGCCCACACACTTGCAATTACTCATACAGTGGTGCAGCTTGGCAGTTAAAGGGCTTTATGGTATTACAAAATATATTTTTAAACAAGTCTTTACTACATCTTAGTCCTTATATTAAAACTCCAATACCAGCTAATTTTAATTTATACTTTCTCATGATATCCTTAAAATGTTTCGTTACTTAACTCTTAGCAAAAGAATTCAAACATTTCAAAGAAATTAAAAATCAAATGTGAAAATTCTTCAGAGCAATCCCAACAAACATTTGTAGTTTCTTTGGTACTAGATTTGGGCCAAAGCCATTTGGGTTACAGCAATTCGATAAGTGGCGCAATTAAGTATAGTTTTCCTAAATTGTTATTCGTCCAAACCGACCACTGTATGACCCGCAAACTTTTGGCACTTGCCGTCAACGCTGAACAAATAAAAAATGGTTGGCAACCTTTTTTAAAGTTTAATTTTGTAGCCTCTCTTTTGTGTTTGGTTTAATTTTGTTGGTCTAAACTTCAGCACTGTGTGCTTGTGGGTGTCATTGGGGATTAAGTCGACAAAATTGGTCGCACTTCTCTTATTTCGTTGCGGACTTTTCGTATGCAACGTTTGCCAGCCAGCCAAGTTGCAGCAATTTTGTTTAAGGGATGGCAGAGATAAATAAAAAGTGTTGCCTACATTCGAGGGTCGAACCAGCAGCAGCGCGCCCATTGTTGCCGTTGACAAGCCAAGCACGAGGCACACAGGACTCAATCGGCTGCTCGACTAGGGGCGTAGGAAAACTGGGGAAAACCCCTCAAAAATGCCCTATCCGGAATTTCGAAAAGCTACTAAAACATATATTTTTATAATAAGAAAGAGTAATAAAGTGGGATAAATATATATATCAAAGTGACAGTAATTTATTGAGGGTTTAAAAAAATAAATAAAAAAACATTTTTTTTGAGAAAAATATATTAATTAAAAATCTTTCAACATTTGCTTATCTTTTGATCGCGCTTTATAAGTTTGAACACTATGAGATCCTCAGATAACCTCGGAAGTGAGATCCACACGAATTGGTCCTTTAAAATTAAAGACATACAATTTTGTATCTTCTTTAAGCTACTAATACGAATTAATTTATATATTTGCAATACTATTTGTATAATTTTAAGATTTGCGATACCATAGCAATCACTGAAATGCATTTTAATGAAAAACATAACCAATAATAGGTTTCTCTATATTGTTAAGGAAATAAACAGTAATCCAAGTGCCTATATACTAAAACTAGATCCAAAAATTTCTAAGAAGCTTATATTGATTTCCGAGAACCCCCTGATCGAAATCCGGCTTACACCACTGCTATTGGCAATCCCAAAAATGCCCAAAACGAACAAGCGATACGCGTCCTGGCCATGGCCTGTCCCCCAGCCGCAGCCCCCAATTCCCGGGATCCGCCGGCCCCTCAGCATGGAAAATGTCGACGACAGACGTCGCTGCCAAGCCAACATTAGCATTGAAGTGCAAACGATGCCCACCCACACAGACACACCCCCACACAAGCGCACACCCGCACACTCCACACCACCACACACTCACACCCACCGAGGCATCGAGGGATTGGAAGGCAGCCAAGCGCCAGGCTGCCAGGATATGCCAGGATGCCTGGCTGCCGAGTTGCCGAGCTGGCATGCCAAACCAAGCCATGCCATCCAGTGCCGCAGTCGGAGCACTCACGCAAATTTCAATTTTTTTCACACCACTGCTCTCTGCTCTGTTTGCGTCCTCATCCTCCGCCTGCCGATCCGTTCGTCCTCTGCCATATTGTGGCCATGCCTCCAGCCGACAAAGTTTTCGGATGCGTAAGCCATCGTTACCTTTTATTTTTTTTGTTTTAAATTTATGTTAATTCATTTTTATTTTATTTTTTAAATATTATTTATTTGTAAACATAGAACTAAAAACCCCTCCCACCCAACAATTTAAAATAAATTTTAACAGCAACAAGCAGATCGTAAAAAAAAGCAAAAAATTATAATTTCAACAAACAGTTCCAGTCTTAAAATATAACTCTAAATATTATACTTCAAATATCAAGTGACCAAGAGTATTGCAAGTACATATGTATGTATCGACTCTATTAAATTGGCTAATAAGCATGCTGATCGGAGATATATATTTAAATTATAACAAAATCTGATATAAGTTATTTGGCCCTCTTGTTGTATTGAAGGTTTTGGTTGTTTACTACATGGTATGTATAATTTAAGAATATTGTTGCAAAGCCTTAATTGTTATATTTTTAAAGATTATTTGTCATTTCCGGATTTGAGCATATTTGTGAATGTTATGTTATTTTCATTTTTAGTGTGTTGTTTTCTGAGTTTGCCTAAGCTAACGTACTCGAAACTTTGGTCGGTTGTTTCGGGCCATCATGTTTTCGGTCTTCGAAGCACGCGCCAACACACACACACACACATTCACCCAGACACTGGCACTTGAACACACACACAGATACAGACACAGACACAGACACACTAATACAGGCGGAGTGGAGCTCCGGCGTATTGTACGTGCTCTTACACCGCACAGTGTGGCGCACTTCCTTTTGATTTAGTCATTTTTCTCTCTTTAGCCGACACAACGGCAGGAGCAGGTCGTGTCATGCCCCCGAAACCCCAACTCCCCCTCTGCGCCCCCCATTCCTCCCTTGCCACTTGACAAACTGCCTTCCACACCCACCAAACCACCGTCGCCCCCTCGTCCTTGCTGTCCTGTCCTGCTTCCGTTGCCATTGCGGCATGGAGCGCACTTCCGAAGCTTTTCCTGTGGGGCTTTCCCTTCTGTGTGCGAGTCCTTCGCCCCCGCAGTTTGATTTTCAGTTCTGTTTTGCCACCAATACCTTTTCGCATTGTTATTGTTGTTCTTGCTGCCGGGACCGAGCACGAGATCCGTCTCCAACCTGCTCTCCGGCTCCTGCTCCTGCTCCTGCTCCTTCTCCTCCTCCTGCCCCCCATCCACTTTTTCCGGGTTCCGGTTGCCACTGCTGTCTGCGCTTAACTTGCCTTTTATACCTTTGACTCCGACTGCCATTCGGAGGTAATACACAGAAAGAAACAGCTTGTAAGCTAGCTAAGGGCAATATATTATTGAAATAACAGTGCCAGGATATAGGCCCCAAAAAACTTTCGAAAAATCAATTGCTAACTATATATCTGTAGTTTGCAAATGGTCATAAACACTTTGTTGAATTCAAATATATAATTTTCTTCACCATCACATTTGGAGGTTTTTCCATTTAAAGTACTTGTCAGAAATCTAAGTTATGATTAGGTGGGCATCTCAAAAATAATCGTTATAATCTCAAATGATGAAACACCAATTAATATAACTAATTGAATGAACATAACTATGAATCAAAGATTTAAATCTATATTTGTAAATATTATTTGAGTTCTTTCATCACAAAAAGTTTTAATCAAAACTTTCGATTTTATATATACACATATGTCATTAGTACTTAACTTAGGTTTAATTGGTATAACTAATTTTGCGTGTATCGAAATTAAAATAAGTAAAGTTATATTTTAAGCACTTAAATACAAAATTACAATTTTTAAAATTCACTACACTTTATCTAACAATCAGTCATCTAACAAACAGTCAGGGAAACATACAATTAGGTTTCGAAAGTTTATCGACTCCTAATCGCAGGGCTTAAAACGCATTAGTTTTACGTTCAGTGTAGCCTCGCATAGCGGGTAGGGCATTTCCACAGTCAGCGAGCCGTGGCCGAAGGTTGCATGTGGCCTGCTGCCGGCTGTTACACTGCCACTTCTCCCGCACGTCTGGTTGGGTAGTGGGATGGCAGGGTGGTGGGGTGGGGCTAGTGGTGGCCCAGGGGATGTGGCAGTGGCAGTGGGGCCTGTCAAGTCGACCAGAAACATCGGCAGCAAGTGGGGTTTGGACAGAAGGCAGGAAAAGCAGAGAGAGGCAAAGCCGTAGAACTGGAGCCCGGCCAGGGTCGTCGTGGAAGGGCTTTTAGCGATGACGATGATGACGCTGGTGGCGGCCTGCCTGGTCTCGGTGTGGCTATAAACGATTTATGTGTGTGCCATCACCACATGACTGGCCCAGACCCACCGAACACCCCACGAAACACCCCACGGAACCAAAGCCACCCGCCGCACCACCCAATCTCCACCCGCGAGGGCAGCATTCAAGTCATCGTTCAGTTCGGTTCAGTTCAGTAATTTGGCTGGCGGCAACGGCAGCTGGCAACATGCGCCAAGTGGATTGGGTAGCGAGCTCTCATCCTATATCCTCGGCATTATCCCCCCGATCCAGCCCATCCTGCCGCCCGTTCACGTGCGTAGTTTCGAGAGCTCTTTGTACCCCGGCCATGTTTGTGCGCTCAACTCTGATTGCACCTGGCCAAGCCGCATAAAAAACCCAACCCGATGAGTGCCAACGACCCAGGAGACTCGCACTTGGAGTCACAGTGAGCGGCTTTTCCTCAGCTTTAAACTGCGGCTGCTAATTGCTCATTATGCTCCCCAGTTTTCGCCGCCATTCAAGCTGCTGTTTAAAATTTCATAGAAATTCGGTTCGGTTTGCCGTGGGGAAAACCGCCGACAAGGCCTTGAAAATTGAAATTCTGCGTAGCCAGAAAGTGGCATCAGTTCCCGAAATGGGATATCTGTCATAATTAAATCAAAGAAAAATTAAGGCAGTGCGGTTATTAAGGAAGACCAACAGATACTTTATTTTGCGCCAAACGGATCATTTTGGTGGTTTCTTAAGAAGAATTATAAGCTTCTCAACGTAATTAAATACCAATAAGCACTGGTTTGCACGGGTGTATACCTGATTAATAAACAAAAGATAGTTGTATATTACTTAATTCCTTGTAGTATTTATTAGCTATGATTAAGATTAAGGCTAAAATTAGAATGATTTTGATTTGGCGTAATTTTGTTTGATGATACACGCATGCAGTTTATTTTGCATTAGATGTCTTTAGTTTAAATCGTAGATTGTATTGCATTTAAACATAGTCAAATAAATAAAGCTACCAGTTTATTATCTTTAATGAAACCTCTTCTAGCCCTTCAAGCTTTATGTCTTTAAAATTTGCAAATTTGTAAGTAGCTCTCGATATATAAATATGCACAATGTGGTACCACCATGTGAATGCCACTCATGGTCTGTAAAAAGAGCTAAGCTAAGCTCCGATTATCCTGCCAACCTTGTGACGCATTATGTTACGTACAAATTCGATTGGTTTTGGAGTCCTGTGAATCCGCCACATGTGGGGACACTGCAGCAATGTGGAATTTCCATATTGTATATCGCGCAGTTTGGGGCACTTGTTGTTGGCTGTCGACTGTTTGAATCGACGGGGAATGCGTTGCGCACCTAGTTAAGCCACGGCTGATGGGAATGTCCCACATCCCCGCCAATTTGTTGCCATCAACTTTGTTGCCACGGCACTGCTCCCCAAACTCGCACCAGCAAGCGTATTTATCTAATAGTCCTTTCTACTGCCGCTGTCACAGTTGTCTTCGTCTGGCTCCTGCCACTGCCACAGCCACTGCTCCTCTTTTGCTCCTGCTTCTGCCACACTCCTCCTCCTCCGTTTTCCGCTGGCCTGGCTTATTATTTGCTACGACTGCCGCGCCGCAGAAGTTTCGCCTCGTTGGTGTTATGATTTCAATGCGGGCAGCCGAATGGCAAAGTCAGCGACAGCAAACACCCACACACCCCGCTCTCATCATCCAGCCAGCCTACCCCCGCAATCCCCACCCCCTCCCATCCCCGCTGACCCCGCACGACCCCCAGTCAGTTGGTCGGAGGAGCAGGAGATGCTTCGTCGCCCGCAGGCCACAGCCCCGGTCCCGGTCTCGGCTCCGGCTAACCCGCCTGCTGACGCCGTTGACGCAGTCCACCCAGCAAGCAAAGTGCCCAAGACAACAGTTAAATATTAAAGAAAATATAAAAAATAATATCAAAAATATTAAAAATAATTACTTAGAAAAGCCATTACTCTAAAAAACATTACTTATTAAATATTAAATATGTAATATATTAGATTTTGAAGTCGTTTAAGGAATCTAATATAATTCAATTTAAAACAATTTTAACCAGAACATTTTAATAAAACGAAGACATTTGATAGTTTTTAGACAAATAGAAGTAATAAAATTGTTAATTAATACAATTTTTTTGACATTCAATATATAAAATTTTATTCTTTCAAAAAATACACTTACATAAACATAAAAAGGTAGTTTTAGTTTTTGAATTTTAAATGGAACTCCAAAGTTCACTGTCATCATTTAATGCTCATCAAAAGACGATTGCCCTATTTTGCCCCAAAAAGTATGCTCTGCTTTTTGTCCAGTAGCTAAAACTCATTCGCCATGTTTGCTGGGTAATTTCCTATTTGCGCCTAAGCGAATTGATTTGTATGCCTGTGTGTGGGTTCCTGTGTCTATGCTTGTGTGTGTGTGTGTATGTGAAAGCCAGACATGGTCACGCCGTCCGTCCAAGTGGCGGCACGTCGATCCGGCTTGTCGCTTGGGCTGCCTGACATTTGCCGCAGCCAGCGCGCCACCAATCCCTATGCCCAACCACCCAACCACCCAACCATCCAAACACCCACCGCCCACTGGCAACATGCCTCCGCTGCGTCGTTAAGCTCTGGCCAAATCTATGTGTGCATGTCTGTGTGGAGGTCGGTGGGGCAACCATTACCACAACCACCATTAACGTGGCAGGCAGCCAGGCGTTGCTGTTGCTGTTGTTGCTGCCGCTCCTGCTGATTGCTGTTGTTGTTGTTGTTGGTGCTGCTGATGTTGTTGTTGCTTTTATTGTCGGTTGACTCCAATCTGCTTTGGTTGCTGCGCCACACGACGACGGCCGCCTGGCTCGTGCCACTGCCAGCAGCAACATCAGCAACACCAACAGCAACAGCAACGGCAGCAACATGAGCTAACCAAGCATTTCAGTCGGGAAATTTGGCACAAACGAAACGCACGCGGCAGCGGAAAATCGGAAAACCCAGTAGCCAGCCAGACAGCCGACAAGCGATGAAGTGAAAAGTCGCTGTTGTTTTTGGTCCTTGCCTTCAGTTAGCCGTGTATCCTCGAACAGTACGGACGTGTGTCCTTGCCGAACGGAATTCGAGTGTTTGATCAACCACCAAAAGACGTAATTGTTGGCGCGGACTCTAAGCTAAACAATTCAAATTTATTTAAATAAACTAAAAACAACACTTTAATTAATATTTGGCTAACGGGCAACAAATTCGCTTGGATTTCGTAAAAATGAGAAAATGACAGCAAAACGTGATAAGGATTACTCGAAAAATAAATCAGCACCTGGTAAAATACATTTCTATATGCGATCCGCTTGACAAATAAGTTGAATGCAAACTCTAAATCGGGAAATGTTTTCTTGAAAAAATGTTTTGACGCAAAACGTAAATTTTAAAATGTTGTACTATTAATTAAAATCTAAGATCTTTACAAAAACACTTTTGTTTAAGTAGTTATACACCTACAGTTCATAACTTTTTTATATCAATAAAACACATATAAAAAGTGTAAGCGGATTAGAACATGACAAAGAGTTTCAAACAGCTAATAAATTAGTGAAAACCACGAAATTTTCAGTAAAAAGACACCTGTGGCGAAAAAAACCAAAAACAAAACTCTCTTTTTCTGCGGGGTTGTTATTAAATTAACTATAAATTCAGCAAAATTTTAAACTTAAAAACTTTTTAAAATATGTTATAATACAAGAATAAGTATCAAAAGTGCCACTCTTTAATTTGACAAAGTTAAATCAATTAATGAACTGAATATTCTCTAAAAATATGAAGCAAGTTCTCAATTTCAAACTGTATAATAATATTTTAAAACTTTCCAAAAATGAAGAGCTGTCTGTTTGGATGCCAGTGCGACATCTTACTAAAACCCATCGCACCCGCACCTTAATCTACATCTAGAATTAATATTTTGATATTCCGTTCAGGCATCGGATTCACCGCCGCCGGCTCAACCAATGGCAGCGGCATAAAGTCCATCGGGCTGGTTAGCTCGACGCAGAATGTGACTTCGTCGCAGGACATCAGCAAGCGGACAAACAAACCACTCATGGAGAAGCGACGGCGGGCGCGCATCAACCAGAGCCTGGCCATCCTGAAGGCCCTCATCCTCGAGTCCACCAAGAGCCAGAATGCCAAGAACGGCGAGGGCCAGGCGAAGCACACCAAGCTGGAGAAGGCCGACATTCTGGAGCTGACCGTTCGACACTTCCAGCGGCATCGCAATCTCGATGATCCCAGTGAGTACATCTCCTTTTGGGATCTAAGTCCCTATATTTAAATAGATACATGAGTTCAGTTTCAAAATAATATAAGGTGCGTTAATTTTAAAAATTATAAGTGGTTGTTTATTAAATGTTTTATGTTCTGCGTGAGCACTTTATTACTAACTACTAACTTAGCTGAGGTTATAATAGCTAAAAAATATATTAGTTTATATAATAATTCGAATTTTAAATTGTATTACTTAAATAACTAACGGTAAGCATTCTTTAATCTTCCCCACAGCGGTCAACAAATACCGAGCGGGCTACACGGACTGTGCTCGCGAGGTGGCTCGATACCTGGCCACCCCGGAACCACCGCCCCTGGGCACCATGCCCACGCTGGCGGAGCCCGGCTCCAAGGCGCGACTCCTGCGACACTTGGACCAGTGCATCGCCGAGATTGACGTGGAAATCTGTCCCCACTCGACGGCCACCTTTGCGGAGAGTCCCAGCAGTAGCAGCTGCTTCGACCTGAACCACGTGAAGAAGGCTCAGCCGGAGGAGCACTCCCTGGACTACAGCAGTCAGGACTCGAATCCCCTGGACTACAGCAAGGGTCTGAAACTGGTGGCCACGGAGCAGAGAACCCTGCCCGCCACGCCGGTGCCGCAGGACGAGAACAACAATCGTGGCCTGCAGGCGCAGGCGCAAACTCCGATTCCGATTCAGGTGCAAGGCCAGCCACAAAGTCAGCCATCGCCGCAGGATGCAGCCGCTCCCAGTGAGCTGAGCTACGAGGAGGATCGCAACAAGGTGTGCGCCAATGTGCTAGAGCAGTACAAGCAGCAGCTTAAGGCGCAGGTGCAGCAACAACCCGACGGAACCAACGGGGTGCTGGTCCTGCCACCCCACTATGTCCAACTGGCGGCGGCTCTTGGCCTAAGTGCCCAGCCCCTGGTGGATCCGATAGCCACTCGTACGGATTTCGAGCGGTTGATCGAGCTGCAAAGGGTGCAACCACATTTGGCCGGGAAGCTGAGTCCCAGTTTTCCCGGTGGACTGGAGGCGGCCCATGTGGCTGCCGCTGCAGCTGCAGCCTATGCCAACAGCATGGCGGTGGCCGCTTCCGCCGGAGTCAACGTTTCCGCCATGGCCACTTCTGGTGCGGGAACGCCATCAGGCCACCAGGAGCGACCCGCCTCGGTGGCAGCCTCTGTCAGTTCGGGTGTCTCAATGTCGGAACTCAAGTCCATGCCCGCCACACAACAATCATCGCCTCGATCCGAGAGTGGCATCGGCTCCAATGACAACGAGGCCCCGGTGACGAGTCCGCGCCCCCAGACGAGCAACGCTGCTCGCCAGGCTTTAAGACAACGCCAGGAGGAGGAGTACCACTACATGGCCCAGGCGGCGGCGGCGGCTGCAGCGGCAGCAGCAGCTGGACAGGATGAGAGCATGTGGCGACCCTGGTGAACCTGTGGGTCAGAGATCCTATGTACCAAGTATGTAGAATGCACCAGTTAGTTGAGTGAAAAACCAGCCGGCAGCCGGCGGTTTGCAACCCCAACTGATCGCCAAGTAAAGGATGATACCTATTGTTATTACCGCTCGTCTGTGTAGCTCCTGCTCCTTTCCCAATTGCATTTCCTACCTGTGCCAATGCCCGAGTGACTCTCTACAAGATGGGTTCCAGAGCCAAAAAAGGGCGACCCCTTCATTTATGTGTGCATTTGTTTTTGCCCCGAACTCTGCGTTAAATGTATTTAATTCAATACTAAAAGCTAAGATATTTACTAAAAAATTAGATGGTTTTTTAAAGATGGCTGGTTGCGGGGGAAAATGTAAGCTATTATTTCCCTCGACACAAAAAATAGTGAACCATTTAAAAGCTCCACTTTGGCCTTTTGGATAGTTTTAGTAATTTTATTAAGGTATATTCTATAAATACGATATAGATCCATGCGGAGGTCGAATAAATACTTTAAATATATATTATTTATATAAATTTTCAAACAAGAAAAGAGACTTAGCCTACACATCAGGTTCATGCTTTTTACTTTGATTTCATTGCACTTAGGGATTTACGAGGTGCCGACTGCCGCTGACGGGCAAGGAATGTCTGGCCCGAGCCCATTAAGATGGCCAGCTTTGAGTCGATTGCATCGCGCTGGGCATTCACACCCAACCTGTAGAAAGCGGAGGTCATCAGCTGTTCCTCCATTACGCTCATCTTAGGCTTGGGTTCCTCCTCGACGAGTTCAGCACTCTTTTCCAGGACACTAGCATCTAGAGCTGAAATTTCAAGAACTATTTTATATCCAGATAATACGGTATCTTTTTATATAACTCACCACTGGCAATTCGCGGATCTATGCTCTTGATCACCTCCTTGGCTTTCTCCACGCATTTCCGGTATTTTGCGTCATACGCCAGAATTTCCTGCTCTCGTGCTGATAAATTAGTTTCCAGTTGGGTCACTTTACATTGCAGCGAAGTGCTCTGAGTTACTGCTTCCTCCAGTTGGAGTGCTGCATATACGTAAGTAACAAATTATTTTTGCTTATTTTACAATTTTTTTTGTACTCACTCTTTTGTTCATTAAGCTCCATTAGCTGTTTGATTTGTTTGCCAAACTCGCTCCTGTGATAAAAGAAAAGTAAGTTTCATATAAAAAAGAACCACTATTCTGATATAACATAAATATTTCTGAAGAAATTAAACAGAATTAGTAGGGCATTTAGAATGTAATGATGCAATTTTAGTTTAGGAAAGCTTTCGAGGTCAAAAAAATATATTTACTCTTTTAAAATGGGATCATCGCTTTGGGAGGCATGCGAGAGGGAAAGAATACGTTCATTTGCTGTTTTCAGCTGTTCACGCAAATTCTCGCAGCGCTTGTTGGCATCGTCCAGAAGTTGCTGCAGAAAAATTCCTATTAATATAAAGCTACCAAGTAGTATTATCTTTAATTACTCACCGCCAAAGCAGTCTGACCACCCTGCCCCTCGCGCAGCGCCTTGTTCTCCGCCTCCAAACGTTGTAGTTTCTCTACTGTGGCCGACGGCTGCAACTCCCGGGAAACGGTGGTGCCTGTCAGCGCAGAGTTTGAGGACAGTTGCCCGCACTTTAGCTCATCGACGGTTTCGCGGAGATTGTCGCGCTCCTTTAGCAAACTGTCTTTTGCACGCTGCAGCGCCAGGTTTTTGCCCTCTAGATTCTTGTTGTCAAACTCCAGCTTAACGTTCTTACTGCTCTCCCCGTCCAGCTTGGCATGCAGGTCTTGGATCTCCTTCTTAAACAGCTCCACCTGACCTTTGGTGTTGGCATATCGCTTAGCGTCCTCCTCGAACTGCGCGTTTTGCTGCACATAGTCGGCACTGCGCTCCTCGAGGATCTTGACCTGTTTCTTTAGGTCGTTATAGTCCTCGAGCTTTTTCTTGTACGTGTCAAGTTGGGCCTCGCATATCTTTAGTTTGTCATTGGACTCCCTTAGAACGTCCACCTCGTCCTTGAGGGTGGTCACTTCAGCAGAGCTTTTCTGTAGGTAACATAAGTAGAGAAAAATACAATCAAGGTTTAAAGAGAGTTGTATACTATAACTATCTTGGTGAGATCAGAAGGTAAGGTTTATTTTATCTAGGTATCCATACCATCAGTTCCTCGATGCGCATTTGCATTTGCAAAATATCGGTGTCCTGTTGCTGAGCCTTGAGTTTTAAATCTTCTCGTGCTCCATCAGACTGAAGAAGCTCCTCCTTCAGAAGGTCCAACTGCCGGCGTAGCTCATTGTAGCGCACAGATCCAGTTTGGACAGGCCCCAAAGAGACTCCATCGTCGCCGATCACCGTGGAATGTTGCTCCAGTCGGGCAAACTCCTGCTGCAGCTTCTGCAACTCCTGCTGCAGGTTGGTCTTCTCGTCGATAAGCAGTAGCATTTTCTTCTCGGTCTCGAAGCATTTCTGGGCCATGGCGTCGCGCTCCTCTTGCACCGCCTTGCTATCCAGGATTCCACTAAGGGAGCTGCGCGACAGGGAGCTGACCACTCCGCCCTCCGGTGAGGAGGCTTGCCTCGTGGACTCCAGTTCCTGCAATGCGCGCATTATGTTCGCCTGTAGCTCCTCCTCCAGGCACATGATCTCGGTGATATAGGACTGCTTTTTGGCACAGTTGACAGCGCACCCGAGAACTAGCTGCAGCAGCCGCTCCAGCTCACCCAGGTCGCATTTCTCGGCAATTCGCTGAAGATCCGGTTTAGAGAAGTCACTAAGCGAATAGTTGAGAACCTCGCTGTAATAGTCATACACCGACTGGGTGACCTTCTTCAGGTTGCTCATCCGTAGCCGCCAGTTGCTGCCCACGGCGCTGGCCTTGATCTTGGACAACCAGGCGTCGGTGAAAGATTCGGGGGCGAACTGATTCAGCGCCTGGGCCAGAGCCACTCCGTCGGCCAGGGACTCCGCATCTGCGTGAGGCGCATTCAAATTGAGGGTCTTGAACCACTCCAGCAGGCTGTAGTACATCTCGTTCTTGGACGCGGACATGTTGCGGGTCTGAACGAAACGCTAAACGAAACAAAACAAACTAAAAATATTCACAATTTCACAAAAAAGAGAGCTGATCAGCTGTTGCACTAAAAACAAAAACTGAAATCGTACTGCAGGGCAGATATCGATAGGCACTGAAATGCACTTGCCCTATCGATATTAAATATGAATCCTTTTTTAGTAATACTTTTATTTATTTATTTTTTTAAGTTATACTTAAAAATAATGTAATTATAACTACATATTATATTTTATATTTATTCAATCAAGATTTATTTATCTTACTTATTTATGTGCTCGTAGGTTTTCTTATATACTTTGCGTATTGAAAATAAAAAATATATTTTAAAACATTTTAATATAATATTTTAATCATTGTTGATATTAAAGTCAATGGCCATGGCCGAACCTCGCCCACCATCCAGAGCCTTTTGCATACATTCCTCCGCCCACTTGAGCTTCTCATCCTGCTCTTTAATCTTTTCCACAGGTGTCCAACTCAAATCGAATTCCAACCTATAGCTGCCCTTAAAGGTCTGGTCAACAGATAGATTCCATTCCTAGAAAATAAACGATTATAATTAGTTTGTCCAAAAGAGTTTCAAAACAAAACGCACTTCCGGTGATAGCATGCTGAAATAGTTTTGACCCGATGCCCTTTGATACAGATAGTATATTTTCCCGGGTTTTTTTGTGAAATTGCAGGCAGCACTGTGAAGATCTCGGTTAAGATTGGACTCTTTTAGAATATCCATAGCTTGGGCTTGGAGCATCTTGATCTATTAATTACATATTAGTGCATGAAACTTAAACAAGATTTGTATCTACATACCTGTTCCATTATAACACCCAACTTATGGCAGGTAGTGTTTTTCAACTGCTTGTCTGCATTTTGGATTTGTTGGGCAAGGGCTATGATGTCCTCCTCCTGATGCATAGAAACCCGCATGGGATCTATTTGGGACTGGGGGTTCCTCTCGACCAGTTGGGCTAAAGAAAATAAACATATGTTTATTTGTTTACCTCACTGCACTCTCATATAGCAAGTAAATTTACCCTTTTTAACAGCTGTCTGATACGTTAATTGGTCCATTTCAGCAGCCCTTTTCATCACACGATTACGAGCATGAATAAAAATAACTAGCCAAACACTAGTAAACAACCAAATTTAATCTGCAGACTGCCAAAAAAAAAATGAACATGTGTTTGTTGATATTTCTCTCACAACCATCGATTGCTCTATCGACTATCGGCAACTATCGATTGCAGATAGATTTTTGCACGGCCACCCTTAGGCCATACCTAAAGAAAGAAGAAGCAGACCAAATTGAAGTTGTATATGATAGTGCTAGCAAATTTGTGAATTTTGGCCAATAAATATCAAATTGTAATGTGCCTGAGATCCTCGGCGATTCGTGCGTTAACGGCGTGTTAAAATATTGCGAGAAACGATTCGCGTTCGAGTGAACTATGCCCCCTTCTGACCACCGTAGCAACGGTGCCCCTGCAATTTAGCGAAAGGAAACACTAAATGCCCAATAAAAAGCGCACGCGCGCATAAAATGCACCATTAAAGGCTTCAGAACTTAAAGTTTTTCATTGCAAACAGCTGGGAGAAGCGAGAGTATCAAAAGTTGCATTGGTAAGCCATCAGCCATGCCCCCAATAATCATTTTTCACCATACCCGATTTTGCTTATGTACATATACAAATATGTATATATATACATATATACCTGATATGTGATGTCAAAAGCGACGTTAGTGTGAGTGCTTGGACTTTCGTAAACAATACATGCGGGTCAATTATTTTGAATGAATTTTTTATTTGACCAAAAAAACCCAGTATTGGCTTTATCATCGAGGCAATGAAGAATTGGAATCCCAGGCCGTACATATGTATGTACACATATCAATCTGTCTTATCGGCATGCGTCATACGACGAGCCACTGGGCTGCACCCGCACCACAAAACTTGGACTCCCAGGAACCGAAGCACTGGCGATCGGAAAGGCCTCACATATCGCGAATTTAAATACCATTTCCCCCCTCCGAAGTCCCTGCATATAAACACCCCAAAAACATTTTTGGGGCGCCTTAGAAAACTCTAGAGGTTTTATATCATTTGTAAAGTTTCCTAAAAAAGTGCTACGATATATTTTAAACATGGAAATAAGACGTTCTAGTTGTTTCTGTTTATCAAAGTGTTTTTAAACCTCTAAAGATTTCTGTGGCACGAAATGCGCCTCTCCTTTTTAGTCATGCGCTGACGAGGGTGCCAGTTAGTTGACCCAATTATCAGCTAGGACCCATCAAACTCCGCACCCCGAGTAATGTCAAATGTCACATTTATGCTATCCTTATCCTTGCAGGCTAAAACGGAATTACATAAATTGAGCCAACCAAGCGCCATGCGAGCCTCCATTCCGCCTGGCATTCGGGTGGTGAGGGGACCCAATTGGATCTGGTCGAATCAAGGTAAGAACGCAACCAGGCAGCCACGGGCCAACTTGTTTACCCACCTCCGAAGGGGGAATTAACTTACCATCCGCTCTCTGTTTATAAATACATATGAACGTGTGTTTTTATTAAAAAGTATAGACTGAAATCGGAGTACGGTAGAGATTAGTCGAGGGAAACTTAGATATTTAATCAGAAATTTCATATTTATTGGGATAACGCATGTCTTCTCTTATTCAATCCTAAATGGACTATCCATTATCACACACGTTCCAATTTAAGACTGAAGGCATTCTTCAGATAAAAACATTTATAAATTTGTACGATTTTTATGTTTTTAATTTTTAAAAACTAACCAAGTTCATAATGTGGTAGCAATATATCATGATTATAATGATTACTGGGAATTAATAATATTACTTTGATAATATTTGATTGTGAAGAATATTACTGATCTTAAAATGCAAGTATACATGTTCATACCATTTTTCAGATCCAATAAGTTACAATACAAAATAAAAATATCAGATATTTTCATTTCGTATTCAAAAGATAAGAGGTTCTATAAGTAGTATTATTTAGCAATCACATTTGTTAGCCAATAAATATAGCTCAATACAAAAAGTAGTCTAAAATCAATCCAATTTCATTAGACTACGAGGAAAGTGTTACTTTAAAGGGACTTATTTTGTGACCAATATTTACTGTATACCCGAAACTAAACTCACTTGGCATTGGCACCCGTGGCAGGACGGGGAGGGAGGTGGGGAATCGGGGGCGGCGGCACGGAGAGGTGTACGTCCGTGTCCGCTGCTGCTGCTCGGGGCGTTGTTGTATGTAAAGAGGACGCGCCTCGCTATTTTTAGCAACACTCACTGCGGCAGCAGCGAAATTCTTGCGCTTACCAATTGCTTCTGCTTTCGTCGCTTCGTTTTATGGTTCATACATATATGGCGGGATGTGTGGTTCTCGATAGTACATATATGTACACTATAGCACCCTACGTGGCAGGTAAATATGCCCGTAGGCAGCTGCTCGCCAAACAATAATATTGCGTAGTTTTTAATTGAATTAATTGTCTTTAGCTGGAAATAATTCGTATCATACGTATAAAGAACACTTAGAACGTAAAGTTCACAGTGAAAAAACGGAAACTAATCCGCCTGCAGTTTACCTCTTAATCAGATTTAAATTATAAAATCCCAAAAAATACTATAATTTTACAACGTAGACGTTTGGCAAATTAATAATGACGCCCACTATCCTTTACAAAAGCAATTAAAATTTAATAGCATGTCTCTTCAATAGACCAGAAAAGTAAATTTGTTTAAATACAATTCGAGAACGATATGAATAGTTTTCAACACATTAATTTCTTTTTAGGATCTAATGCCTTGTCACCTTAACAACAATAGATTTTTACAAATTTGTCAGGGCTTTCATATAACAGTTAAGCTTAAAACTACTTTTTACCAATAGTTGTATTACTATTATACCCAGAAATATTTTTAGCTGAATAATACTTTGAGCCTATTGGAGGCTCTAACTGCAGCTGCACTTGGTTGAAGTAAATGCACACACGGATTAGGTCATGGTATGTGTTCCTCCCTTCCTGAATTGCAGTTCCCGGTCGGAAAATAAGCCTCTGGCATATGTCTGGCTATCACATCAGGCGGCAAGGGCGCGTGCCATTTTGTCCCCAACCTTTTTCGAGTGTTTATTTTTAGTCACCGGGTGGAGATCGGTAGTTCTTAGTTCCAGCGCGCCTGTAGATTGGGGAGAATGTGGAGAGTTTATTTTAGGGCCTATGTATTTCTTTTGCTGGGGTGCGTTGAAAATAGACATAAACAAAAGTTTCAGACGGGTGCACAACTTTCGGTGCTCCCATTCCTCCCCAGGCCAACATCAAATGTCACCCTCTAGAGAACGTTTCCACATCCACACCCGTGTTTTGGGGTAATTATAGAGCAGCTGCACGACCGAGTCCGAGTGCATAACAAAATCCGCTTGGAGCCCGAGCCAGAGTCAATGATTGTGGGTATTTATAGTCATGGCGCGTTGTTTATGAGGGGGAAGTGTGCGCCACAGATGTCTGATATCCACCGGATGTGGATGTAGATGTAGATGTGCATACAATGCAAGGAGGAGCCTGGGTGCAGCTAAATAAATTCCCAACCACATCTTGCTAACTCACTTCACATCGCTTCCAACTTTATTTCATTCCTTACGCAACAGACGACGGAGAAGGTCACGTTGGAACCGTTTGCGAAATCGGACGTTGCGGATCCACACACTCACCGGAAAATACTGTCGTGGTCAACTGGGATTCCGGACACCGGACCAACTACCGGGTGGGCTATCAAAACCAGTACGACTTGATAATTGTGGATAATGCTCAAGTTGGTAAGTAAAAATGATTACATTATTAGATTAAATTTACAATTGGAATATGGTCAATCGAGCAAATTTTTAAAAAATAATAACTATTTACTATTTGCTAAGCTTAACATTCTAATTATTCATCCGCAGGAGTTCGTCATTCGAATGTCGTCTGCGATGGCTGTTCTAAGGCGGGCATCGCCGGCATAGTATTCAAGTGCGCCCAGTGTGCCAACTACCACCTCTGCGCCTATTGCTATGCAGAAGATCTGCACGACTCAGAGCACCCGTTTGTCCGATACACCTCGCCAAACTCGCTGGGCGTACGAGTGCCAACGAGAAAGGGCTCCAAGCGCATCCAACTGCGCGGCATCTTCGTCGGATCCAAGGTGGTGCGCGGTCCTGATTGGGAGTGGAACGAACAGGACGGCGGCGAGGGCAAGACGGGGCGGGTAATGGAAATCCGAGGCTGGGATAACGAATCGTGTCGCAGCGTGGCAAACGTGTCGTGGGTAACCGGATCGACGAACGTCTACCGTCTGGGCCACAAAGGCAACGTGGACCTCAAGTACATAACGGCTACGTGCGGCGGCCACTACTACAAGGACCACATGCCTGTGCTGGGGCAGCCGGAGGAGTTGCAGCCGGTAGCGCCGATGGTGAAGCCAAGCTTCTCTGTGGGCGACCGCGTCAAGGTTTGTCTGGAAGTGGATGCCCTGATGAAGCTGCAGCAGGGCCATGGAGGATGGAATCCGCGCATGGTCGAGCATTTATCCAAACTGGGCACTGTGCATCGCATCACGGACAAGGGCGACATACGGTGAGAATTTGGAGTACGTGTAAACGTATTAGGCTCGCTAACACAATTAGAAAACTTAACAGTGTCCAGTATGAGAACTGTCCCAATCGATGGACCTTCCATCCCGCCGCTCTTGTAAAGGTTGTCTCTTTTCGTGTCGGTGATCTGGTCACCATTATCAACGATGCCAACAAGGTGCAGCAGTTGCAGAAGGGTCACGGCGAATGGATAGAAATCATGCGATATGTAAGTGAAGATTTTATAATGGTTCTAAAAACATTGTTGTTATTAAATTACACTGTTTTTGGAATTTATAAGTGAATGTAATTAATATATACTTAAAGATATTTTAATATAAAATCCTATTTTAGGCCCTTGGGAAAATCTGCAAAGTCGTGAAGGTTTACTCGGACGGTGACCTCCGCATCCAGCAGCTCGACGACGGCTTCGAATGGACGCTGAATCCGAAATGTGTCAAACTGGAACGTTCGCCGCTGGCCACGGCAGCTGAACGCTCCAACAGCATGATGGATCTGAGCCATCGGCGAGCGGACCACGTGATGACGCCGCTCTCAGGGCTCTCGGGCAGCTCGGTGGCCGACAAACTGGTACGGGAGGCCGCCCAGGGTCATCTGGAGTTCGTGAGCCAGTACCTGGACGTGAATCCCGGCCAGGTGGACGTGATGAGCGGAGGGAAAGCTTGCATTCAGGTGGCTTCACACCAGGGCTACGTTGACCTTGTCAGTTACCTCATCTCCAAAGGTGCCAATGTGAATGCGGTTGACAAGGAGGGCGACTCAGCGCTGCATTACGCAGCATTCGGCAATCAGCCGGCCACGATGCGTGTGCTTCTGCAGCACGGGGCTGAGGTGAACTTCCTCAACTCTAGCCACTGCTCCGCACTGCACATATGCGCGCACAAGAAAACGCCGCACTGCGTCCGAGAGCTGCTGCAACATAACGCCAACGTAAACATCCAGGACTCGTACGGTGATACGGCACTCCACGACGCCATCGGCAAGGAGAACACGGAGGTGGTGGAGCTGCTTTGCAATGCCCCCAACCTGGATTTTACGGTGAAGAATAATCGCGGCTTCAATGTGCTTCATCATGCAGCGCTCAAGGGCAACGTAGTGGCCGCCCGCCGCATCCTACTGCTCTCCCGGCAGTTGGTCAATGTCCGCAAGGACGACGGCTTTGCGGCCCTTCATTTGGCAGCCCTTAACGGACACGCGCAGGTTGTGGAAACTCTGGTCACCGAGGGACAAGCTGAGTTGGATATTCGCAACAATCGCCGGCAAACGCCTTTCCTACTGGCCGTCTCCCAGGGTCACGCCGGGGTGATCGAGCGACTCGTGCGGCTGTCCTGCGACGTTAACGCCAAGGATGAGGATGGAGACAATGCCATGCACCTGTGCGTGATTAAGAAGTCCAATCTGCAGTCGGCCGCGGAACCGCAGCCCGAGGAGGCACCTGAGATCCACAAATTTTACCTGAGTCTAGTGCAGACGAGCGTGCGAGCCGAGGATCGACTGATGTACAGCATCCTGATCTATCTTTCGAGGGCCGGCTGCCGAGTGGAGCTAAACAACGCCAATGCAAGTATTTTCGAGTGGATTACGGACCGCAACATCAGGCAACTGATCTTCGGGCAGCAGGGAGAAGTAGAAGCGTTGCCCAGGAACCTCCAAGCCTTGGAAATGTCCGCTCCTGCTACCACCGGCGAGGATGTGCCAACGGTCGCTGGAGCAGAATCCAATGGGGCTGGTCCAGCAAACGTAACCGCACCGACGCCACCGCAGCGCCAGCAATTGGATCTAATGCCAAAGCCAAACGAGATACCATCCGCCTCATCAGCAGCCGCCGCTCCATCGACGCCCTCAGCCTCGCCGGGCGTGAAGAAACTGAACTCGGATGCAGTGCAGCAGAATGTCTCGCCGCAGGTGGCTCCGCGAAAGAAGGCACCCAAGCCACCGGTGACCTCTAGCTCGAGCAGCACGGCGTTGGAGGCCGGAGCGGCTGGTCCCAGTCCCAATCCGGTGATCGTGTCCGGTCCCCAGGAGTGCATTGTATGCAATGAGATCCTGCAGCTGGTGCGCTTTGAGCCGTGTCAGCACCAAATCGCCTGTGAAGAGTGCGGCATCCGAATGAAGAAGTGCCTGCGCTGCGGCGTGGTGATCGAGCGGCGTCTAACAGTCAGCGGGCGGATAGTGGCCCTGCCTACGTCCACATCGTCACCTAGTGACCCCACACGCCTGCCGTCCGGGGATCTGCTGCGCTACCTGGAGAACAAGGTGCAGGAGTTCGAGGAATCGCACTTCTGCGGCATCTGTATGGAACGAAAGCGGGACGTGGCCTTCCTCTGCGGCCACGGAGCCTGCTCCCACTGCGCCGAAACGCTCCGGACATGCCACATGTGTCGCAAGACAATACTCAAAAAGATCAACCTGTACTGAGCGGCGGAAACGGAAGCGGAAACGACAGCAGGATCAGCAGCAATTCAACCAGCAACCAAAGTGGCTTGTAAATATACATACACAAAATCAACACTGAAAACCCACATTGCCGTGTCATGTGCAACTCGAACTAATTATTTATTGAACACCGACGAATTTGAAGCGTTCTTTTTTGTAACGGTTTATCAACGGCATCGTATACATAAACAAATTATTGTGCACCCTTCACGTGTCTAGTTATTAGCCTCGTTTAACCATGTCTGGTAACGATAAAAACAAATAGGAAACAAACTAAAAGCATAAAGATATTTAATAGTCATTTAATTGCAAATATACAAATATAAAATATAAATTCAAATTAATGCTTTTTAATGGATGTTAGCGGTTAAGGCACAAAACATTTAGTTACTGGTGTTTCTAATTTCTCTTCCATACGTATGTATGTAAGAAAATGTTATTAAAAAACCTTAAACCATGGGTTTCATTATATTAATTTTTCTTAACTAGATGAGATAAAATGTACCTATGGAAGTACAGGTACAGGTGTGTATGGTTTATTTTATGTAGTGTGAACTGCGCTTTAGTTTTAATGTTTACCCATAATTGTTGTTATCTTTAGTGGGGCTAACTAAAGCCGTATCTTAGGCTCCATTTGCAGGGAAAATTAAACAAATAAGCAAAGTCAAACAAATCGTAGGGTAACCAATACATGTTGCTTTTATTGTGTTAAGGAAAACAATCGATAGATGAAGCATCTCCTGTTCATCGATAACTTGGCAGCAAGAAAAAAACCAAACACGTCACAACACTTTAGCTGCTGTCCCACGCGTAATAAAAGATTAGGACAAAATGGCCAAACAAGTGGCCGATTTTCAGGGCAGCAAGATCCAGTTCTACCAGAAGCTGGCCCTGGCCATTATCCTGGGAGCTGTGCTCCTCTCCCTGCCGGCTTTATGCGCCGGCCAGGGCAATCCCAGTTTCAAATACTCGCGGGAAGCCAACGAAAACTTCGATCCGCAAAAGGCTCCGCCGGCGGAGCACCATCACGACCACGATCATGATCATGACCATGGGCACGGGCATCATCATCATGACCACGACCACGACCATCATCACCATGACCACGATCATCACCATCATGATCACGATCACGAACACCACCATCACGGAGAAAGTCACACCAAGTCAAAGCCGGCATTGGGTAAGAAACTAGCTTCCATCATATATCAAAAACCCAAGTTGACCCCGTTTTTCTTATAGATATGAGTACGATTTGGCTGCACTCCATCGGTTCCACGCTGCTTATCAGTGCAGCGCCCTTCGTGCTGCTCTACATTATTCCCCTCGACAACAGTGAAGCGATGAAACCGCGTCTCAAAGTTCTCTTGGCCTTCGCATCCGGCGGCCTGCTGGGCGATGCCTTTCTGCACTTAATTCCACATGCCACGCACCCTCATAGCCACGGAGAAGACGATCACGATCACGATCACCATGGCCACCACCACCATCATCACGGGGACGAGGAAAATGGACACGGACATAGCCACGACATGAGCGTTGGCCTATGGGTCCTGGGCGGAATCATTGCCTTCCTGTCGGTAGAGAAACTGGTGCGCATACTTAAGGGTGGACAAGGAGGACATGGCCATAGCCATGGAGCCCCAAAACCCAAACCAGTGGCTGCGAAAAAGAAGTCTTCTGACAAGGAAGACAATGGAGATGGAGATAAACCTGCTAAGCAACCCAAGGCCAAATCGAAGAAACAAGAACCCGAACCGGAGGGAGAAGTGGAGATTTCCGGCTACTTGAATCTGGCAGCCGACTTTGCCCACAACTTCACCGACGGCCTTGCCATCGGTGCTTCCTACTTGGCTGGAAACAGCATTGGAATTGTAACCACCGTCACCATTCTGCTGCACGAAGTACCTCACGAGATTGGCGACTTCGCCATCCTGATCAAGTCGGGGTGCTCCAGGCGCAAGGCAATGCTGCTGCAGCTAGTCACAGCCCTCGGAGCTCTGGCGGGAACAGCTCTAGCCCTTTTGGGAGCGGGAAGCGGCGACGGATCGGCGCCTTGGGTTCTCCCCTTCACCGCCGGCGGTTTCATTTACATTGCAACGGTAAGCGTGCTGCCGGAGCTGCTGGAGGAGTCCACCAAGCTGAAACAGTCGCTGAAGGAAATCTTTGCACTGCTCACCGGTGTAGCCCTAATGATTGTCATCGCCGCGTTTGAGTAGTGTCCAGCATTGGGTGGGTTAAGGCAAAAAATAGTTTTAATTGAGCGGACTGAAAAAAAGCAGCATACCATTTTCTGAAATTTGTTTTGAGAAATTGTAACTTCACAATTCCTACTCAAAGAAGTTATTAGATTTCGGGGGGAAATTTCTTAAAATTGTTAAATGTTAACATTCAGTCCACTCGATTATTTCTTAATATAATCGAGGCAGCGTTGTTTAAGAGTTTGTAAGCCTTCAAAATTTGCGCTTTACTTCGAAATGAAATGTTTATAAATAGTCAAAAATACATTGTAAAAAAAAACCTCACTGACGCTTTTCTCCATTCAGAGTGATTTTTATCTCATTGAGGCAATACTCGGCCTGCTCGACGGCATCAAGATTCTCGTGCTGCTTGCCCAATTTCCACGCCCGACGACATGCATCCTCCGCCTGCTTCATCAGACCTTCGCGGAGATACACAAGACCGAGATTGGCCAGCAGAATGCCCTCCTGGGTGGCGTCCTTCAGCTCCTTGGTCAGTTCCATGGCCTGCATAAGGGTCTCCCTTGCCTCGGTGTAGTTCTCTAGCTGCAATATTTATTGTTAGTTCAAAGGACATTGGACAACCAGAAGGACCTACGTTTACATACGCCACGCTAATGTTGTTCAGGATAGTCACAGAGGCGTCGTTAACAGCACCATAAACATCGATTAGCGTGTCAAAGGCCTCCTTAAAAAGGTTCTTGGCCTCTAGGTACTTTCCCTGCTTCATCAGCAGCTGACCGAACCTGGAAAGACAAGCACAAGGGAACACATTGACTGGAACTGCAATTGGGAGCTGAATAGCGGAAATGGAAACACCTTCAATACCAATTCTTTGTCAAGCCATACAGCTCCAGTATGTCCTTATCGTCGGGCATTTTCTCCAGTAGTTTTGACAACTGCTTCAGCGTCCAGGTGAAGCCTTGAAAGCTCTTTTCCAAATCACCTTGCAGCTGAGACATGTGCGCTATCTTGGAGCTGATGTGGAGTATCTGAAAAAAATTAAGGAGATCTTAACTAGAACAGGAATCTAAGTGGTTCACTCACCTTGGGACTTTCTTCGGTGTGGCCATCTGCAAAGAGGCGCTTCATCACGTCCGTAAAGATTTTCTCCGCCTTCTTAAACTGCTCTCGTTCCATGGCCAAATTGGCCATCAGATCGAAAACGTACGTGATGCCGTCCTTGCTTTGAATATCCTGGGCCATTCGCAGGGCCAGATGGAGCATCTGCTCGGCTTTGTCGTACTGTTCTCTCTGGATGCAGAGGATCGATCTTTTTATGGTCTTTACTAGCTTGTCTTCCGGTGACTCCTCCTTTTCGTCGCTGCCTCCAAACAGATTCAGCGTAAAGGCAGCTGAGAAGGCCCAGATCATTCCCCCGGAAGAGCTTGGAGTGGGTGGAGCTACCCAGGAAACCTGGTGATCTGCAGCATAAAGGCACAGCGATCGTGATCCTGGTGCAAATCCCGACCGTTGATTGCTTCGCTTAAGCGGCCTAGAATGACAGTATTCCCTGGGATTCGGGATAAGTCGGAGCCTGCCTATTACTTGGCTCAATCTACAAATGTTTTTCACAATCATATTTGTAGTCCTTAATTCATTTTATAAATAAAGTTTTAAGAAATATGATTTTGCTGTAATTTATTATTATGAAATGAACTGCAGTGTTGCAAAGTGCAGTAAGAGTGTTTTGAATATGCATTTTCTAACGTTTCCAAATGTTTTGTGATAAGATATAAAAATATGGTTATATGCCATAATAATAAATGATTATTATTTTTTTTTTTAAACGTTTTATTTATATTTTTCATTATTTTTCATATTGGTTAGAGGTGAGACAATCAGTGATCAAATATTTGAATGTTTTATGACTTTGATCTATGAAATAATTATTTTCATATTACCGTTTTAAAATCTTAATTTTTCAAACGGTATGAAGTTATGTAAAGTGAGATAAATGTAATCTTATCCAAAATTTATTTGAAATTAGCGCTCAAAAAAAATAGTTTAATATTTTTTCTAAATTTAAAGAGAGATACATTTTACAAAATCTATTTTAATAAATAGTTTTTAAACAGAAAAAAGCAAGGTGTTTATTTTCACTCACCGATGTCTACCCTGCAAAAACTATCGATACCCACAATGCGGGCGATAGGCCACCCCCATTCACTTTGGCCCGAAGCAACCCTGCATATTGATGGCGGATTGACGCTCTTTCGCTGGCAAAATAAATTTTCTTGTTCGATAAAAGGTGCATGAAACGACGAGGAGTGTACTCTAATAGCAGTGCATGAAATAGTTGTGGGTCCGCCAGCGTTACCTACGTTTAATTTCAGATCTTTCCAGTGCAGTTCAACGCGTGGCCAGCGTTTTTCGCCATGAGACGGCGCAGCGAGCGAAAAAAGTCGTCGTCGCCCGCTCCGGTGCCGGTGGCACGGCGTAGTCGCCGCTCCCGCAAGGTGTCCGAGAACGAGAAGACCGAGGATGAGACCATCGGCCAAAAGGATAACGCAGACACCGACAACACCGGACAGGCGCAATTGGCGCACGCCTCTGCCGCTCGCTCCGAAGAAATCAATGAGGGGCGCGCCTCGAGCGAGGAACGTGCCGGATCCGGATCATCGCCAGTGCGCAAGAGTCGCGGCAGCCGGACGACGCCCAAGAAGCGCACGGAGGCCAAGGGCGGCGACAAGAACAAGGTGGTGGACACCATACCCGAGGAGGAGCCGGAGAACGGCCAGGATGTGGGCAAGGATAGTGTGCAGGAGGAGGCAAAGGATGTGGAGCCGCTAGCAGCGGCTCAAGAGAGCGAGTCCGAAAAGCTTGCCAAAAAGGAGGATCAGCCGACTCCAGTAGAAGAATCCCTGCCAGAACCCACTGTTGCCAAGGATACAGAGAAAGAGGACGAAAAAACACAGCAGGATGCCCAATCTGCCGAGGAAGACAGCAGCAAGCAAGAGGTAAAAGTTCCTTCTCCTTCCAGTAAGGACGAGGAACATCTAAAAACGTCTAGCGATGTATTAGACATTCAAACAGAAGAGGTCGAGGAAAGGGACGAAGAAGCCCCAGCTCCAGCGGAGCGCAGGGAGTCCAAGAGGAAGCACAAGGAGCAGAAACAGGAACAGCAGGAGGAGGAAGAGCAGAAGGAGAACCGCAAGCAACAAGAAGAAAAACCAGAACAAATTCAGGATGAACCAGCAGATCTTCCGAACGACAAGCACGAGGCATCCGTAAACAGCAGCGCATCCAACACAACCACCGCTCCAGTGCTTCAGCAGCAGCGATCGGTGCGGAAGCGCAAGTGGCTGACAAACAAAAAGTCCTTGGATCGCGCCCCACCCGTGCTTGCCATTTCGACGGATTCACTGAAGAACATAATAGCCGATGTGGTACAGCCCGTGTCTCTCAGCGATGTGCAACTAGAATCCTCTTCGGAGGAGGAGGGCTTGGTCACCAGCGATCGGGAGTCGGAGCGATCCGGTTCGCCGATGCCAGCCTCTGAGGCGCGCAAGGAACGCGAAACCGAGGTTAATACCGCCACCACCTGCGACACCGGCGGAGAGGCGTCGACGAATAAGGAAGGCGCTGGAAACACTGGGCGGACCACTCCGACGCCAGCCACAGACACGGTACCACCTCAGGGCGGCCAGAGCAAAGCCACAGCCGCCACTGCGGCACCTCACATAGTCCGCTCTCCTAGTCCTGCGCGGAACCGCGCCAGCCATGTGCTCTACATCACCAATCTGGTGCGCCCCTTCACTGTGCTGCAGCTAAAAGGACTGCTGGCGCGGACGGGAAAGATCGTCGAGGAAGATGGTTTTTGGATAGATCGCATTAAGTCTAAGTGCTTTGTTGCCTATTCCACTGAAGAGTGAGTATATTTATTTATATAAAGCTAGCTGAAGGTTTAGTTTACTGGTTTATGTGTAAAGTGATATTTATTCCTAGTTGTCGTTACTCCTGTTCTTTTTTTATAGCATTTCTGGAACAAATAATTATCTAGAATTACTTTGGTACTCTGCAATATTAAGAAATGTACTAAAATATTATTCTTGCGGTGTTTGTTTTATCGTATCAAATAAAATAAACCCATTAGTGAATTTATTTACAACGGGATTTAGTGGAATAAGCCGACAATTTTAGGTATCAAGAGTAATTTATTAATTATTATTATTTTTTATTTCACCTTTGTAGCGAGGCCATTGAAACCCGCCATGCCCTGCACGGAGTTCGGTGGCCAGTCTCGAATCCCAAATGCTTGAATGTGGATTTCGGCAGTCGCACAGACATGGATCGTGCGATACTTTCAACGAAAGACGAGGCTCCTAGGTATGGCCAGGAAAACACCAGAGATAACCAGCAGTCGGGCAACGCTTGGTCCCGATTGGAACCGTCTGACAAAAAGGTAATAGACTATTATTAAAACAACAACCATAGCAATTCGGTTAATTTATCTTTTGTCCGTGCAGCCTGTTCGCCCGGTACGCGAATGGGACGTGGGCAAAAAGGAGCCGAGCGATCACGACAAAACCAATAACGACAGACGTCGAGGGAGCAAGGATGGACTGGACTCGAGATCTCGGGACGCGGATCGCCCCGGACAGGAACGCAAACGCTCCAGGGACAAGGAAGGGAGAGGACGCGACCGCGAACGGGAACGAGAGCGCAACGATCGCAATACACACGCAAGAAGCCGCAGTGGATCACCGGGTAAGCTAAATATTGTGCAGTTTTGATCATTATTAATAATCCATATTTCTGTTAAACAGTTCCCAAAACCAAAAGGAAGGAGAATGAACCGCCAATTAGGCTATTAGATGATCTATTTCGTAAGACTAAGGGAACGCCTTGCATCTACTGGCTGCCGCTGACGCCGGAAGCTGTAAGTTGGGAAAATATTGTATTTTTTATATACATATACATTTTTGGTTGGCGCCAAAATTAATTCATTATTGAAATCCGGTTAAACTTTTTAAATTTGAAACATTAAATTTATGTATGTTTAACATGGATTTCAATACAACAAATTAGAAATCAAAAATTGGTATAAGAAATATATTTGTCATTACTTAAACGTTACACCCTTCTTTCAGATCGCAGAAAAGGAGGCATATCGTCAGAAACGCATCGAGGAGCATAAGCAGCGCATAAAGGAGCGGGAGGAGCGCCAGAAAGAGCGTGAGAAGGATCGTGACCGCCAGCGCGATACACGTCGCAATCGTTCAAATGAACGGCGCCGATCGCGCAGTCGCGAGCGGGAGCGACGACGTTACTAGGCGGAGGCTTGAGATTGAGCAAATAAACGTTGAAAATATCTCAAAAAAACATCAACATCAACATCCAAAAAAAACAGAAATTGATAAAACAGCAACTAAAACTTCTGCAGGGTCCCATTACCACCCGAATATTTTCTATTTTTTCGAACGTTTTGCGTTCATAAATATATTGTCGTTGTAATATTCAACTTGAAGTGAACGCACTTCAATTTGAATATTTCCGCCAACGTCACATCCATATTCTAATTTTGAGATTTCGCACTCTCTTTTCTTCATTATTTTTCCCATTGTTGTTGTTCCATATATACAGCATATATATTACATATATATATATAACCTGATTTGATTTCTTTCCTTAAATGTAGCATTTTACAGCGCCTAACGTCACCTCACCCCAAAAAGAACCCACTTCAGCGACGCGAGAAATGCGCCGGCATCACCATCAACGCAATGGAAACTTACCATCGGAATCTAGAAACTCTTGCAGCAAGTTATCAAGCTTACATCTATATATTAAACAAACAGAAAATTGATCAATTGTAAAATCAATATTTCTTAAAATTTTAATAAACTTAGAAATACAATTTAACAACAGTCGGCAAGCTTGTGACAATGCCAAAACCATAAATGTGTTTTAAATGTCTGAAAAATAAACTTTAATTCTGCTCGACTTTCAAGAAATCGTATGTTTATAATTGAAGTTAAGAACTAAGGAAGGCGATTTATATGGTAAAAGTGAGTAATCTCTGAGGTCTTATTACATTTTTCAATTTTTGGATTTTTATGTGGTTACTTACCAATTTAGTTACATTCTTTTTACGATTACGTTTTTGAACTTAATTACTTTTAATTATGAGGTAAGTAGCTTCAAGCGAATGTTAAGCAACTAATCGGTAACTTTTATATTATATTTTTTTAAAGTAGAAAGCAAGTTAGAACCGTTACCAGAATCATGCTATTAAAATACGACGTATCGATAGTTATTGCTAATAATCACACCTATCGAAAGTGCCTATAAAAGTATGTCACTTGCCCTATCGATATGTTTTATTTTTATTAACATTAATTTAGTGAAAAAATGTGGTCCGACACAATATTAATTGTATTTATATCGGTGTGCACCGCTTTCCTGGGCGAAGGTGAGTGAAAACCCTGTCAAATTAAGGGTATTATCCATTTACTGATTTCAGGACTCACCTGGGTTCTGGTTTACCGGACCGAAAAGTACCAAAAGCTGAAGACCGAGGTGGAAAAGCAGAGCAAAAAGCGTAAGTTGGTCAAAGAGTACAGAAAATGGTCACGAGGTAACCCACACTTTCTTGCAGTGGAGCGCCGGAAGGAGATCCACGGGGACTCCCTTGACAAGTCGGTAAAGAAGAAAATCGAGCGAGACGAGGAGAAGTTGAAGAACAACAACCGCGACCTGTCGCTGGTCAAGATGAAGTCGATGTTCGCCACAGGATTTGCCTTCACCGCTTTATTGAGCATGTTCAATAGCATCTTTGACGGCCGTGTCGTTGCACAGCTGCCCTTCACTCCCATCTCCTGGATCCAGGGCCTGAGCCACCGGAATCTGTCTGGCGATGACTACACGGACTGCTCCTTCATCTTCCTCTACATCCTGTGCACAATGTCCATTCGCCAGAATATTCAGAAGCTGCTGGGCTTTGCCCCATCGCGTGCCGCCAGCAAGCAAGGAGTGGGTCTTTTTGGTCCAGCTCCAGGCCAGTTTAAATAGGAAATTCACACATTAAATTAGCTGCATTTAGTCTTTAATGCACCATCAACAATCCTAGCTTAAAACATTATTTAACTCGTACATGGGTTGGTCAACAATCAGCCTGTCGAAACTCAGGCGTGAGAGGTCGATGGTCCGAAACTGGCCGTCCATGATCAGCTCAGATACGGCTCGTCCCACGGCTAGGGATTGCTGGATTCCATGTTTACTAAAACCAGTGGCAATATACAGATTGTGGTAGTACGGATGAGGTCCCACAATTCCGTTTTCGTCGTATACATTTTGATCGTAGCTACCCGCCCAGCTATCCACCAATTGGGCTTCTCCAAGGGCGGGAACTCGCTTCGCAAGTTTGGGTCTGATGTGCTGGTCAAAGAACTGCGGGTCCACCGACGCGCTTTGACTATCTTCAATTGAATCCAGCCCGCATATGTAGTTGCCACCTAAGCCATCTCTGCGGATAAATATGCCAGATGGATCGATGGTCATGGGCATGGTCATTCCAGGTGCACTTTGAGCCTGCGAGTTGATGGCGTACATGTACCGTTTTCGTGCGTCAATGGGCAGGGGAACCTGAAGCATTCCCGGGCCCACTCCTATCTTTGCTAGTTTTGCCACCTGACCGGAACTTGCACCCGCTGCTATTACGCACAGAGCAAACTTGCAGGTGCGTCGCGTGCCATCGGGCAGTTGGATGACCGCCTTGTCCAGGCCCGTGTAACTACCCTCGTTGGAGCCGGCAACCACAGATATGTCCGTTTGGGATAGGAATTCGAAGTCTACTACCTGGCCACTGACGAAATGAGCACCGTAGCCGCTGGCAGTGCGCCTGTAGTTGCTGAGCAAGGCCAAAGGATTGAACCAGCCCTCCTTCTCCAATCCGTGACAGCCCAAGACGATGCCCTCGGTGTTTAGCCAGGGAAAACGGGCCGCTAGTCGATCCGCCGCGAGCAGTTCATTGCGGGCACCCAGTTCGTTATGTACCTGAGAGGAACGCATCAAGCTTTCGGCGTGCTCGTCGCCGGCGAGCATTAGGTGGCCATGAGGCGTGAAATGCAGGGGTACATCCTCACCAAAGTGTACCTTGGCGCCTCGCAAAAAGTCGGCAGCAAAAAGCGACATCTCGATGTTTTCGGGTAGTGAGAATTGCTGGCAAAGACCTCCCACAGACACACGAGTGGCGGAATGAGTATACTGTAATTATCATGGAAATCAGAGTTATTTTGGGTATACGACATTGAGGATTTTCTTACCGTGTCATCCTTTTCTACCACCACCACATTAAGGCCATCTCGGGCCTTCTCCTTCAGCCAGTAGGCGATGGAGCTGCCGACTCCTCCCCCACCTATGATAAGCACATCGCAGTGGGTCTGAAAGTCATCCGGTAGCGTGGGATCCCTGCCTTTTTCCCCGGCAAACTGAAATTTGCTCTGGGTGAGGATGTGCTCCTCGTCGGATACGGGATCCTTGGGCACAAAGAACTCCTTGACTTTGCGCATATCGTTGCCGAGCAAACGAAGTGTTCGCCGTATAGGGTGTAAATCTTCGCCGGATTTGTCGCCACCAGGTAGTCCACCTCCATTGCTTGCTGCTCCGGCCGAATATGTCCGCTGCAGCAGGAGGCGCACCACATGTTTGTACCTTAACATTTTAGCCTATATTTACTGATTCTAATTCATATTCCGTATTTTGGGACTTATTTTGTAATAGTGATAACGTGCGAATAAGCCGGAGGGCTATCGATAAGGGTATCGAAATCGAAATAAGCTTTCCGTTACTAGCATATAAAAACCAAGTAAGCTAACCATCTATTTTTGTCTTAATGATACAATAACTTTAGAAAATTAATTCATTTTTAAGGTAAGTAATTTATTTTGTTTATTACTTGTTTATTTTTTTCTTTATATATTTTTGTATAGATTAAAGACTGTTGATATATCTTAAGTTTTTAAAGCAACGATACTAAACATATCGATAGCGATAGCTCCGTTTAACAGCGCTGTTAACCACATTTTCTAACACTGTCTGTCAAGCAGCCGAAAACGAAGAAGAGGAAGCAACATTACTAGGCATTTTTGATTTGGAATTGAGGAAAAAACAAAAGAATAGTCGGCCATAATTGTGACATTTGCAAATTGAGAGTTCTACAACATGACGAACGCAACGGACATCGGTGCCCAGGACGTGGAGATGGAGGTGGATCCCACGGCCGAGACCCTGGCGGATGAGAAGAAGAACCAAGATGTGGCCGCAGTTCAAGAGATTCGTGAGCAGATACGTCAGATCGAGAAGGGGGTGGCCTCCAAGGAGTCGCGGTGAGTGGGTAGAGCCTCCCAATCTTTACTTGTGCTCATGGTTTTAATTTCGCCGACAGCTTCATCCTGCGCGTCCTTCGCAATTTGCCCAGCACCCGCCGTAAGCTTAACGGTGTCGTCTTTCGGAATCTGTCCCAAAGCATCTATCCAGCTGGTGCGGATCGGGAAGCCGCCGTGGCCCTAATGCCTGCAGTGGAAAAGGACGCCACCGAACTGCCCGATGTGCCGAAGAAGCAAGTAGCTAGCAAGGCTCCGATTGCCGAGGTGGATGCCTACTTCTACCTACTTTTGCTGGTTAAGTTGATCGACGCCAACGATCTGAAGCGCGCAGGAACCTGCGCCGACGCCTTGATGGCCAAGATCTCCATCCAGAACCGTCGCACACTGGACCTGATTGGAGCCAAGTCCTACTTCTACTTCTCACGCGTGGCGGAGCTTAAAAACTCTTTGGAGGGCATCCGCGCTTTTCTGCACGCCCGGCTGCGCACCGCCACGCTTCGCAACGACTTCGAGGGCCAGGCGGTGCTGATCAACTGTCTGCTGCGCAACTATTTGCACTATGCTTTGTACGATCAGGCCGACAAGCTGGTGAAGAAGTCCGTCTATCCGGAATCGGCCAGCAACAATGAGTGGGCCCGCTTCCTGTACTATTTGGGTCGCATCAAGGCCGCCAAACTAGAGTACAGCGATGCCCATAAGCATCTGGTCCAGGCGCTGCGCAAATCTCCGCAGCACGCGGCCATCGGTTTCCGCCAGACGGTACAAAAGCTGATCATCGTAGTGGAGCTGCTGCTGGGCAACATCCCGGAGCGCGTAGTGTTTCGGCAGGCCGGTCTGCGCCAATCTCTGGGCGCCTACTTCCAGCTCACGCAGGCCGTGCGTCTGGGCAACCTGAAGAGGTTCGGCGACGTGGTATCGCAATTCGGGCCTAAATTCCAGCTAGACCATACGTTCACGCTGATCATCCGGCTGCGCCACAACGTGATCAAGACAGCTATCCGTTCCATTGGACTTTCTTACTCGCGCATCTCGCCGCAGGACATTTCCAAGCGTCTAATGCTCGACTCCGCCGAGGATGCCGAGTTCATCGTGTCAAAGGCTATAAGGGATGGAGTGATCGAGGCCACGCTGGACCCGGCCCAGAACTACATGCGAAGCAAGGAGAGCACCGACATCTACAGCACCCGGGAGCCGCAGCTGGCCTTCCACGAGCGCATCTCGTTCTGCCTCAACCTGCACAACCAAAGTGTCAAAGCCATGCGCTATCCCCCAAAGTCATACGGCAAGGATTTGGAAAGCGCCGAGGAGCGTCGTGAACGGGAGCAGCAGGACCTTGAACTGGCCAAGGAGATGGCCGAGGACGATGAGGACGGTTTCTAAACGGCAGCTGTTGCTGCAATTCAATTTGTACTTGCATTAATTTTTCATAGAAACATAATCCGCAATTAAATAAGTTAAAAAATCTAAAGTACTCAGGGATTACTAATCTATTATCATTTTTATTTTAATTTTTCTCAAGATCAATGGTTTTTACCATGGATCTACGTACATATATGTTTTATTCACCGGGAAACGGGAAATAGTTTCGTTTTACACTGGCGTTTCTCAGTAAAATCTACTATGGTTTTTCCTTTCTCTAATTTTTGTATCAACATTCTTACAAATTGAATAGTTTACGAACAATATTTTTAGATCTATTCAAAATTTGAATAAGTAGACAAATCTGGCAGCCCTGGCGCGTGATTTCGAAATTGTCTGGCAACAGCGGCACTCACATTTTAGCTGCTTCTGTACACCAACCCTATTTTATAAGAGGTCTTTTTGGTACCCAGTCAAACTATTTTATTGACTTAAACAAACAAAAAACAATTTAAGAAAATCAGTTTTAAAAATCGGTTATTGCCATATGGACGGTTTTATGGCAACCGGTATCCACGGTCACACTGGCGCAAACAACACAAACAGCAGCCACGGTCACACCGAGCCAAAGTGGAAGGGAAATAGAAAATTTGATTTTGACAAAAAGTGCACACAATGCAAACCCAATATAGTGCGTGCACGCATTAAATGCCCAAATCCGCGAGACGCCCACGCTGACGTAGCATTAACTGTCGCCGGACAAAAGCAAGCGCGCGCGTTGCAAGGAATATCGCGGAAATTGCAGAATTTTTGGCAGCGGCGAGTAGTCTCCCCCGAATAACAGCGGCCCATCGAGAATAGCAGCGAGTGTTTTGCGAAGCAGCGAGTGCCTGGCCAATGTGGTGCAGCCCCCCTGCTGCCCGCCGCCCGCGCACCCCCTACCCCGCTAACGCGCAAAATATACGCCACTAGTTGTAGTTGTGGGCAGCAGCCGATCAGCTCGGCCTTTGTGAGCAGATTAGTGGCGAAAAACGCCAGCGAAAAGCCAATTAGCTGTGCCCCGGGTAGCTGGGCCGGTGTCCACTTTCCACTGTCCAGGAGCGGATCCCAGCCAGCTTTGGCCAATTCCGGCTGTGATGCAGCAGCAGCTGCTGCCACCTAACGAGATTCTGGACGCCTTTTGCACCCACCACACGTAACTAGAGCACCCACACAAACGCGCGCACATACACACACACACAGAGCAACGGGACGGGAGCGACGGGCCAACGGGCGAACGGGCACACTAGCGTGTGGCCATTGATGCAGTGCAGCCGCCGCTTGCAGGGATTCGGGATCGGTAGGTGAAAGGACTGGGACAAACGTGGAGATGATTTGCAAACAGGACGTGCTGCTGTGGTTTGAGAAACTCGAGAGCTACAATCGGATCGAAACGATGTACGCCCTGCTCACCGCCTGCCTGCCGTTTGAGCTGCGCTTCCTGGGCACGTTGCTGGAGGAACAGGGTCGGTGTGACTCCGAGACGCTGCGCGGCATGGAGCTGCGGGCGAACAATCCGCACGAGCTGGCCGCCGACATGGTCAATTGCCAAAAGGGTGACCCCACCGACCGGAAGATCAGGCGCAAGATGGCTCTGTATCTGGCGCTAATACGTGCCTGCAACCGGAACTGTGTCAGTGAGATCTATCGCACGCTGGAATGCTGGGGCGAATGCGACTTTGGCTGTATCAATGACCAGGACACGCTGTTGGAGCTGCTGTTAGTTTACACGATGGCGGCCATCCATCCGGTGTTCTCCATGGAGGAGCAGAAGAAGATCTTCGGCATTCTGGCCAAGATCAAAGAGAACAAGTTGGTGGCCGAGCGGTTTGTGCCGCAGATGCAGGCACAGTCGCAGACGCCAGCTCCCCATCATCCGCTCCCGCCGTCCCCACATGACCTAATCCTCCAGCAGCAGCCACCACATGTGATCCACCAGATGCAAGGGCCACAGCAGCCGCCACCACACCCGCAGCATCCACAGGTCGTGCAGATGGTACAGACGCCGCAGGGCAACATCCCCATGATCTTTCCCCAGCACTTTTCCAAGGTGAGTTTTAAAGCATTATCCAAAAGGGCGCTGATTAAGTCATTCCTAAATATTCCAGCTAATACCCGGCTCTGATGGAACGCATCAAATCAGTGTCGATGGCATGCCGCATCTGATGCAGCCAAACATCACCATTCCAGCGGACACGAGTGCCATCCTCAGTCACCAGAACACTGGGTGGACGATGCGCCACTTCGTCCCACAACCGCCCCACCAACAGCCCGCTCTGCAGCAGCAGCAGCCGCAGAGTCTGGACCATCAAGTGCCACCGGCCAGCTCGCCCATGCTGAGCCAGCAGTCCTCGCCGTCGAGCAGCCGGACCACGAGTCCCCAGCGGGAACGGTCCCTCATAACCGTTCCAATGCCACCGCATCAGCAGCCGATTAGGAACATGTCGCAGCGACTGGCGGGTCAGAAGAATGCGCGACGTCCTTCGGCGGAGACAACGCCCCCGCCCACCTCGATTGGTGGCGAGCAGCAGCACGATGTAATTATGAGCCAGCTAAATAACTAGAACTAAATAGCCTTTCTGATGAAAACTTGACTGCGTAATTAGTTTCTTTCGGAAGTGAATTAGAATAGACAGAAATTTTAAAAAGTCGGTAGCTTTTGCATGAATCAGCCACAAGGCATTGTAATATTTATTCAGTCGAAATATTTAGTAAATTAACTTTAATTTCCGGCTTGTTATCTATAGTTTTAAAAAACAAAGAAACCCAAACATTACTAATAAAAAGTTTTTTTTTAATTACAGAGTATCAACGAAGGCGGAAGCAGCAATTCTAGTGGAACAAGTCTGCATAGTCTCATCCGCAACGGTTTCCCTCGTCCAGGACACCACCATCGAGTTAAGGCAAACACATTCATACCACAGCACCAGCAGCAACAGCAGCATTTTCAGAACCCCAACTACAACATGAACGTTATGATGCAAAGTATGAACATGAACGACGATGGCAGCGGTTCGATGATGGGCATGAACTCCAACAAAAGTGCAGCCACCACCGGAAGTGAATCGGGCAGCTCGAATGGATCTTGTGGTGACCTGTCGCCCTCGGAAACGCCAACGCCGACGCACCTCTCACTGCCACTGCACACCACGGTGGATGCAGGCATGGGCATGATCACCACGGTGCTGCCCACCGGCCTGGGCAACTATCAGCCAAAGCAGCACCACCTCAGCTACAAGCAACAGCAGCAGCTGAACTTGCAGCAGAGGCTAAATGGACGCAATGGGATGGATAAAAGCTACCAGCAAGTCTACACGACAGGAACGCCGAGTATCGTCAGCGATGCGCAGACCATTAGCAGCGGCAGCCTACAACAGCAACAGCAGCAGCAGCAAACGCTGCTCATCAGCCAATCGCCGGTGAGCACGCCGACGACAACAGTGCTCCTGCAGCCGCAACAACCGCCGCCCACAGCCTACAACACGAGCTATCCATATCACCAGCGTGGACCCCCGCCGCCCCAGCCGGCGATATTCCAGGCGCACAGTGCGCCGCCACCGCAGACGGTCCGCGGTGGCTTCCGCTATCCGATGGTTCCGCCGCACAACGGAGAGCTCATCTACCCGACCTTCCATACGAGCCTGGCCTTCCTGCCAATGCCAGCGGGCGGCACTCCCACGGCAGTCACGCCTCCCCAGATGCAGAGCACGGCGCCCGTGGTCAGCACGAACGCGGTGACCGTGCAGACGGTGCCCACGCCGCAACAGCAACAGGTTCCAAGCACGACGCCCTACAGCGCGCTTACCGTCTGCCCAATAACGGGAGCGGGCGGTGGCGGGAACGGGCAGAAGGTTATCTCCTGCTACAACTGCGGATCGCAGACGCACAGTGGACGGGAGTGCCAGGAGGCGTCAATGGAGGATGTGACGCGGAGCGCCAGCTACAAGCTGGACTACTCGGAGACGAGCATGGATGCAAACGCCACGGGCGATCACCACAAGGATGTGGGTGGTATGCAGATCAATTCGGCGACGAGTGCGGGGACGGTGACCAGTACGGGGAAATAATACGGAGGGTCCATATATTAACTTACATATATGGAAATATAATTACTGCTATATTAATGATTATGCATAATCCTTACCTACTTATACGAATTACCATTTATTATGATTGTGTAGTGCGGAAATCAAATTTCTCGCCTTTGCCACGTCTCTTAGTTCGGTAAGCCTCTCAATTCGCGTTAATTCGATTTGAAGATCGGCAGGCGGCTGCCTAAGTCTTGACAAACCTTATCCGTAAATAAGATTGATTTAGATGCGCCCTGTCCTGCCACACAAAACACACCACCACACACCCACTCCCCCACACCCCAGACCCACACACATAGTCGATAACGAATTTTAGTCATATGTCACTCTTAATATTTATAATGTTAAGTTGAATGTACAACAGCAATAAGTAATTATCCTAATCCGCGTTCCGTACACTCACTCACACGGGCAGATGTTACAAATGCCGCGTTCGAATTAAGCTAAAGAACCATTACGTAAGCCACTACGCGACCACGGCAGGCATACCCAAACCGTAAACGTATCGAAGAGATGAAGTAACCTAGGAAAACAGAACACACGTAGCATACGGAATACCTAGCAAATATATAAAAATTGATTATGTGTATAAACAAACGAGCGTAGCAGCACAATGTGCATAGTTATCCAACTTCTTACTCCAATTAAACCTGATTTTTCACCACCCTACTCTAGTTACTCCTTCATCTATTTATTTGCTGCTCCTTTGTTTAAACATGTATTTTAGCAATGTTTTTTTTGTACTTTATACGAATACCTACATACTTATATACATTATATATATATATATATATATTAATATTATTTTAAAGCAAACAATCGTATATGATACACTCTTATGTGGATAGGGCGTACATTATTGCTAAGCACTCTGTCTAATTATTATTTTATGTACTCACAACTTGACCCCCGATCGTGTGGGCAACTGTATATGTATGAACTGGCCAAGTTATAGAAAATAACCGTTAAGGTCACGCCAAAACCCGCCCACGGTTGACCACAAAATACAATTGCCTGCCCTTAGTTTCTTATGTATAGACGTTGTTAAAATTTTGTAAAGTCAGCAGAAGAACTGCAAGATAATGTGAAGAGAAGCAAATGATTTACATGAAATACACACTTTTCTGAGTTTGCTGCTAATGCGTAGGCATGACAAACAATTATTATATTTCATTGAAATAATAAAAACAAATTGTTTCTAAAATTCGTGTAAAAACACAAAGCTAAAAAGCCAACTGTCTTTATTTCTTACGCTCATATTTAAGACCTTTTCAGCCCATCTTTTACTTTAATAACTTTTAGCAGGTGGCAATATGCAGCAAAGGAAAAGAGATCTGCTGTTGCTCTTAACATGGATTGCTGAAATGCACCCTCGTTAAATTGCCAAGTCTTCTCTGCTTTATACGCCTGCTATACAGTGGCTGCTAATGAAGAGAACGGACGATCATATATATTTTAACTTAACTTTAAAATAGTTTTATATTATTATTTTTAAATTGAGCCTAGATGGACTTGCATACTTTATTGAAATTTTTGATGCAAGTCTACTAATGTTCTTAAAACAAATATATACATCTGAAGTTAAAGCAAAACAATGACTAAGCCAAAAAGAATATTTAGTTGGTAATAAAGTTAAAAAACTTGTTTCCCCATATATTAATATTTTATTACCCTTTAACAAATATTCAATTGTTAGATGACTTCATATAAGTCATTCAACTGGTTTACTTTAATATACCTTTTTTAATTTATAAGCTTTGTATTTGTCCCATCAGCAAGTGTTTCACTGTACTTCCATGCCTTGAACGCAACTCGGATTTGGGCAATACGACCAGAAACCGAAAGACCGAGGAGCCCTCAAGCGTGTCCGTCTTTCTGTAACGGCCCAGAGTCATAGCCGTAGTTGTTGTGTTTGTCTTCAGTTGAGCGGTCGCATTTATCGGGTGTGGATCCTACAGTAAAATGTAGAAATATTACCAAAATCAAGACAGGTTTTTGTTGCCACATCCAGAGAAATCCCTGTACAAAATGCAATAGTTAGAAACAATAAGTGTTTTCATGAGTAATCTAGCAAAGGTCGAGTTTTTGAAAATAAAAGTGCAGTTCAGTGTATTGCTCCACGAAAACATATGAAATCCAAAGCGATCTTCAGTCGGTGGGTGCTCGTTGATGCATAGCGAAGTTGTAGTCTTACCAAGAGCTCGAAAAAAACAAGAAACCCCCGAGACGGCCGAAACAATGCTTAAAGCCACGAGGAAGCCAGCGGATCCATACAAATCGAAGCTGAAAGTTAATGCCAGCCACAGTGGACCGCATCCACTGCCCGTCGAGCTGGCGGGGAAGGAGGAGGAGGCCTCCACTGGTGGCCAGACATCCCCCCAAAAGCTCAGCCTGAAGGGCAGCCAGCTAGGGGGAAGCATTTTGATTGGCAACTACAACGTGAGTTGACTCATCCACTCCGGTTGTCGGTATCCGGCATCCGGTATCCGGTATTTCGTATCCGGTGGATAACTTTTCCCCCGTTCGCCGTTTTCTCTTTTCGCCCGCAGTACTTGACCCAGCTGGAGGTATGCGAAAACGAGATGGAGGTCTTGGATCTCAGCTCACTGGCCCAACTGGAGACGCTAAAGTGCAGCCGGAACAAGCTGATGGAACTGATCATCAATGCCACCAATCTGCAGACACTTACAGCCGACCATAATTGTAAGTGAGCTTCTTTTAATAGAGTGTGATTAGCACCAAAAGATAGATTCATACTTCCCGTTGTTTTAAGTGGTCTGAAATTGCTAAAATACTGGAAATCATAAGCCACATTATTGAATTTCATTTGCATAAATATAATTGCCTCTGTTTTTTGTTTACTTCCATTTTGTACCACTCTTATTTTATGGAAAGCGGCATATACTCATTTAAAGATTAAAATATAGTAAAAATACCATAAATTTATTTGTGTGCTTAAACACTATTTGTTTTCTTGGTTATTTTATTAACTTTTGTAACGCTTTCCCTATAGTAAAAAATAATTATTTGTAACCTCCTCTTAATTAGTAATAACATGTTATTCAAATTGGTCAAAATAGAAATAATAATATATTTCATACCCCTCAGACCTGCTCAACATCTCCACAACGAACACGCATCCGGTTCCGCTGAAGCTGCAGTGCATCGATATCTCGCACAACAACTTCAGCGAGCTGCCCAACTGGATCGGAGCATGTGCATCATTGTCAGCCCTGGAGGCCTCACACAATCGCCTCAGCAATGTGACGGGACTTCTGCGGAATTACAGGATCAGTCAGCTGGCATCCCTGAACCTGGCATACAACGATTTGAAGCAGCTGGACATGTTGCCGGAGGCTTTTGTCAGCATCCGGAGTCTCCAGTTGCAGAGCAATGAGCTGCCGAGTCTTCCCGAGAACTTCTTTGCTGTGACCCATTCCCGACTGGAAACGCTGAATGTCTCCTGCAACAAGTTGGCCACCTTGCCGCGCTACGAGCAGAACAATCATGCTGCTCTGGTGAACCTCTCGCTGGCGGGGAATCAACTGAACGACAGTATCTTCGAGCCACTGCACAATGCCGCCAAATTGAGGTTCCTGCATTTGGCCTACAATCGCATTGGTGTCCTGCCCGCCGCCTGTGTCCGCAACTGGCCGGAACTGGAGATCCTTGTTATGTCTGGGAACATGCTGCAACAACTGCCCGAGGAGGTGGCCACTCTGGGCCGGCTGAGGGTGCTCCGCTGCTGCAACAACCTGCTTCTCTGCACCCCGCAACTGGCCAAGCTGGGCATGCTCAAGGTTTTGGATCTCTCTCACAATCATCTGGATCGGGTCAATCTGCTGGCACTCGTTCCTTCGCGAAACCTCAAGTACCTGGACCTTTCCGGCAACTTGCAGTTGCAGGTGAGAATATACTATACCTATACTTTCCTTACGACCACAAGTATAATGTTTATATTTGAAAATATATACTTTATTGTTTTGTGAATATAAAAATTCCATTTTAAAAACCAGTGTAAATTACAATTTTTAAGTTTTTTAAATCAAAATAATTCAAAAATTGTATTTTAAAGAAGACTAAATTGACCAACACAAATCGCATTATTCTTTTCTTAATTTTCTTTTGTGAGTGTGTTATTCAAATATGATAATTTCCTTTTGTGTACATCCATGCCATAATTGATTATACAATTTGGACAATTGCCGAATGAAGTATTCGAATTGGCGACTTGATTTTAAAGCCTTTTAATATTGCAATCTCTAAGGATATTAACGACGATATGATTTCTTCTCCAGGTGGACGAGCAGCAGTTCAAGGTGTGCCAGACCCAGAGCCAGCGCCACTGGAGCCTGATCGATGTGTCCGGCAACAACAGAGCCGCTCTGCCCACAGCCACACTCCGGCAGGTGAATGCCCAAAGGGGTCAGAGCAAGACGAGTGGACCCTGGACGATGGGTTTCGCGGAGACTCCAGGCTCTGGAGATTGCCGCAAGCTTTCGGTCTGCCAACTCCGGGCGGCCAACTACGGGGGATCCGACGAAGCCCTCTACGGGATGTTCGAGGCGATGGAGGGACATGGTCGGGCGGCCCAGGAGATGGCTCATCTAGTGCCCGACCTGATGAAGCAAGAGCAGTTGGTCAAGGATTCGGCGGTCAGGGATTACATGAAGTTCACCCTGCTGGCGGCGCAGCAGCAGTGTGGCAGTGTCCGCAGTGCCGCCTTGTTCCATCTCACCAGGACGCGAGCCCCATCGAAGGTGAGACCGCTGAAAAGTAAGCGCTATGTCCTGCGCATGGCCAGCACAGGACGTCTGGACGCCTATCTGATACGACGCACTTCCCAACTCCGTCTGACCGAAGCGGAGACCACCCCAAGCGATAAGAGCCATTCCATGGTAATGCCAGATCCACAGGTTCTTGAGGTAGGTTTAAGGAAAACCATTGCTAATTACTCATGAAATAAGACTTCCCTAGCCAATACCTGGGATCTTCAAGTTAAAAAGACTGCCAGCTGCGAGCTAAATGAATGCTGAAAATCAAGTTTTTGTTACGCACTAAGTATCTTTAATATTGTGAAATCATTTTACGTTTTTGCCAAAAATGATACTTCGAAGCAAAGGGAAAGGCTTTGTTTTTGTAGTCTCAAGTAGAAACCGACTTCCGCTAACTGCTAAAGAAATCCTAGAGAAACTATTAAAAAAATTGGAGCTTTCAAGAAATCCGATTTAGATACCTCTAAAAACTTCGATTTCGAAGTGGTATACCTCTAAAAACTTGTAGCTTAATTGTCGATTTTTCGCCATTTCCTATGAAGTAACTCCTTTAGAAATTTTAAAATATGCACCTTTTAGCCCATAACTTTCGTACAGACTTTCGATTTCAAAGTGGCATACTTCTAAATGATTGTGGTTTGATTCTCTTATAATCTGCGTTTTCAGATTGGCTTGTAAATTTGGGTCGATTTTTCGTCATTTTCATAAGGGTAACCCTTTTCTAAATTTTTGAAAAATGGCTTTGCTAAAAAGTGTCAAAAAACGGCACTTCTAAGCTTATAACTTTTCTTCCAGACATCCGATTTCAAAGTGGCATACTTCTAAATGATTGTATTTTAATTCTCTAAAAAACTGTATTTACAGTTTGGTTTGTAATTTTGGGTCGATTTTCCGACATTTTCATATTGTAACCCCTTTCCTAATTTTCGAAAAATAGCTTTGCAGAAAAGTGTCCAGTTACTGCACTTCTAAGCCCATAACTTTTCTTACAGAAATCAAATTTTAAAGTGGCATACCTCTAAATGATCCTGGTTTAATTCTCTAAAAATCTGTGTACTCATCTTGGTTTGTAATTTTGGGTCGATTTTTGGTCATTTTTACAATGTAACCCCTTTCCAAATTTTCTAAAAATGGCCTTGCTGAAAAGTGACCTAAAATCTGCATTTCTAAACCCATAACTTTTGTTGCAGACATCCGATTTCAAAATGGCATACTTTAAAATAATGGTGCCTTAATCCCCTAAAAATCTGTGTACTCATCTTGGTTTGTAATTTTGGGTCGATTTTTGGTCATTTTTACAATGTAACACCTTTCCAAATTTTCTAAAAATGGGCTTGCTGAAAAGTGACCTAAAATCTGCACTTCTAAACCCATAACTTTTGTTGCAGACATCCGATTTCAAAATGGCATACATTCAAATAATGGTGCCTTAATCCCCTAAAAATCTGTGTACTCATCTTGGTTTGTAATTTTGGGTCGATTTTTGGTCATTTTTACAATGTAACCCCTTTCCAAATTTTCTAAAAATGGCCTTGCTGAAAAGTGACCTAAAATCTGCACTTCTAAGCCCATAACTTTTGTTGCAGACATCCGATTTCAAAATGGCATACTTTAAAATAATGGTGGTTTAATCCCCTAAAAATCTGTATACTCATCTTGGTTTCTAATTTTGGGTCGATTTTTGGTCATTTTTACAATGTAACACCTTTCCAAATTTTCTAAAAATGGGCTTGCTGAAAAGTGACCTAAAATCTGCACTTCTAAACCCATAACTTTTGTTGCAGACATCCGATTTCAAAATGGCATACATTCAAATAATGGTGCCTTAATCCCCTAAAAATCTGTGTACTCATCTTGGTTTGTAATTTTGGGTCGATTTTTGGTCATTTTTACAATGTAACCCCTTTCCAAATTTTCTAAAAATGGCCTTGCTGAAAAGTGACCTAAAATCTGCACTTCTAAGCCCATAACTTTTGTTGCATACATCCGATTTCAAAATGGCATACATTCAAATAATGGTGCCTTAATCCCCTAAAAATCTGTGTACTCATCTTGGTTTGTAATTTTAGGTCGATTTTTCATCATTTTTACAATGTAAATTTTTTCTTTCCAAATTTTTGAAAAATTACTTTGTGGAAATGTGCAAAAAAACAGCACTTCTAAGCTCATAACTTTTGTTCCAGACATCCGATTTCAAAGTGGCATACTTCTAAATGATTGTGGTTTAGTTCTCTAAAAAACTGTATTTACAGTTTGGTTTGTAATTTTGGGTCGATTTTCCGTCATTTTCATAAACCCTTTCCAAATTTTTGAAAATTGGCTTTGCAAAAAAGTGTCCAACAAACTAAACTTCTAAGCCCATAACTTCTTCTTCTAATATTTAAATATCATATTTCTTTCTCGGTGTTCCAGATGACCCTTAGCAACGATGACGAGTACCTAGTGGTGGGCAATGCCCAGCTCTGGTCCGTGATGGACATAGATCGCGCTGCCCGAGAGATTCGCAAAGAGGAGAATGCCGTGTTGGCGGCAAAGCGACTGGTGGACATTGCCCAGAGTTTTGCGGCGGTGGAAAATCTCAGTGTGATTGTGGTCCGTTTCCGGCATCTGGGCACCGATGTGGACCACCTCATCCGGGAGCTGAAACAGAGTGTGCGCAAGAAGCCTCAGCCGGTTTCCCTACCTTCGTCCAGTGGGTCCGTTTGCAAGCGGACCTGCTGCGACCGGAGCAATGCATGTCGCCACCGGGCCATCGAGCAGGAGCCGCTGGCAGGGCGATCTTCGCCGAGTGGCCAGAGCGATCGGGATCTACTGGCCAAGGACAGCAAGGACGATGAATTCGTACTGGCCCATGCCCGCGTTCTGCAGGAGGAGCAACAGCTGGAGATGCTGGACGAAACCGAGTCGGTGCTGTCCGAGGAGCAGTTCAAATGCTGGGAGTACATGTTGGAGCAAAACACCCAGTTACTCTTCGACAAGGAGCTGAACACAATTTCCAAGTCCTTCACGAAGCAGAGGACCGTGCCGAATGCCATCATGGCAGCATCTGCCGTACCGGATCGCAACGACTTCACTTCGAACCTAATGCGCAGTGTCACCAACAAGTTCATCTCGAGCAGCACCCCGCAGTTGCCGCAGCCGCTGAGCTGCTCCACACCGAACTCCGTGCCCCTGGGATCATATCATCCGGTGAAACAGCCGGTTCCTGGACATTTTGGTAGTGCCCTCTCCTTCCAGCAGGCTCAGAGCTACGGCTACAATCTGTTTGATGCCAAGCCGCGCAAGACTTCCGGAGGCAACGTAAAACGCGCCGGAGGACCCAATTCCGCCTACTTTGGATCCCTTCAGCGACTGATGCCCTACAACTTCGAGTATGACTTTGCCGTGACTCAGGAGCGGGAGAGGAACATCCTGGACGAGGAGGAGCAGGACGACGATGAGCTCAACGAGCACGAGAGTCGCATGCGAAAATACTGGGGAGTGGCCACCACGGAACTCTAGCCTTAGGATAACTTTTGCCAGAAGATCTACTATAAGTTCAAATGTATTATTTAAAATAGATTTTGTGTTGCTAGGACTTTTTTTCTAAGTCAAAGGGGTATGAAACTCTTTTGATTATATAAAATACACATTATTATAAACCAATTATGTTTTTTATTCATAAGTCTATTTTATTTAATTACTATTAAATTATCAATAATTAAGATTCTGTATTTCAATAGTAATAAAATAATTTCGTAGCTTTTTTAAATATGTATTTTTCATGTTTATTAAGAAGTAAATTTCCCCATGTTTTAAATATCATACTAGAAGAACCGTTATAAGCGTTCAAGAAAACCACTATAAACAATCGATTGCCGCATTATCGATACACTCTAACGTGGTGAAATGCCGATAGGCAATTTTCCCGGCAGAGTTATATCTCCTCCACGTTTAGTAATTGTTTATGTTTATTTACCTCTAATTAACGATGCACCTGCCGCAACAAAGACCGCACCACGACATCGCCGCGCTCTTCGCGGAGTCGCAACCGGACTTCCTACGTATTTCAGCTCCAATGGTGCGCTACAGCAAGCTGGAGTTCCGACGACTTGTCCGGCTCAATGGAGTACAACTTGCCTTCACGCCCATGATGATATCGGACTCGATCAACAACAGCGAGAAGGCGCGTCAGAATGAGTTCTCCACGGGTGCGGATGACCAGCCGGTTATCGCCCAGTTTGCTGCCAAGGATCCAGCAGAATTTGTGACCTCCGCCCAGCTCATCTATCCTTATGTAGATGGCATTGATCTGAACTGCGGCTGTCCACAGAGCTGGGCAATGACCAAGGGCTATGGATGCGGGATGCTGCGCCAGCCGGAGCTAGTGCGTCAGGTGGTGCAGCAGGTGAGGCGTACCCTGCCCGCCGACTTCAGTGTCTCGGTCAAGATGCGCCTTTTGGGCGGCGAGGATTCCTTGCAGCGAACCATTGATCTGGCCCGCCAGTTGGAGCATGCCGGCGTCACCTTCCTCACTCTCCACGGGCGGACTCCAGCACAGAAGCACTCCAAGGACACGCTAAACATCCCGGGCATGTCGGACGTGCGTCAATCCCTGCAAATCCCCCTGATAGTCAATGGCAATGTGGAGACCTACAGGGATGCCTGCGATCTGCATGAGAGGACGGGAGCAGCTGGTGTGATGGCTGCTCGCGGACTGCTTGCCAATCCGGCACTCTTTAATAGCGCTTATCCGGACGGCAGGAACACGCCGCTGGAATGTGTGCAACAGTGGTTGGACATAGCGTCTGCTGCCGGGGATAACCTGCTGTTCCAGTGCTTCCACCACCACCTGACCTTCATGTGGAGCGCGCAAATGAAGCGAGATCTGCGTGTCCAGTTCAACAGCTTGGGAACCAAAGGGCAGGTGGTGGATTTCCTCAAGGAACACTACAACCTGCAGTACGATAATGATAACCCAACCCCGGCTGACTATACGGATTGCACGTACACCCACTTCACACCGCCCAAGCATGCCCGGCACATTGCCGCCGAGTCGGATGAGCAGGCCTGGAGTGCGAAGAGCGATGGCAAGTTCTTTACGGAGTTCAGGGCGCACCAGCTGACCGGCACTGGCGGAGAAGATCTAGAACTGGGTGGACTTTTTGGCGACGAGGAGTGAATTTTTGTATAAATGTATTCTTAGCTTTGTAGGTAAAAAGGTTGTACAAATTAAACAATGATTAATATTACAAAAAAGAAATATATTAGCAATAATCTCGCGACAGTTACATATTTTTGTCAACAAAATAATAATTATAAAAATTAAAAGGGGAAATATAATGTTGTGGTATGATCGAAAATTACAAAAAATATTAAAAAGTATATTTTTGAAAACCGGTCGGTATATTTTATCGATAGTTCCGCAGCCAGTGGCTGCCATCTCTAGCCCAGCTGGTGTATACATTCGAAAATACCCGAAAAAAGAAAACAGACGAGAAAATGCGACGCCGCGAACTGCAGACCATCCAGCTGAAGCTGTCCGATCTCAAGGAGTACGAGCAGGCCAAGATGGAGCGTCTGAGGAGCCGCCAGCAGCTGCTGACTCCTCGGACGCCCACGCCCCCGTCCGACAGCGAGGTGCTGCCGCCGGTGACCTCCAGTAGCGTTCCGGCGGTTCTCCTGGCCAGCGGCAACGAACCGGACGAGGAGGCCGCCAAGTCGGAGCCCACAATCAAGCCCAGCACATCCGCCAACTAGGATCAAGGCTCACATGGTAAGTTCATATACATATATTATCGTTTACATGGTATAATCGTTCGCCTGGCTGTCGTTATTGTTTTGAAAACGAACCGTCTCGAAGCCGTCGACCAGGATTTCGCGATCCTCGGTCTGCTGTCGGTCCCGTAGCCACTGCTCCCTCACGGGCACATAGCGCCGGAGGCCGGGCAACTGCCTCCAGCAGCGTCGCTTGTAGAGAACCCAAACAAGTGACGCAATGCACCCAGAAAGGAAGCAAACCAGGAATATGCTAATGCCGTGGGCATGCGTCGTTGTGGCTGGCACCTCTGACATTTCCGGGGCCACTTCCTTGGCCGGCCGGTTGTGGGCCAACAATCGTTTCTCCTCATCGCTGCAGAGTTTGATTGGGATGTAGGGCGTCATCACATCCCCGGCCAGGGAATGAACCTGCACAGCGCACTCGTTGAAGGTGATATTTAGCTGCTTGACATACACATAGCCGGCACTCTTGTGCTCCTGCCTCGTGACACAGCCGGCGTGGGTCTGGTTGAAGTTGTTGCGGTAGTGGATCACATAGTTGGTCACCATGCCGTTCGGTTTCTGGGGCTCTTCGAAGCGCAGGATGTACTTTTGCGTCTCCGGAATGTGACAGGCATGCAGCTGGGTGAGGAGGTCAGCGCCCATTGTGTAGTTTGTGCGACCGTAGAGCGTTGTGTGGCTGCTGCAGCCGAGTTGGTTACAGGCCTGCAGCTGGAGGGCATATAGGCTAAAGCGATGCAGCGATTTGAGCTCGTACTCTGTGGTGTTTCCCGCCAGACGGAGCTGCGGTAGAGAAGCCTCCGCCAGCGCCATTCGCCGGCACTGTTTGCGATCATCCAGACTGCAGCGGTACTGCTCCCGCATGTTCGCTATAAACCGGGAGTCGTCCAATTGCTCCGCCTTCCCGGCACAGCAGTCGTCGTAGTCCTCGAACGACAGCCACTGGGCGCCGCTTATGTCCTGCCACAAATACGACGGGTGGCGGCAGTAGTTCCGCTGATCTATATACGCCCGATCGTCGGGCAGTTCGAAGACGGTAAGCACGAAGCTGTCGTGATCGCGACTGGCCATTCGCATGCTTAGCGAACTATCTGTTTTCTTGACCAGCTCCAGCACTGGTGGCTTAGGAATATCCTGCTCCGTCTGCACGTAGGTCAGTTCGCTACGCGCCTCCTGAGCAACTTCATCGCCAAAAGTTCTTAGCAGGCAGGCATATCGCGTACTCGGTTCAAGATCATCCAACTCGAATAGATAGTGGGTGCCATTCTCGATCAAATCATCGGGGAAAAGCAGCCGGCGCTTCCAGTTGATTCGTGTACATACCGGCGCCTCCAGATCACTCTCCTCGTGATACAGTTTCCCCGGCTGCAATGGCCGGTGGATTAGTTCGAGCCTCTGGCTGGTCTGCTGTTTTGGCCAGCTCAGCTTTACGGTCCGATGGGTTCGTTTCTAAAAATGAGAATGTTAAAATTAAATTAAATTAAAAACAATGGTTGTCTGTGTTGATCGCGACTGAAATTTTGAAGATTCCTAATGTCTTACAAAATCAACTATTTTACCTGCACGAACAGCAACATTTTTGAGGGACTGCACTGGACCTCCTGGTCGTTGGTTTGCAGGGAGTCCAGGGACCTGCCGTGGGAGGCAGTGTTCTGGAACTCGCGCATCCGTCGGTTGCATAGCTTGTTGTTGCGATGCATGAACATGCCGCCCTCCATAAACTCCAGATGTCGGGAGGGCTTCCAAAGTCCGGCCAGCTGCTTGTTGTCGTAGAGTACAAAGGAGTAGTGACGACTCTCTAGAGGATCACCGTGAACACGCTCCAGAGTGCTGAGAAAATCCAAGCTTTTTAGCTGGGAGGAGCTGTAAAAAAAATGGAAGTTCCTTGTTTTGTCCGGAGAAAACCAACGAAATTGATGCCCACCGATAGATTTTGAGGTAGCCTCGAATTTCGCGCATACTGTTGAAGCTCTGGGACAGCTGCGTCTCGTTCACCTTGTTGCGAATGGTAATAACCATGCTCCCGTTAAAGATCTGGCAGGCGCGCAACTTTTCGGCATCGGCTAAGCTGTATATGTAGAACACATACCCTGCCTGGTCCGGAGTGCAGACGCTAACACAAGCCTCGTCGGTGCCACAGGGCACACACTCGGACTTGTTATCCGCCTTGTAGCCACTGGGACAAAAAGCTACGCACTGCGACCCCGAAATAACGAAGCCATGCTTGGTCACACACTCATCCTTGGTGTAACACCGCTGGAAATGCTCCAGGACGTACCTGAGAGATAGTTTGATATGTAGAGCAGGATATATAAGAACCTTTCACTCACTTGTTCTTCGGACAGCTCTTTACGCAGACACCGACATCGCTAAGTCCTCGGCAGACTGCGCAGTCTGCAGCGGATCCGGAGTCACCATGGCAGCCGCCCAAACACTCCTCATGGCAGGTGTTAATGTTGCTAAAGAAGATTAAAAAAAGGATTAGCTGAATTTCGTATATTTAACTCTAATTCTAATATTAAAACAAAAAGAGTTTTACATTTTACTTACGCCTGTGGGTTAACGACATTTTCGTTTAGGGATCGCTGGCAGTAAATGTTCGACCAGCAGTAGGAGGAAGTGCATCCCTTGCACACGGGTGAGCTGCAGTTTTTACCGGCCGTTATAATGTGGTTATCGCCTCTGCTGAGGGTCAGCAGATCCCAGTTAACCCGGTCGATGTTGCAGAGCTGTGGACAATTGCCGATGTACACTTGACCGCGTTGTATTGCCACCAATTGGGGAAAGGCCAACTGAAAGCCATTAGTTTTTAAAAGAAGAAATTGATTTACTTTAGCATCGATTAAAAATAAAAAAATAGTAACTATATTAGCAGACCTCGGTATATTAGATAGGCTTATGAATTTTTAAGTTAATGAAGATATTTTTCTTCTTAATATAAAGAGAGAATCTTTTTAACAAACAATTTTATATTGGAAAGATTGAGAAAATTAAATTACTTTTACTTTATTTTTTCAAAAAAGTCAATCGAAAAAGAAATCGAAAATTAACATACAAAACTGTTAAATTTCTTAAATACTAATGGTTGCAGTAAGGATCGAATCTTTTTTTAATTACCAAAGTTATAATATTTATAAGATTATAAAGAACCATCTTTTCCCTATCGAATAATTGGACTTTGGGCACTCACCTGTTCAAGGTCGTACATGCTGGTCACGCCGAGGGCGTAGTTAAGGAACAGTCGGCGCCCCCGGATGACGGCTAGGTTGGGGAACATCTCCGTGATGTTGGCCATGCCCCTCACCTCGGTGAAGATCATGAACTCGGTGATCTCGGTGAGGAGTGGGAAGGAGTAGTCCGAGAAGTTGCAGTGCTGTTCAATGGGGATCAGGGTGATCATTACGTAGCCGGTGACCACGGTGCAGTTGTCGAGCAGGTGCATATTCTTGCACTCGTTACGTATGTCGATGCTGGTGCATTCGTGCTCCAATTTTGATTCGGCACAAGGGACATATAGCGCTAGCAACATGAGGCCAACGCCCAGCAACATGTGGCTGGACTGCATGTTGCAAAGCTGGGACTTGAAAAATGTTCTGAACTTTAATTTTCGTTTTTCCTCTTTAGCTTCTTCTGCCGCAACATATTGCGTTGCTTCGCAGTACTATGTACCTATGTTTCTTCGATCCGATCCGCTTACGGTTATAACACTCCTAATTAGCACCACGAATCTCCGGCCATCTGATTAGCCCTGATATTTATGACTTGCGCGCTTTTCACGCCGCTTTTTCAGCTCTTCTCTTCGCTATCGGGGGCGAAAAATCACACACGAAGGGCTGCCTTTTCTTTTATTTTTTTTGCTAATTATTTTGCTTTACTGTCTAGAGCTTAAGCGTAAACAAATACTTTATCACACAAGCACATTACGCAGGTTAAAAACAATTTCTTCTTCGGCGGTATTTGTTTATTGTTTGTTTTTTATAGGCAAACGTCTGCGCTTCTGTTTTCGTCGCTTTTGGCACATATTCATATCGCGGGAGTTGCCATATATTCAGATCGTCTTGCTGATAGAGAGAACGATGATTGGGCTATATAATCTGTTAGCAGATATCCAATTTCGAAACCCAGGTGGCCCCGGCCGAGTTCGATCAAAAGCTAAGAAATATCTTTATGTTTCGGTTTGAACGATTCAAACATGCCAAAAAATAAGTACTTATAAAAGATTCCGGTGAAGTCATAAAACAAGAATGTATAAAATCTTTAGAAACGAAACGCTTATAATGGCCTTAAGTTTACACACTGAACGACAAATGAATTTATTCTTTTTTTAAATACTACAAAAAGGTAAATTTTATTTGAGTTTAAAGCGGTTAAACAATAAATAATTTGATAAAAAACTTAAAAGGTATTACATTCTAATTTAAAACCAATTTTAGGGACTTATATATTTATGCAGATTTTAATTTAACTCGCACGGTCCAGTTAAATTTATGTAAGGCAATAAAGCCACATATTTTATATATTGGCTATATCTGATAATTATTTAGGCTTACTTCTTTTTTATAGAATTAATGTGTTTATAGAATACATATGTTATATGAGTTTATAAAATTAAAAAAAGTTGATCTATTTTTTTTAATTTCAGCGGATTTTTAACACTTTGATCGTCACTACCTCGCTGGATAAGGCACCTAAGTTAAACAAATATCATACATTAGAATTTACACAGTCTAGTTAATTTAAGCTTTTCGCAAAATACAAGCGGAATTCGAATCGACAGTGGCAGTTCACTACTGTATATTAAGTGTATTTAATCGGGCACTATAATTAATTAGTGCCAAACAGGCTGACTGTTTAATATAAGAAAGAATTTAAAAAAGAAGAATATTTCAAGATTTCATTATTGGGCGATTCCAGCTGACCACACAGACGGCGGTATGCAATTAAAATGTTTGGGCAATGTTCAAAGAATGTTTTCGCCCGGTGCAGATTCGAAATATGTGAGAGCGCGCCGACGATGTTCACCTCGCGACGACCGATTGCCGACTGGCCGTCTGGGGACCTCGTCCGTTTGTGGAGAGCAAACAAATTGATTTTCCATTTAGTGTTTTCTGCCTCCAGCCTCCGTCCCTGGAGTCTCGCCGATCGCCAGATACACTGCCTGCCCCCATTCCCGTTTCCACTGTAAATTGATTAGGCGATCGTTTGATTTCTGCGGGAATGTGAACCAGTTAATTTGTCATCTGCGGCATTGCTTACGCAACCGCAATTTATCAATAAATGGGTGAAACACTACCCGTTTGGGTTTCTCTCAGTGCAGCCATTTGATTTTTATGGGTCTGCAGCTCCTGCCAAACCACCAGCTGATCCCAGCAGCTCACAAAAACAGCTGACTCCAATTAGCCACATGGCACCGGTACCGGCATCCACATCGCCATCGGATTCGTCTCTCCACACGCACATGGACATGGACAACTTGAAATCAAGTCAGGAGAATTCCCATGCAGACTCAGAGGCGATTAAGTTTAACGAGCCGGCAATGAGAAATTTTAGAGAGCATAGAATGCACACAAAACAAAAACCAGCTCGATATAAAATCAAAATGCGCTAGGTAAATTTAGTTTTTATTTTTTTTAACAATGTTTAATCGATATTCAATCCCTACAGCTTAATAAAAATTATTTTGAAATTTTAATAACAATTTGATTTGTTTAATATCAAATCAGAAATAAGTTAAAAACGGCTAAAACTGAACTAAGCTGCGTTTATAAATAATCTGCCAAACTTAAAGATCACTTTGGAAATTTGGTCAATAATTTTTTTTAAGTTGAAGTTCTTACTCCACTGAAGAGAGGGCTTAAAAGCCTTTTTATCCTTTACATCTCAACCTTCCAGTAGTCTTATTGACCTTCAAACTGAACTGATTGGACCAAACAGGGCCAGTTTTTAGCTTGTGGTAAGCTCATCTCCCATTTTATTGACATCAACTTCCGTCCACTGAGTTGCTTTCATTATAATCCAAGATGAAAGCTTAATTCAGCCTTTACGTAGTTTAGCGCAATACACGCTATTGCCCACTTTTGAATCATATTTCTAATATTTTCTAATTTGAAAATAAATATTTCGGCTAACGAATTTTTAAACTATGTAATTTCTTTTGAGCTGTTCAATTTTCTATACTAAACTATAATGAAATATTAAATATGCTCACATTTATTTAGTTTTATTACAATAAATCATTTCAATACCTTTTCTTAAAGGCGAAATGTACAGATAGTTTGAAAGAGTGAGGGTCCGATGGTCGACTTGTTTTTGTTTTTGACTGTCATCTTATTTGTATAAAAGATCATTTCATATTTTTCAAGCCCATGCGAGTGGTTCGTGTCAAAGTTCAATTAATTCAATTAAGTTATTGGGTGCGTGTACACTCAGATCAACATAACAGATCAATGGAAAGCGCTTTACAATGGAATATAGTATTTTATATTTGAATAAAAGTCAATTGCTAAGGTTTTTTTAAATATTTATTTATATAATGCATCTTTTAAATCAAGTTAAGGTTAGTGGCTAAGCTAAAGACAATCAGCCTACTCCGGCGGCGTGTTGTCGTGTATCCACTCGGAGAAGTGGGCCACCGAGGTGTAGACACTTGGAATGCGTAGTCCGCCGCAGTTATCCGATCCGAAGGACATAATGCCAATCTGTGGAATGCAAAGATATTAAAAAATGTTAATAAGTAAACAACAATTATATTTCAGTCACTTGTCCTTAAGCACTATTTCCTAAGGGTTATGTTTAAGCTTATTTCTATACCTTTTAAAATAATGAATATATATATTACCTGTGAGAAGATACCGTTCTCCTGTACAAATAGAGGCGCTCCACCGAATCCCTGGCAGACGTCCTTGCCCTCTCCGCCGGCACACATCCATTGACCCTCGATGGAGTTCGGGGACTCCAGGGCGCCCGTAGAGCCGTAGTTGCGGAGACACAGGTCCCAGCTGGTCAGCGGCACATCTAGGTGCGACATCTCCGGCTGCCGGACACTTGACGTGGACATCTTGCCCCAGCCGGCGATGGTGGCTCGCTTTCCCACCACCAGGTTGGCGCGTGTCTTCTGCAGGCAGATCGGTTGTGTGGCCACTGACGGTGCGAGATGGGAAGTGGGTTGGTCTCCATTAATCTTATGTTCGACTTCTGATCGCTACCTGCCCTAAATTGCAACATTGTTGCCAGACCCAAAAGGGCTTACCAATATTTTGCTAAGGGGTTTAAAAATTCACTTCGCAAAGTTTTAGTCGAATACAATACATTTTGTTACCACCGAAAAACAAGCGCTTTTCTTTACACTTTTACCAAAAATGTATAGATGTGAAAACAAGAACAGTCCTTTAAATGTCATATATAAATAATTTCGAATATTAATTTTAAATATTATATCCCCACTTCTCACTGGTATTGTTATGTTTAACGATAAGTTCAAAGGTGGTTATTTAATTGCAAATATTTTCCAATCAATTCGAATTATAAAAGTGAACTTTTTTTGAAAATGAAACTAACAAAAAAGGGACCCCCTTCGCTTTCAAGCACGCCCCTGCCTGACCCCTTGATTTATCTCGGACCGTGGTATTTTATTGGGCATTATAAAGCAATAAGGATGAACGCAAACAAGTCGGGCAGCAACCTGGGCCACGCCCCCTTTGGGATCGCAAATAATGAGCTGTTTACGAACTGGCCAAGTTGAAATTAACCAATCGATTGCCTCACCGTTCGGCGATCGGTCGTCCGGTGCTTGGTAATAACCCCTATTTCTTTTAATGCCATGTGTGAGAGGTGATATGGCCTGTAATATGCTTTTACGCTTTAAAATTCAATTTCTGACCCAAGTCAGTCTTATGAAGGTATCATCAAATTCACGTCCGCAGTTAATTTCCATATCTTTGATCGGGAACTAACAATTTGCGAGCATCTTAAAACAAGTCAAGTTCTCAATGGATTGAAATGTTAAATGGGGAGCAAAATTGTTTTGGTTTTTTGTTTTGCTTGTAATATTCCACCTGAGGAATTTAATAATAACCGATCGGTATTTCAAAGAAGTTGTGAATATTTTCTCAACGAATTTGATCATGACAGATCAGTATTCCAAAGTTCATAGCCATTGAACTGAGGCCAAAAGCTACAAATCAAAGCGGATCCAGTGACCAGGTCGCGATCAACTCATTAGCTGGTACAGTAAACACGCACCAAAGCCCGACGCCGCCCAATTAAGTGACATGTGGGGATCCCAGCCTCGAATTAGCGACATGCAGCCGGTTGGAGGGGAGCACATTTGACATTTGTGAACTTGGAGCGAGTGGAGTGGATGGAAAAAGATGACAGAACAAAACGATTTTTAATTAACGGCCACACCGCCAAGCGTAACCACCCATTGGACCCTTATATACTGGAGTGTACATGCCGCCCGTACCGCTCATACCGCCCATCCCGCCCAGAACTCACCCGAATAGTTTAGCGGCGTTTTGAGAACCAGCAGAGCAATGTCGTGGTGGTACTGGCCCTGTTTGTAGTCGGGATGCACGATCACATGGCTGATGGCGTGGTTGACGGAGCGCGGGGCACAGAATCCGGTGTTGGCGCAGTCCGGATCGCTGGACGTGTCGTACTCGCCCACCCGCACCGATGACCTGCAAGAGTCCGGGGGAGAAAGTCGATTGATTGCCCGCTACGATGCACTGCACCCACACCCAGTGACCCACTTACAGTCGGTGTCCGTCGGCCTTGGCCAAAGCACAGTGGGCTGCCGTTAGGATGACCCGGCGGGCGATAACGGCCCCCGCGCACGGATAGGCAAATGCACCCGTATTAACATCTGAAAAATAATAATAATAATTAAGATCAAATCTGACTCAACTTGAATAGACTTTAAAAGTAATCAAGTAACTAACTAAGCAACTAATAATCTAAAATAGTCAACTCCTCTCTGATATTAACATAATTTAAAAATAAATCAAATTTATTAATTTTGAAGTTAAAAAATTGTTGAATATAGTGGCTGGCCCTGTCTGGAATCAATTTTGTAAATCCCTTTCTTAAGGCTTATGAATTTGCTTGAACTTGATAAATATGATTTAAAATAGGTTGTTATATGTAATTATAAAACCATCTCAATTTATTAAAGAATCAAGGGAAGTCTTACGTTTGAAGCCGATGCGTGCGACAAAGGGATAGGAGCCCAGTCCCTTGTAGAAGTGTCCCTGAACCAGGGATTTCCCGCAGACCTGGTTCTTCTCCAGCGGACTACTAGGACAGCAGACATAGGGCAGCTCCTCGCTGGCTCCACCGCAGTAGAGCGACTTGTCGCCGTAGTAGCAACTCCGGGCCACCTCGTAAATCAAGGCCGTGCAGTCGTGCAGTGGCGTACATTCCGTGCCCACGGAACAGCCTGTCTGTCCGGCGGATTGGCCCACGTCGTAGTAGGAGCGGGCAGCCACCGAATGTCCTGTCGTCTCATTGCTCCGTATCGCACTTTTCTGCTCTGGCTTTGCATAGGTCACGGGAACCAACAATTTCTCTAGAAAATGTACCCAATTTGTAAGTCGATTTTTATTAACTCGCAATGGGTTTGTTTCAAATTTTCATAGCATTTAATTTACTTTTTCTTAAAAGTGAAAACTATGTTAACAAAAACTTTTATTGGAATGAACACATTGTTATTTAAATTGTACTGTCACAATCAAACCACCATTTGCTAACAAAGTTTGAATTATGTAGATAAATACGAAAGAAATTAAGAGTCTAAAATCCATTTGAATTGATTTTCATAATTTGAAGGATATTCCAGTACGAACATTTGAAATTATACAAGTTCGAGTTATTTTTCATTGCGCTCAGTTTTTTATAAGCTTGATTATCCTTTAGCATAAAATATATAATGAACCGTTTCTTCTTAGTTATTTTTTTTGGTCCTGAGTTTTTTATTAACTTGATTTTCTTTTAGCTTTTTTAGAAACGACATCACTGTAACACTTATATCCTACCGAATTCCCCCGATTCCGCTCGAACGATTGCCAAAAGTTGCAAAACTAGCCAAAATATTGGAAACGCTTGCATTGTTTTAATGCAATCTATATTAATTTTCCGCACTTTATATTATACTGGTATAGGGCTCAGAACTTTCGGTTTCCGGTAATTCAAACCGTGCAGGTGAACAAAACTTTGTCAACTAAACGAAACGATCTGGCCAAATGAAAATGAAAATATACGTATCCACATAAGCAGATAAGTATATCACACACATAGTCACTTCTATATACCACTTCGTTGCTACTGGTCTGGCGGGGTCTGCGGTTATTAACTGATTTTTATGACAGTTTGGTCTCGATTCGCGACCATTTCCAGGTTGTAATTTACCCATTTGCTGGGCAGATACACATTTCTATGGCATTTGATAGCAGAATATGCGGATCTGTCTGTCTGTCCATTGCAAGCGATCTCATGAATCCGTCCGCAGTTGCATTATACGTTTATTTTCGTTTCTGGCCATCACTGGTCGGTCATTTAGGTAAAAGTGAGTTTGGGGCCGTTGATCTAGACTTAATCGGCTTTATAATGCCCTACGAAACCAATTCTAAAAGTATTTTATCATTGTACTTGGTTATCATAGTGAACTTAGGTAAACATATCTTACGAACCAGAATTGATTGCTCTTTATGAATTGATTTTAAATTGATTTATAAATTTTATTTTCATTAAAATTAAACAATGACTTAAGGTTCTAAATTGAGGAATGCATCACCAAGTTCTGACCATTTAAAAATAGAGATTGTAATTGAAATGAAGCTTGTATCTTTTCACAATTTCCAATTTGAAATTATTATTTGTTTTTAAATCTTGCGTTGTAGGGAACACATAACTCCAGTTGGCCTATACTTTCCCCTGTTTGGTGATGTATGTTATTATTTAAGTGAGATTAGCGTACGTTTTTTTTTCCAGTTTTTTTTTTAGGGTAATAATAAAATATGTTGAATGAGATCATTTAGATTTGATAAGCTTGCCGCATTTCACTGGACAAACGGCCAGCTGGTTCCAGTTTTTTAAGCAGGAAAACAAGCGCGACAAACGCACATTAAATTGCTTAATATGTATGTTGGTAGTACCAGTGCCCCCTCAAAATTGTTTTGTAATTTTATGTTTTATTTTCTTTTTTATTGTTTAGCGTTTAATGGTCAGGTTTTACTTTCATTACGTTTAACATCACTTGGCAGACATTTAGCCAAAGAAATAATTTCACTTTTTGAATTTATGTGGGTTTTGCGGTGCTTAAACAAGCCCAGACATTTTAGTTAAATCTGCCAGTCCATCCTGTTGCCGGAAAGGGCGATCTGGCTGGAATTATTGTCCAGGCTGGATTCGCTGGTCCCATCGCCAGATGAGTCCGAGTCCATGGAGACTGGGACTGAATGCTGTTGCTCCTGATCCCGCGCCAAATACATTCTGACATCAGAGTTCTCCTGTTCAGGCAGCGGATAATTGGGCAGCACCTGGCGGAATACATTGTAGCGATCCCTCAACTGGACATCCACATCCTCTGGACGACGCTCCTGCTCCTGGAGAGACTGCAGCAGCGAGAAGAGGAACACGCGGTTCGCGATGTGGCAGTCTGGCAGCAAACTGCGATCCTCAAGCTCATTGAAACACATGTCGTTCGGAATGTCAGTACTCTATTCTGTTAGTTTGTAGTTCGTGGAATTTAATGTGTTAATTTTGAAAACGGTTGTGAGCTCTAGCTCGAAGTAAGATGGAATGAGTTATTTTTAGTTTGAATGTAAAAGCATAGCTTACTCTCGATCATTTTAAACAGCTACCTGCAGTTTTCAATACAATTCTATTCTCTTTCAGAGGATATTAGAATTTGGTACCTATAGCTAGTGACTTGAATCTTTCGCAATGTAAAAGGCTTTTTGTTCGAAGTTTGTCTGTTTAGTGCTAACCTATTGATTCTAGGTTGATTTTATGATACATTTTTCCGAAATATGGCTTTCCAAACTTAGTTAACGTTCTCGTTTTATATTTTTATTGATATTTTTTTGCGATCGCTTTACATGGCATATTGCATAATTTACCTGCTAAACTGTTAACCCATTAAACGCCCAACAATAGAATACTTTTCAATAGGAACGGAAACAATCATATTCACATAAATTTAAAGGTGTGATACATATATGTATATGTATAATTGATACTGCACAAACATATACATGAGTTGTCTGCCAAAAAAACAACGCTTTGCCATCCAAATTACCGTTATATGTCTCGTATTGCCGTTTTGATGTGGCCATTAACGTGTTTAAACTGTCAGTAAATTGCTGAAATAATAATGACAATCTCACATAGGGAATTGCCCTCTATACTGTATAAAAAAGAAACAACAAAATTAATTGTTTGAGGTCAGATGAAAAAACAGAGGGTTAGGTTACTATATTATGTAGAATTTCTAAGCAAAAAATAACTTTATAATATAGTGCCATATTTTGAATTACACAATCTAATTGGGGTAGTTTGAATTATAAATTATGATTTGCTTAGCTTACTTTGTTTGATGACAAATTTATTACTTACTTTTTACTGTCTAAAAATTAAAGAGTTGTTCTTTTAAAGTTCGAAGACAAAACATAATAACCTTATTGTTAAAACTTAGTGCGCTTTTTTTTTAAATTTCTTTCGGGGGTGTAGGAGTACCAACCCCTATAAGCTTGAGTTGAAGCCAGAAGCAAAGAAACGACCAAAAGCCCGAGAAGTTTCATCTTCCAAGTGTCACGGCAGTTGGGAATCGAATATGGCTATATGGCCCATAGCCAAATTTTACGCAATTAAAGCAGTTAATTTAATTGATATGCTATGCAGTTGTTTAAGCTCTAACGTTTTTTGGTGGAATAAAGTAATGGTTTAGACTTTGTCGATAAGCTTCGACTAACAGAGTAATTCAAATCATTTATTTTAACAGACATGTCTAATTTTTACAAATTGTTTGTGTAGACTTAATATAAAGCTTACTTGTTTGCCATGAGATATGAATTATGGTTAAAAACTTTATTTTAAGAAGATTATAAAATAATAGTATCTAAAATCAGGCCAAGCAGAGATGACATCAACTTTGAAATCCACCAAGTAGGCTTAAAAGTTTATTCTTTTTCCTTAAATAACTGAAATGCTATCCAATTCTAAAGTACTGAGAGTGTGAATAACATGTGAAGTAAGACAGATTAGTTCTAGTTCATTAGCTTCTTTGTCCAGTTATTTCGTTTCCTGGAATCGGTGATCTGGCACCGGCACAATCCTTTGTGCTGCGATATCAGCTCGGCAAACTGGGCGACGATGGGATCCCGACCACAGGATGCCACTGCCGTCACCGCATCCTCATCGTTCACGAAATAGGCTACGAACTGCAGATCCTCGAGGCTTCCGTCAATGATTACCTCCTTGAAGGATCCGTAGCCGGCAGAGCGGAAGGCCTTGCCGAAGATCACGGTATAGAAAAAGGGTATGGCCTCCAGTTTTACGATGATGCCACACATGTTCATTGCAGCGATCCGTCCATGGTATTGGGCCAATCCATAATGGCTTATATTTACACGATCTGTGACTCCACCTAAGATGTGAGCGTTGGCTATATCACCACCCACATAAACATTGCGCACATTTGTCTGCAGAAAGTCGTTAACATCCACGGAGCCATTGGGATTTAGTTTTACCCCAGAGTTTTGTAGAAAGTCAGTATTGCATTGGCAACCAGTGCCTAGAATAAGCAGATCGCATGGAATTCTCGACTTATCCAGTAGCTCCACTTCCGTTACCTCATCAAGGGAGTTTCCCAGGATCTGGGAGATACCACTGCTCATACGCAGCTTTACGTTGTTATCCTCTAAGAGTTGCAGTATGCGCTTTCCTATCACCTCACCCAAAGTGATCTTAAAAGGAACATCTTGTCGGGCTACCAAGGTAACGCTGCCCACTTTGGTAACCAAATTGGCGGCCGCCTCCACAGCCATGAAACTGGAACCCAGGCACACCACCCGGGTTGTTTTTCCCACCATTTGGAGTATGCTTCTGGCATCGTCAATATCGCGAATAGTTTTTACATTTCCCAAATGCACGCCAGGTATATTGGGTCTTATAGCTGAATAACCAGTAGCTATATAGATTTTGTCATACATTAAAATCCTTCCATTGCTGCAATACAATGTATTGCGAATTGTATCCAACTTTTCAGCGGAGACTCCCAAGCAAACCTCTATGTCGTAGTGCTTGTAAAACTTCTCGTCCCGAAGACACAACTGATTAGGTTTCATATTTAAAGAGTTCATGATCTCTATCCGATCGTAGGGCAGATGTTTCTCCTGGCAGATGAGGATCAAGCGGCCAGTGAAGCCCTCCTGCCGCAGGGTCTCCACACAGACTGCCCCCGAAGGACCACCACCTACCACCACGAAGCATCTTTGATCCTGCCAGTTACGCCTTGACATCTTCTTGATCCTCTGACTTTTTCCCAAATAAGATCGTTTGACCCGCACCAGCACCTGACCACTGGAGTCGACATCCACTTGGTGACAGGGAAGCGAATCAAGGCCGGGAAAGTTCTCAATGTCACCAGTTTCCAGATTAAAGCAGGCTCCGTGCCAAGGACATCGCACACGATTTCTGGATAGGACTCCCTTGGACAAAGAAGCTCCACGATGGGGACAAGTGCCGCCCACCGCTCGAAGGATGTCATTCTGCTTGACCAAGAGGATATTGGTGTTCCCGTTGAATACCACCTGCCTCATCTCGTTATCCTGCAAATCAGACTTATGGCACACGGCCACAGGATCGGAGTATTCGTACTTTTCAGGTAAGGAAATCATTTCGAATCTTATATTAAAATTGACTTTAAAAATTAAGGAATTAAAATTAATTGACAGAGTACTAATGGAATACTTGTGAGCAAATGTTTTTATGCTTTCTTTAAAACTTTCTTTAATATCGTTTATTTTTTTATAGTTTTGTGCTATTCCTGAATAAGTTTAAATCATATTTGGAAATTTAACCAAGTAGTTACCATTTTTCTAAGCAAAACCCCCGCCCTAAAAATGAATTAAAACTTTCTGGTTAACAATTTTTGTTGTCTTTTATTCTTATGTGTCAAATAGTAATTTATTTCATCGCATTCGTTTTATCATTTTACGTAGTTGCTGTTTTACTGACATTTCTATTTGGTTGAAATATTTTTTGGTTTTTGTTTGTTTTTTTTTTGTTAGATATAAATACGACATCACGTTTTCGTAATTGATATTTCTCCTATGCAATTTTGTTGTATTCCTATATAAAGCAATAAATAACTTGTTGATTTTTTTGTTTTGTTTTGTTTTTGGGGCAGGGCCTAACCAATGTTGTGCTCGCAATGCCCCGCATTTGTTTGACGCTATACAGACTTAATTAATTTAAAATTCAGTTTTAGTTTCCATTCACTATACACAAATATACAATATTTACAATAAAATATCAGGGTTACGAATGTAAATGATAGAGCGAAGTAATCGTTCAAGAACAAATGTAATCATAACGCTTAGTAACATTCAAGCCGTGTAAGGTGTATTCTCAAGCTAAGCCCACCGTTGGCAAACCGAATTGAAATCAAGGATTTTGAGCAAATTGTGTTGTTTTTTTTGGGGGTTTGTTCACTAAAAATTATAAAGGATTAGTGCATAAACAATAATATGTGGGATAAGACACACACGACAGCGTTGCCATATATATATATCTCATGGGTTAAGCTTTTCTCTTGCTGTTAATGTTGTTGATGTTGCTGCTGTTGTTAATGTTGCTGCTGTTTACATTGCTGCTGTTAATGTTGTAGCTCAAGATTTTACTGCTGTTGCTGTTACTATTTCTGCTGCTGTTGCAACATCTGGTGTTGCTGCTGTTAATGTTGTGAGCTTTCAATATGGCGTCGCTGCTATAGTTGCGATGAATGTTGCTGATGTTGCTGCTGGGCAGCCGCCAACAGCAGACTACGTGACTGCATCTCAAAATAACGCAAAAGCAAATTTGAGTATCAGTAATGTACGCCCGGCGCTGACAAATTGGGGGCGGTACTAACACTAACACTGCCACTCCCACCGCTGCTGCTGTTGTTGTTGTTGTTGCTGTTATTGTTATTGTTGCTGCTACTATTGTTGTTTGCATTGTTATTGGCGCTGGTGTTGTTCGTGCTGCCCGAATCGCCCAGCCAGGAATCCGGACTGGGCGGGAAATCGGGATATCCCTGATCGGGACTAGAATCATTGCTCAGATCGGAGACATTGCTGCTACTGTGCAGGCGATGGTGCGATTTGTTGGCATGCAAACTGGAGCCCACCGCTTGATCTGAATGGGAATAAGTTTAGGACATATTCTTGGTAATATCTCAATCCGAAACTCACCTATATTGGTGTACACAATATTATCCGGATATGTGCCGAACGTATGACCCTGCCCCACGGGCGGCGGTGAGCGACTGCTCGGCGGAAACTGCGACGGACTCGAACTGCCGTGCATGTATGATCCGCGGATGCTGTGCGGCGAGGCTCCCTCATCCAGACCCAAATTGACGGTGCTGTAGCTGTCGTTGCTCAGATCTGCAAAAATTACAAGATTGAAAATAAATAACAATTAAATAACAAATAACATATGCCTTATATTAAAACGATAGTAAGGGCAAAATAAACTTAGGCCAAAAACTTTAAAAAATGTATTGAATTATGTATTATTGTACTTGATTTGTATGTATAATTGTACTTGATTTATAAAACACCATGTTTTAAAAAACCAATAAAATAGATATTGGCTCTCTTTGTAGAAAAACTTGTAAATATAAATTACTTGGATATATAGATCATAGGTCTGAGTAACGATTAGATAATTTAACTAGCTTATTTGAAGATGATAGCTATTTCGATTAATCATAAATCCATCAAGTAAAAGAAAGCTCAAGCATTTGTTAGTACTCAGTTTTTAAGATTTTAAATATTGTATCTCAAGTCTATTTTGACTGACTGATGCCTTGCAGAGGATTCTTTTTTTGTCGTGGCTTTAAGCTGTTTTCCTTCTAATCAAAATAAGCTCGAGGACTCACCGTGGTGACTGAAGCTGTCGTAGTCGACCTTCAGCTCATCCTTGTCGAGGAATTTGTCGGTGCGTGGCGAGCAGTTGCCCTTCATCGAGCGGAAGTATTGGCTCCATCGCGTGCGTCCCGCGTCCTTTTTCAGTCGTTTCTCCTTGGCCCGCCTGTCAAAGGATGCAGTGGTGTTAGTAAGCGGATAGAGAATGAGGAGGAAAGCCCAGAAGTACGCACCTGTTCTGGAACCAGACCTGCACCACCCGCATGTCCAGGCCCGTGTCCTGCGAGAGCTGCTCACGTACATGGCGGGCGGGCTTGGGGCTGTTGTTGTAGGCGGTTTTCAGGGTCTCCAGCTGCTTGGCGGTGATCGTGGTGCGCGGTCTCTTATTTGGCTGATCGCCATCCAAGGAGCCATCCAAATAGAGGCCTGAGGGGGCAGAGAAATTCCAGAATATTAAGGAGATCCTCTAAAGGAAGTAATAATCTTAGTGGACCACCCACCCTTGGCCTTGGCCTCCTCGTAGTCCCGCTTGCAGATCAGCTTGCGATCCTCCATCAGGTAGAACTCGTCGCCAGTGTTCAGGGTGCGGGAGCACATGGCGCACAGGAAGCACTGCAGATGGTAGACGTTGTCCTGGGCCCGACGCACCACCTGCGTGGGCGGTATGCCCATATCACAAGCGGAACACTTTGTACCGTAACGTCTGTTCGACCCGAACATTGGCAAATGCGACATGGAAGGAGATTTTTCATTAAACCAATTTGGCCACTACAAGGAAGCATACATTTATTTGGCATTTGAGAAATTTACTTACTTGAAGAAGTCCTCCTTGCAGAAGAGTTGGCCATTCCGCGCGAAGCACTTGTCGTTCAGCTGGCCATGGCACTCGCTGCACTGGAGGCACTTGGCGTGCCACGTCCTCTCCAGCACCTTCAGGATAAAACGGTCCAGGATCAGCTCGTGGCAGCCACCGCACTTGGGGATCGTGGCTAAAAGAAAGCCCGAAAATATTCAGTTAATTGCTATTGATCATATATATGTGGGTTTATGTTTGCATTCGCAGTAAGAGCCTTTGTATTTCCTTTACCCATTCCGTTTGTTGTTTTTCTTTTTACGACTAGCTCAGATACAAATGTACAGAATCAAATCAAGACAATATTTAATTGAGCTATTTGATTTTAAATTGAATTTGCTTTTGTCGTCTATTTAAAAAGTCACTATATAGAAAACATTAATATCTGGTTTGAATATCCGAAGTTTTACAGTCCAAAGTTTAAAAAAAAGATCAAGTAATTAATAGCATGGATTTTTCAAATAAGAATTGAAGAAAATGAGATTTTTATGCACCTGATAAAGCAAATTAGTGTCGATTTAGGTATTTTACAACATTATTTTCTCTAACGTACTTTGTATTTTATGTTACGTAGGAATTGAATTATAAACTTTTAAAGTAAAGTGCTTTTTAGGCACTGAGCGATTCATGAACTACCCAATTTTTGATAACGTGTGTTTTCGTTAATTTTATGCTGTACAAAAAGTAAAAAAAGCGAATGGTTCTCAATCATTTTAGTTTCATAAATAGTCCAGAAATAATTAACAAGTTCATAAAAAACTTTTGATGTTAATGCTGAAATTATTGCTTTTGAAATTCGTTTGTTTCCATTTGCTTATGTTATTGTTGTAACACGTTAACACAATTGTATTCTGATTATACCTTTTCGGAATTCAGCTCATTTATCTCGACGTTTGAATAAAGAAAATCGTAGCAAATTAATAATTTCCTTTCTTTCATAACATTGACACATAAATAAATAACAAATATTTTAATACCATGCTTTTATGTGGTATTATAAAACATAAAACTGTAGCTTTTTGTTAACCACATTTTAAGAAACAGAAATTTTATATGTTAAAATCAATTAGATGTTCTGATTTCATTCAAGGCTTTCATTTTCTTGTTGCCATGTCCCACACCTTGTGGAGGCATAAGTTTTCCAGCTATTTTCCCCTATGACCCACTAAGAGGGCAAGACCGATGTGAAAAACCGAGGTCGTAACCCATTATCCTTTCCCAATTGCGACTTACATAGTAAGAACTCTGGCAATTGACTCAAATTAATCGGCGGTACGCGATCATCACATTTGCCGTTGGACAGGAAGTCACTTTTGAACATCATTAGTTTCAAAAGTTCCATTGCTGTTGGCGGTGGAAATCCCGTCGCTCCTTGGTATGCAAATTGCTGATTGGTTTCTAGCTCTATGCGAAGCAATCCACCATCACTTTCACTATTTCACACTGTGGTTTCCGTTGATTTAATCCACATTTTGTATGCTTTCGCCGAAGGCCAAGATAAGGGGGTTTTCCTAGCAATTTTCCGTTTTTTATTTATTTAGTTTTAGTTTCGGTTTTTTGTTTTTTTTTTTGGTTGGCTTGTCAAAAGCGTTATCACAGAATTTTAGCTGCACGAATGACCGGGGAAAAAACCGAGCGGCAACTTCGAGGCTTGGAAAGCAACTGACGACTAACGGCACACGATGGCACTGCTCATCGTGGAAGGGGGTGGTCTGCACATAATCACGGCTGGAATGGGGAAACCCAACCCTTAGCACTTCCAATTGAAAAGCTGATTCGGCTGCACCCTGTGCCAAATGTTTTCGTTGTTGTTGCTGTTGCTTCGACTGTGCCAGTTTTCCAGACTGGCCTTTTTTCGCTTTTCATCTTCTGCTACTTCTGTTTTTGCCCTCAACAATTGAGTTTGGGTTGGTCGCCAAAAACAAAACGGCGGGGAAATTGCATTGTAACACTTTGCCACATTCCATTTTCCACTGCCATATGCGTGTGCGTCTATGCGTGTGTGTGTGGCTGTGTGTGTGGGGGGTTTTCTTTTGCCTTTTTGTGTGTTTGTGCCTGGGATTGGTTGTTTTGTGTGCGTCGACGTCGCCTGCAGTTTTCGGGGAGTGGTCTCTCGAAAAGCTCTTTTCAACTCGGCTTTTTACTCACCCCCCAACCTCCCCCCTTGACGGCCCTCTCTTTCTGGCATTCGTAGCCCCGTCTCTTTTCCACTTGTGTGCTCTCTCGTTTTGTGGGCAAATTCGGTTGGAAAACACACTGTAGTGTACTAAAAATACACATAAATATGTTTGTATTGTTTTGCACTGCAGCTTGGCTCTTTCTTCTTCTTCCCTGCCATATCCTGCCTGCATGTGTATGTGTGCGCACTTGGCTGCCATTGCTTATTGTTGTGTCATTGTTTCGTAACTGTGAAAATGACCTTAAAGCCGTTAAATAGCTGACTGACTGACTTCGACCGACCGGCTGATCGAGAGCACGTCTGCGCACCTACCACCCGGAACCCCTGACCCCTGACCTCTCAGCCCCTCTCAAGCCCCACAAATGCCACATGGAGAAATTCGTCTTTAATTGCTCTTCAATTCATATTAAACAATAAAATCAATTTTATGACTTTTACATCCCCGTTTTATAATATCCTTTTGTCTGGCAAAATAAATATTATTTTTATTTATTTCTTTTTTTGCCACCAATTCAAAGTGTTCCCATTTATACAAATGATTTGTATCTTAAGTTTAATAACTTTAGTGTTCTTATTGAAATTATAAGAGTAGTTACACTAGCTAAGCTGAAACAGTATTGACAATATTTTTTCTGAAACAAATTTAAATATATATAGTTCGATTTCAAAGAATGTTTATTTAAATAAAACCGCTTCTAAAAATAGAAAACCTTTTAAATATAAAACATATGAAAATATAAAAATAAATATAATGTTCTTTCTTTTTTCTTAACATCCCAATTTCTACCTGACCTTTCTTATATTTTGAAAACAATCGATTTCCTTTTTGGAAGTAATTAAAAATAAAAGTGCATCCTAACCCAACCTTATGTTAATATTACTTTTACGAGCACGAAAAGTTCGGACTGTTATTCTTCTCAGTGCATTCAAACGCTTTCGGCCATCCGTTAGTCGGTTGGTGAGACGAGGACGAGACGTACGCCTATGAGCTGCCAAGTGGTCGAGGCTCACAGTCTCTTTGGTCTCGGCCATTTTCCAAAAGCCAAAATGTGCGTAGCCAAAGGCCGCAACACCTACACATTCGCACGCAAACGAGGAATCCCACACATTCGTATTTGACATTCGGACTTTTGGACGTTTTAAAGGCTCTTCTTTGTAATTTGACTTGACAGTCTGGCTGAAATATTTTTCGTTTTTTTTTTTGGTTTTAAGCTATTTTTGTCTCTCAGATTTAATTCATCTTGGCATGTTACACTGAAACCGTATTTATAAAAAAGGGAAGCAGTTGGGAATTGATTAAAAATTGTTGGTTTTCATTTTGTTTTCGCAAATTTTAACTAAGATTAGTTATATATAATATATCTATATTTTAAGTTTAATTACTTTTTTAATATTATTGAAATGTTTACTGTTTATTTATATAAAAAAAATAAAATCTTAAAAAATCTTTTATCTGAAGAAGTTTAAATTGTAAATCTTTTCAATTTAAGTTATTCAATGCTATTCCAATAAACAACTTATTACAAATTCATCGTTTATATTTTTCTGTGTCCTTACATTTGTGCAACTCCACTTAAATATTCGTAGTCTACTTCTTGGGGATTTCCCAAACCATATTGACAACAACGCAAGAATTGCAGCATATAGTACAATTGCGCTCTCCAAATGAAAGAAAACCGATACAAATTCATAGCCGACAGCGACGTTGTCAGGAGTCGACAACAGGATTCACAACAAAAAAAAAGCGAAAAAGAAAGGACCTTTTTTGAATGTCTGCCCCAGGTAAAATGGCGGCCCGCAATCGAAGGCAAATTGAGCGATACGCAGGCAGGCAAACAGATATATGTATGTATATATATGTATATATATACACATCCTTGTCGCTAAGCATTATCTGGCTGCAGGACAGCGGGTTTTCTGGGAGGGGAGCTTAAATATGCTGGCAGCCAAAGCTGGGATTACGTCTAGCAGGACCCAAAAGCAGCTCTTTTTCGTGTAAGCATATCGCACTCCCTCGATATCCCTGGGATAAGGGCAGGTATTAGGAATGCAGAGACAGGGTTTTCAAAAATTCATAGAGCCAGAAAAACTTTTCAAAGTGAACCCACGCAAGCACGCACTCCACTACTCTGTTTATTTTAGTCCGAGCTTGTTGCTTAATCGCAGCGGGCGAAAGACAAAATGCTCATCAACGTGGAGTTGGAAGGGTGGTGGGTGGTCAGTGGGTGCCGGGGATATACCCACACCAGCCACAACAACAACAACAACAGCCACTTCCCCTTTAGAAGGTGCTCTGAGGGTTGCGGGCACGCCCTGTAAAATAACAGCGAAAACTGCTATAGATATGGAAAACCGCAAAAAAAATTATCAATACCTCAACAAAAACAATGTAACAATTTGGGGTTTCAGCTAAAAGCAAAAAAGGTTTAAAGGATTTCAAATTTTAGTTGAACAGTGTGTAATCTTTGAATTTAATTATGACTATATTAAATACATTTTTGTTAAGGATAAAACAATCAAAATCTAAGATCTGAATTTTAAACTCTTCTTTTTCAAGTTGATTGTTCTCTTGTCAAAAAAAACTTGATAAAAGTATTTCGTTAGTAAACTTTACCATTCTTTTTTTCCTAACAATCATTAAATTCATTAATATTAACACTGTTAAGCGATGTCACATTTTTTAGAACGATAACTAGCGAACCTGAAAAACCTTACAGTAAAAAATATATAATTTCTATGGCTTGTCAGGATGGTGTCACCCCTTAATCATTTTTCTGGCTTCTGGAATATATTATTCTTTTTAAAGTGTACCCTTGACTGTATCCTGCGCCCCATTTTTCGATCCTAGCTGCCGGCTTTCGTAGTTGCTGTTGCAACGCTTGGGCCAAAAGTCCCCTGGCGACTTTAGCCTGTCGTGTTGCCTCAACGTTAAAACTTAAAAGCGTTGCCACCACTCAAATGCTTTGAAGCTTACTCCTCCATATTGTTCGGTTTATAATTTATACACACTTTTTGTTTCCTTTCGGTTTAGCTGGTGTTCAGCTGTCTACGGAAGCTTACGAAATTGTCGAGAGAAAAAAAACATGAAAAAATCCCCAAACTGTTTGCATAGAAAGCAAATTCATTTACCAACTAAGGCAAAGAACAAAGTAAAGTCTTTGGTAAACATGGTCAAGATATGCAATGTTAAAAAGATATATATTTTTATGAGGGGTGTCACCAAAATCTCTTCCAAAGAAATTTCAACCCAAAATCAAATCTCGGAGTCACATAAAACTCTCAAATTTTTACTAAACTTTTCTTAAGGAACCTAAAAGTAGGTTTTGAGTTCTTAATATCTAATAAACAAAATCAAACACTATAGATTCTGAACCGAATTTCCGTCGGACATTATTGTGTTATGTTATTTATTTAATTATATCCAATCCTAATGATATAAATAACTCTGCTCTGATCGATTTCGGGCCACCATTTTATTTTGGACAGTGCCGACATATGTTCAGATCTTTCGACGTAATTAGATTGACAGCTTAATTGAGCCTTTCCACCTGAATGGCAGGTAAGAGTGCCCACCAATTGCAACTCGACAACTCCAAACAGCAAATGACCATAATCAACATGAATGGCATGGCATGGACTGAACTGAACTGAACTCACTCTAGGCCACATAGCTCCACCTCTTCCATTAGACCCCGCTCGTAGACAAACAAAAGACCCATTTAGATAAAAAGTCGGCAGCTCGAAGTCATAATCATAATAGCGGGCGGGAGCGGGCCACTATTTATATGCCCCCTGAAACATTTCCCTGTCCACCCGAAGTCCACCTCCCGCAAAGTGACCAACTAAAAGTTATTACGCAACGCCCGATGCACTTCGAAAGGGGTAAAAAAAAAAAAAAAAAAAAAAGGACGACGAGAATCGATAGATAACGTGCTCCTGCCAGGAAGCACCGAACAGACCCAAGTCATAGAGCAAAATGCGCGATAAAATATTGAAAGCACTCCAAAAGCATTAATAAAACGGCATCGCTCCGTGGGTTGGGTAAGTGGGCACACGTGAACTTTACACCTCCGCCATAACCCGGCCAGAAACACAACAAAAAAAGGAAAAAAACAGACGGGCCGGGACACCAGGACTCGAGGACTCCAGGACACGGCATTCCCCGCCAGCTGTGCCTTCATCGCGTGCGTGCCACTCGTTTGCCGCAGCGCACGCATCCATTAGGATTCAAATTGTGCGCGGTGGCGTCGTCCTCGTCCTCGTCCTCGTCCCAGTCGTCATTTTTATGCGCCGGCCTCTTTGACTTTGCCCTTTTATTTTAAATACCCTTTCAGGAGGTACTTTCTTTTGAAGTACCTTAAAAAACAATACAGAGTACAAGTACTAGTTTAGTTTTCACAAAAACAGTGTTTGTGTTTCATTGATTTTAATGTGTTATAATTTGAAAAGCTACTTAATTGTATGTAATACTATAATAATGCTAATTATTTTAAACCTAAACCCTAACTAATTATAATTATTTAAATAAGATACAAATTTAAAACAAATCAATTTGTCAAACCGATGTCCTTCAAAGACAATTTTCCGAAAGACACTAATCTCTTTTAAATTGAAGTTGTTGGTCTGAGAACTTAAATAATTTTTTTAAGTAGGTTACCATATAGATCATGTTCATCTCTTGTCTTTTTTAGACAAAAGGATACATTTTTAATTAATTTAACTGTAGCTTAGTCAAATCCATTTGCTAATACTCGTGATAGAAAACAAACTTCGAAGGTCAGTTAGAATATTGATAGTGGACCATAAATACTTGCATCTTGTTTATTGTGTGATATACTAGAACACATTTGAAACAAAAGAAAAGCATCATAATGCCTGTTCCAATTTATAAACAATAGTACATAACAATTAGCTATTTTAAAATGTAATATAGGTGTTAATATTTTTCATGTACAACTCATTTAAGGGTATACCCACTTTCATAATGTTAAACGAATTTTAAATGGGCAGGGTTTGACTTTGTCTATAATTTGGGGGCTGATCTGAGCCATTGCACGCGTCGTCACTTTGCATAGGAAAAGCAGGGCGTCATCTGCAAGGACTCGTTGTCCAGGCTAAAGGACACGAAGGCCATAGCCACCGCATATTATTTAATTAGGCGGTACTTCAAGAACAACATTACGAAACAAAAAGTTTCGCCATTTGGGGGCAAACAATGTACAAAAAAATTGACACTCAACTTTGGTCGGGGTTGATTTGCGGGCGGGATATAAAGCTATTTGACTGCGGGCTCTAAAAATTAAGTGAAGTTGGACAAGAGAACACATTAAAAAAGTTACAAAAGTTCCTTTAGAACAAAAAGGTCAATAAAGACGCCCCGACGGGGATTTCTTGAAAAGAGTTTTAGATAAGTACTAGGCTCCAAGGAACTTTAAATGGTTTGTGAATCATCACCAAAACAAGCAATTAGAGGTTGTTTAATTGCAAACAGATGACGTCAAACAGACCAATATTTGGTGGTGGATTATTTTGGAAAATTAGTACAAATGAGGAAATGTTGATCGACATTGCTCCCCTTATTTGTACCATTTATTACGATTACGTATTTACATTTTCATTTTTAATTATGTATAAGTTGCATAAGAAGTAAACAAATCTTCTGATTTATGTTTATGTTATATTATTATCATAGTTATTTCATTGTTATTCATCAATTTTAGAAACCTAGCCTGGTTAAAAAAAATTAATAATACTTCTCTCAATTAAAGAGTTATTATGATTTATAAATAAAATCTAAAGTATCATATTCTTAGCCTCTTTTATTCCCAATTCCAGGAACCTAACGTAACTGAAGGTAAATTAAACTTGGTCTTTTAATAGTTGTCTGCCTACCACAATCAAATATGAGCGGCATAAAAATTGTTGCTAAATGGCTCTACCACTAGAGTATTTTTCCGGACAATAGATTCGACTGAAGGAAGTCGAATTGGATGGGGGTGACTTTTCCTTGGGCCGTCGGATGGCAAACTATTTATCATAAAGCAGCGACGGTGTCCTGGACAAAAGGAGATGGGAGCGCCGGCCTGGCAACGCCCCCTTTTAAGCTTTCCGGGGGCTTGCTCCTTGAAAGCGGGAATGGCAACGCATCTGTTCCAAAGCATTTATCAAAATGTCAATGCAGCACTTAACCAAATCCATTAAGTAACTTCGCCTTAGCCTCCGCATCCGCAGCCGCACTCATTCAGTCAGCCAGTCAGCCAGTCCGTCATCCAGTCAGTTTGTCATGCATTCATTCATCTATTCATTGGCCATAAAAAGCGCCGGCTATTGTGATCCACCCACCCACCAACCCACCTACCCACCCATCCACCCAACCACCCACCACTCCATGGGCAAACGGGTAAATGCGTCCATTTAGCGGCAAACAAGCGACAGATCCGCTTGTAATCCTTTAAGTGTATGCAGCGCCAGCCAGCCATGGATATGGATGGGATATATATAAAGTGGAGGGGGCGAAGGATTCCAGTGGGCGTGGCACTCGCACACAGACGCACTGAGTCAGCCTGGTGACAGCAAGTGCAATAATTTGTTTGCAGTTTTCCCCGTTAAGTGCTCTATTTTGTACAAATGGAAACATCACCAACAGCAGCAGCAACCGCTCAGCCAAAGGAAAGCGCTCTTGTTCGAGGGTGTTGTCTGTATCCTGGCCCACATCCTTCCCCTCGTCCTGCCACTGCCCTCCCCTCGAAGCTGTTGTTGTTGTTGTTGCTGCCCTAACGAAATCAATTCGACAAAGTTAAATAAAGACGAAACGAAGGGTGGCGGACAAAAGGACTCGCCCAGGCTCGAATCGTGACTGACTCGGAGCTGCCTCATTGACAAAGTCAAGTTCCGAGTGGCACAGTGGTCACGATTGCCTTATAAAAAAGTTAAAAAATATATATATATATAAAAATATTATTTAAATCTTTACAGAAAAAAGGCAACACTCAAGAGTATTTTTTCTGCCCAAATATCTTTCGCTTTTTTTCATTTTGATAAACAAATTTATATTTTATATATTTATATTTAGTATTATGTTTTTAATCTATAGAATTATTTGTTCAATTTCTATTTGCTATTTGTGATATTTGCAACTAAAACTAATTGCACAGAAAAAGGAAAGTTTAATCACCTTAAAGTTCTGAAGAAAACCCGATTCATTAAAACCTCACAAGTGAAATAATAACTATTTAAAATTGTATTTATATGATTACAAAAGTTCAAAGAGTATTGAAACCAAAAAAAAGGAGTAAAAACTTTTTATTCAATTAAAATTTCAACAATGATTGCTCCTGCTGCGACCAAGTGTTCACCCCACTCTGGAAATACAAATAAGAAAGGAATATCCGAGCGACCGCCGTTGAGCTCTCGTTTATGACAAAATCCCGCTGTTTGTTTTCAGAGGTCCACACACACACGAAATATTCATTGCCTCTCCATATTTAAGGACATGCACCCCGGGATCCGCTGGGTGTTAACAAAGCGTAGCACCAGTCGTGGGTTAACTCGCCGGGCGCATTGATGACATATTGGCGAAACTCGGGGGTACTTTGCTCTACATACCGTTAATGTTAATGCTTTTAATGTAATAAAAGCATTTGCACCATTTAAGGGGCGTTCTTGGATGGGTTGAGTGGTTGGTTGGTTGGTTTGGTTCTCGGTCTGAAATTGGACAGGTTTTGGGTTTGTCCTCACTTGTTGCTACGATCGTTTATGTCACTTGTCAGCAAGTGATACTAAAGTCCAGGGATTTTTAGATACACCCAGCTCCTATGCCCACTGACCTCATGAATAATCCGGTTTCCGGCGAAAGGGAGCGCCGGGACCGAAGGAAAACTGGTTTCCAGGACACTCCCTCTATTTCGCCAGGTGAAGACAGGCAGGCAAGTTTATTGTGAAACTAAAATGGGTAAGCCATAAAAAGAACGGCTTGGTGCTTAACCTTTTGAACCCTGTAAAACCCTCCAAAACTCTAAGGGTGCTGAAAATTTGTCGGTGAAAACAAAAACTTGCTACTTTTCATGGCGAAGCTTTTTTGCTGCAATATGTTGCTGATTATGCCGCTGGGATTAAGTGTCAGTCTACCAACTGCATAATGACCTTAATCAATTTGCCCAGCCACCCCCGAGAAAAACGTGGCGGGGCTTTCAGCAGGACTCTTTCAACTGTTGCATGCACATCCGCTGCAAGATGGGAATCACTTAAGCCCTCGGTCATCGATATATTGAACTAAGGCAAACGCAGCAATAAACAAGAAAGAAAAGCTAACTTCGGGCGGAGCCGAAGTTGATATACCCTTGCAGAATACTCTGTAAATTATATTCTCCAAAATTATTCATATGATGCATTCTTAATACTCATAAAAAGTCCCAACTTCCTAACTTTAAAAACACCAAAGTTATGGCATTTCCAATCGTTCAGTTATATGGCAGCTATAGGATATAGTCGGCCGATCCTTATGAAATTTTGTAGGTCGGATTGATAGGCCAAATATAAAACCCATAGAAAATCCCAACTTCCTAACTTTACAAACACGAAAGTTATGGCATTTCCGATCAATCAGTTATATGGCAGCTATAGGATATAGTCGGCCGATCCCGGCCGTTCCGACTTATATACTGCGTGCAAAGGAAAGAAGGGTGTGTGCAAAGTTTCAATTCGATAGCATTAAAACTGAGAGACTAGTTTGCGTAGAAACAGACAGACGGACAGACGGACAGACAGACGGACAGACGGACAGACGGACAGACGGACATGGCTATATCAACTCAGGAGGTGATCCTGATCAAGAATATATATACTTTATAGGGTCGGAGATGTCTCCTTCACTGCATTGCACACTTTTGACCAAAATTATAATACCCTCTGCAAGGGTATAAAAAAGTGGAATACTCCAGACCTCCTGTAACCAGAGATGAGTCAGTTTGGTTCGGGGCGAGGAGCAACTGCAACCCTCGACCCGCTAAGTGGACTCATCATCCCGGACACGCGACTCGAACTCGACTCCAGAGCAGGGCCCAACCCTCCTCGGATAGTTATCATCGTCATATGGAAATTCTAGCCGCGTGGTAAAACTCCGGGAAAAACGCGTGCGGCTTAGTCGCGACTTAGGTTTCCCTTTAACTTTTTGCAAAGCGATGTGACGAGGGCTCAGTTCGTAGGTGCGAGCCACGCACTTGACTTGTTAGCCACGTTAAAAGCGGATCACACGTGCCTGCAATTAAGGCTGAAATGGTAACTCGATACGGAAACGGGTCTGAGGGCACCTCAGCAATTTGGCCGTGTTAACACGAAGCCTTCCTTCGACGTTACACTAATAAAATATTTTGGTATATTGGTTACACAAAAATATATTTGTTATACTTTAATTGTCGTTACCGTGCTCAACCAAACCGATATTTATTAACTTGAAACTGGAAATAAGTTACAATAGTTGGCCCTTTACTTTGAGTGAAATACAATTTTATCAAAATAGCAGAAAGTCAATTGATTAATATATAGCTAATTAGGTCTTTGTTTACTTATGCTTTTAAAGCAAATACATGAACTAGTCTAATATGTGGTGTACAGCTATTTTGAATTTTGACTTCAAGAAAGATAATAATATTTTTTAAAAATCTTTTACAGATTACAATATCTTTCAGATACAACAGTATCTATAAAATTTCTCCAGCCTACTTTTTGTACAGTGTACCTGAAGTGCGTGTGCTCAGCACCCTAAAGCTGTCTTAACCAGATAACTGCCCATCTCCGACAGCTGCGACGACGACCAGGTTCATTTCCATTAACCGGCAAAGAGGCGTTTAAGTTAATAGCAATGGCCCCCAGAACTCGCACTCCCATTTGAGGCCATCGTTACCACTCCGGAGTGCGGAGTCCGGAGTCCGGAGTCCTGACTCCCCTCCATTAGCGCGTGCCGTGCCCCAACCGACGGCGTGTTGCACTTTGGCTTTGCCACTTTTAGTGTTTCATAATTAAAAATGTTGCCGGTGTCGTGTGGTCGCCATGCTCTCCGGTTACCGGTTGCCGGCTACCCGCTACCAGATACCAGATACTCTGGATCTGGATAGCAGCCACCATCAGCTCATGCAATATTAAGTCACGGGGACGCACAAGGAGAGCCAATGCCCCAAACCCCAAGACAAAAACCCCATCTGCAGCTGGGCCATTTTGTCGCCTGTTTGGCCGCCATTTGCCAAGGTGAAAGTCTTTTTGGGCACCTTTTGATGCGTTTGCTTTTAATTCCGGGCCGTGAGCACTTATGGCCGTGTCCTTGCCCCACCGTTCATGCCCCACCATTCTTAGGCATTCAAAGTAAGTGGCAACAAAGCACTGCGACATGTTTGCCTCGGCTTTCAGCAGGTCCTTTTTTATTATGCCTATTATAATTTACTTTATGCACTTGTTTCATATTCCGTTTCCTTTTCAAACACTCGGTAGTCTGATTAAGTCATTGTGGAAGGCTTTTCTATGGCAGGACTTTTGTGGGGGAGTCCTTACCGTACAGCTGCTTGTTGTGTTTTTCTTTGGCATTTATGCAATTTGTTAATTGTGGTTACAGCCGGGTTCCATTGTCTTTTAAATGGTTTGTAACTTTACCTGCCCTTCAAAAGGGTTATTTCGAATTTGAAATTTGATTTTGTTTTTGGATATATAACATGGAACAGCAAAGTGTGACTTGGGTGTATACAATGTATGCCTGCATTGATTACATTTTTTCTCGAGTTCTATTTAAAATACTTAGTTCTATTTTTATTATACCTTTGGAAGGCTTTAATCCTACAACATATCAAACTCATACATTTTAGGGACTACATGTTTCAATCGAAAATCCCAATGACCTTGTTAATATTGTGATGTTTTGTAATGAAGTGCATAGAGGTTCTAAATGTAGTTTTAATTCATTTGTTAACTGCGTACCCTAATATCAAAAATTGTAATAGCGTTCTCCTGTTAAATCATTAATTTATTGCACACTCCTAAATGGCCATGGTAATAAACCACTAAAATCAAAGCCAACAAAAAACTGCATTAAATTCTTGGCTTTAACCAAAAATTAACTGTCAAATATGTTAGTTCAACAATTTGAGAGCAAAAACTGCTTGTCAGGACAATTGGACCAGGGGAAATAGGGGAGCAGTGGGCGGGGCAATGGGGCGGCAAACGAAGGCGGGGGCGTGGCAGGGCGCACTGCGGGCCGTGCAACACAATAACTTTTCAATTTATGGCGCACATTCCATCTGACGGCCATTAAACAATGGGATCCACTCGCCACACACATTTTCCTATTTTCTGTATTTTTCATTCTTGTTTCAGTCTTTCTCTTTTCAGTTCTGTGTTTTTTTTGTTTTTTTTGTTAAAGCTTTTGTAGTACGCTTGGCTTTCGGCTACTTTGCAAAAAAACATTTTGTTCGCTTGCTGATATTTCTCTGTTTTCCGCTTCTTTTTTTTGTGTTTTTTGCTGGCAAACAAAAGGCGCACGCCCGTTGGCAGCCATTGAAGCGTCAAGTCCGAGAAGCAAGCTGACCAAACGACCACCGGCACCCTTGACCGTAGCTGTAAAACGTCACAAAAAAGGTTTACGGGCGGGAAAATGCTGGAGCTGCGAAGAATGGGCGACAACGACAAGCCCATGTCGGATGTCGGCTGGTGGAAAAGTGGGAAAGTGGAGAAATGTGGACCACTCACTGGTCCTCGCATTTCCAATTTTGAGTGCCACCCAGCTCGGGACCCATCATCAATCGGGCTCGCCTCCGCCTCGTTGAGCCGCCTTTATGGTTATGGACGGGCCGTTTCCTCCTCCACGTCGTCGTGGTCGTGGTCTTGGACCCGTCCGTATTGTGTCCCAACTGCAACTTCATCAAGCTGGCAGGAACCATCGGGCATGTCGGGTCCCGGTCCCCCATAACCTTTTTGTGCACTCCAGCAAATCTTTGGACATTTTATAAGATTGAATAAATTATTTTCCTCTTTACGTTCGCAATACTTAACTTATTATTTATTTAAATATAACAAATATTAAACTGCTTAACTCCAGAAAGATTTATAAATAAAAGTATAATCTTCGAATTTGGACAAGACATTTTTAGACGATAGATTGATCGTCATTAACAAGCAATGTGATTCATGTCTTCGTTAGAAAAGTAAAACAACCTGAATTTCAAAACTAATTTTAATGCTATTTATTCTCTGACTTAAAAAAATTATACATTCTTAGACTATATTTTTATAGAAAATATAAATAAATATTATTTAATTAAAATATATAGGTGAAAACTTTTTGAAGATGTTCCAAATTTATGTTTAAGTGTACCAGAAGCAAAAGTGGGAGCAGCAGGCAAAAAAAAAAAGCAAAAAATGGCAGAAGAAAAAGGTTTATTGCGGTCTCTATAAAAATACACACTTGGGGTGATTTCCTCCTTTGAAGCTGGCACAAAACGTCCTAGGTGTGGGTGGGATGGGGATGGGGATTGGGATCGGGATGGTATGGCATGGAATCGTTGGGGTTGGGTTTGGGTTTGGGTTAGCTGGCTGCCATTGTTTGGGGGTTAGGTGGACGGGTGGTTCTGCTGGGTACGTCTGCTCTAACGACTTCGTTTTGGTGCCCATTTTATTTGCCTGCTCCTCGGAGCTCGACTCTACTCGACTGTGCTGTGCTCCATTATCTTGGCTTTGCCTTTATAGTCTTTTGTGTGCGTTTGATGAAGCCAAGATGGCGCAGAAAATGGTTGGCCAGGGTCGGTGTGTGGGGCAGGATGGAGAGAACTCCAGAATCGCAGGAGGGGCAGCAAAGAGCTATTTCTGCCCGCCCGCCTGTTGTTGAATTATCAGCCACAAAAATGGACGTCGCCATATTTATAAAGGGGCCAGAAACGCAAAATGTGCGCTCGAAAAGAAAGCAAGAAAACTCTGTGCAAAAGAGTGGAAATATTGAGATTGCGGATTCAATTTTGCCAGAATTTATGCGCATCTCTTTAAGGAAGAACCATTTACTTGTTACGGCTTGAAATTCTGTGGCGTTGTTTAATTTATATTAAAATAACAACAAAGAATAAATATTGTATTTTGAACCATCTTAGCGTTACAATAAATTTTTGACACGGAGTTTTGGCTGTTTGCTTTTTGTACTATATAGACAATGACATTAACCACAAAAATAGTTTCTTATACTTAGCATTGTATCTACGAGTATATACCTTAGTTGTAGTTTTGCTTGCTATAATAAATTATGAAAACAGAAGATTTATTTTAGGGTTTTGTATTAAACAAACTAATTCTAGTCCGCTTTTCAGCTTACTTAATTTTTTATTTTTTAACCAAAAATGTTGTATTACTATTTGATTATTTCTCCACCAATAAATCGTGGACAATTTTTATGTCTACGATTTATTAGCTATTTTTACGGACGCTCCTTCACGTGACAAATAAAGTGAAGTTCTAGTCTCTCGGCATTCACTTTGCAGCGAAATACTTTCAATCTGTGGCCCTACGAATGTCGTAACTGCATGGTCACGTCCGCAGAGCCACGCCCACACTCGTCCGCCCAACGCCTCCTCGGAGTGAAGCCCATAAACTCAACTTAGCTGCAAGTTCTCAGTTGAGATTCGGCAAACAAAAAATTGAGACGTGCAATGGCCCGCTGCAATCACCAATTTACGTGACCTCCCTGTGGCACAGGATTCGGAATGTCCTGACACGCCCACAATGGTGACCCAACTGCATGTCTACCCAGAGGTCATCACAACATTTCCACCCACCAGACCAACCCTTGCACATTAACACACGGCAAAATGTGGAAAAGAAAAACACCTTCTTAAATATATTTAAGAATTATAAAAACTTTATTAAAAAATATAATTATAAATAAATGGTACACATGGTTATTCTCTTGTTTTACTTTTGATAGATTCGGCTGCAGATTAAATACATTTTCCATCTACCACTGAACTATTTTTCGAAAAGAGTTTAGGTTAACTTATTCCAATTTTAACTATAAGTAGCATTGGATGTGCTTGACGCCACCAAATATATATTCGTATAATCGTCTTGCTTTTAATTAATATCATATATCTTATAGATATATAGATTTATATTTCAATTTTATTTATGGTTTTTTCCTCTGTGCACTGCCTAAAGTAGTTTGACCATTTGGAGTTCACTTTAGCATTCTCGGTTGTGGAGCTTTTATTTTCCGTCGCTATGCGATTCCCCAATGTGCTGGCAACTGGGAGCGGAATGCACTTGGAGTGCATTCTTTATGCCTGCTCATATCCGTGTAGATGTGCCGGGGACATAAAGTATCAAAAATTCAAGCACCAGCCACAAAAACCTCTGACAAAACTGACGGCATTTTCGCACTCAATTACTTTGCATTAGAGACACCAAAGAGACGTGGGGTTACGATTGCGAGGGTTGCCAACAAACAGGGATTTGTGTCGTTCCATTAAAGTTTTATTCACGCAATCGACAGGGGAGAGGGGGGTGGCGCAAGGACTCGATTTCGCTTTACTCCTTTTGGACGGAGAAATTCAATCCGAAGGCCAGCCCACAATCCCACCCAACTTGTCTCGCCACGGCCCGAGTGATAATAAAAAACAATTTGCCACCCATTGGGCATTAACGACAACAAACGACAGCCGCACCAGCTTCCACCCCCCCCTTCAGACTATCCTGACTTTCAGGACCTCCTGATCCACCATCCCCTTTCCGGAGTTGGCGTGTCTGGTGCAGTTTTGTCACAAATGGCAACATATGGGCGAATGGTTTCAAGTGGCCAAAGGACGACGAAGGCTCATGCAATAAAATCATTTCGTTCAGTGAACGCTTTCAGCATCGAATAATTTGCGACATACGCTCAAGTCAATGGCCTGCTTCAGGTCAGAATTGTGCTACGAATCGCAAGACTTCGAGAACTTCGTGTGTCATGGGTGTTTGGGTGTTTGGGAAATAAACCCATTTATCTATTTGCCAGCTTGGGATTTTCGATTCGGTTTGCTATCCTCTTATCGGGTGCCAAGATTACCCTTCCCCCACATTCGGATTACTGGGTCAACTGCAATCCACCTTTTTAGACAAACATCCGATAGCGACTGCACTGCCGGTGACTTCAAAGCCTATAAATAACTTTACTCTAGATTTAATAAACGATTATATTGGACTTAAATCCAAGTAGTAGCCAGTGTTTGTACTCTATGGGCTTTACGCTGCTTTGTGAATTGCCCCAATCGGCTACTTGAGGCGCAATCAGTGCCACACATTTATATGGCCACTCGACGGAGCTCAGGTTTTCGAGTGGCCCGTAAGCCCCATCTGGCCCTCTCTTCCTCTTCCTCCTCCCCCCGATCCCCTCCAGAGATAGCCGGCGTGCCCCCGTCCAACTGAGGGTTAGGCCATCGCTAGTTATACAACATTGGGTTGACACTTTCAAGTGCTCGCTGCTTTGGTTTCGTTGAAAAATAGTTCACAGCAATCTGTGTAAACATTACGGCAAACTGAAACAGAAACCGAACTAGATACAGAACCTCCAGCGGCACTTCTTAGATGTCCGGACAAACGGACAAACAACCCACTGAAGAAGGCTTGGGGAAACTCAGCAAATGGATGCCTAAAGATACATTTCGTACCCAGTTAAAAAATGGTTGATCTCACTTGTGGAAGAGGTTTTATTCTGGTTCCTATATTTTATTTTATCTGGATTATTGGAACTTATTTAATAGGTTTCTAAAAATTGTTGAACATTTTAAAATAATTATAAAATTATAAATTGTACAAAACGACGAATCTTCGTTCTTAAAGTTTCTTATGAAATATATTTATTTACTTTCATTTAAACCTAACACTTAAAAAATTAATTCCTTTAAGCTTTGGCCACAAATTATTATATTATTTTTAAACTTGTGAACGAAACCAAAATCGTATTTTGTTCTTTTCACTAGAACATTCTGATATGAGATTTTTACATTCAATCTTTATGTGCACTTTGATTCTCCCCATATTACAATTTTTAAAATATGTACCCTTTTAGGACTTTTAATTTAATTTAAATATTTTAAAAACAAATAGCCGGTATTATAAAGTCACAACATCATCAATAACACTCTATTTTCGATCCGTTTGTATAGGTCTCGAGTGACACTTATCTGATGTGATCGGTTCAATGAGAGCGGTAAGGTAAGGGTTAGGCAGAACTTTACTTATCGTGCCGTAAGCCCGATAAGCCCCTATAAGTGGCCATACTCGTAGGATTGACTGCTGGCTGTTCTGTTCCGAAATCAAAACAAAAAGCGAATCTGCAATCTCTCTTTTTGTTGCTATTTCCGTGTGGGTGAGTTCACTGTCTACTGGTCGAACTTTGCAACTTGACCACATGGCTCATCCCAAACGACTCTTTTTATCTACTTATCGACTATACACTTTCCGCCGGCCTTTCTGATTGGCGTGAAATCAAACTCTCCTTGAAAGTAGTGATAAGTTAACTAATCGCGGCTATTATTGTTGAAAATGACATATCGAGAATTAGATTGCTTTATAATGACAACATTTCCAGCATATACAGAAGTGGATCCCACGTGAATAGCTTTTTTGCCAATAATAATAACACTTCCATTTTTTAGCATTGTCTGTGACGCGATAATCGTTAACTAGCGAAAAACCCAAAAGATAATTTCAGCTAAAATTAGTGACTTACGCGATCTTAGTTCGTGACTCATTTGAACGATCAATAGCCTGACAACAAAATTAAATGAAATTAAATACATATAAGCATGTTATTTCAGGTAATTGGACTGCATTTTTAGATGGATTTAACTAAGAATCACTACAACTACTATAGATATTTTTAAATGAATCGCATTTTTTAAATAATAATTCAATTAAAGTCATTTAACTGAGATCTTAGAACAAAGCTTACTTCCTGCAATGTAATTACTACTTAGATTAATATTCCATTCAACTAACTTTTCTAAGTCAAAGTAAAGTAAAGCCAAAAACGCCTTAGTCCAAGTTTAATTGAGGTTTTTGTTAAACTATTTAGCTATAATAGAACAGAATGAATTCAATACAAAATATTACATAAAAATACTTTGTTGTTTTATTTCCAATGGGATGAGTATCAGTCGTTCGTTCTCTGATGCTAAATTAATATTAAAAGTTATATTTTAATACCTTTGAATAATACTCAATAGCTTATTACCTTGTTAGTTTGGTTTGGTTTACAAAAATATCTATAAATTATTAAGAATAATAGTCACCCCCAATTTGGCTGCAGCATCGACCTATTAAATCCAGTTTTTTCTGATTTGCGTTGCTAATAATGTGCGGTTAACTTTGCTGGCCAAAGAAGGCAAACACAAAAAGATGGAATCAAAAATGCAAACAACTATATCCGGCTTGATTGAAAGGTAAGTACAGCATAAATGGACAGGATCAGGAGCAGGAGAGATGGATGGTGGTCATGGACAAAGGGTCCTGGCTTTATAGCCACCTGCTGGGACCACCTGTTTAGATATGCCTCGGACAAAAGAGTCCCGGAATCGAGACAAAGAGCATAGCGATGTGGAAAATAATCAGTGATAAAATAAGAGCATAAAAGGACCGCCACCAAAAAGGGGTGGATAAATTATATTTGGGAGTGGAAATGGGAGTGCCACTTCTCAGGGGTGGACCGAATGAAAAGAAAAATTGTGTGCATTATCCAGCGGATTCATGTTAATAGGCCTCATTTAACGCTGCTGGGGTAGATGGCTACCCATTTTGAAGACCTGCAATGCCAATAAAACCATAAAAATCACTTCTATCCCCTTCCCTCTGCCCAAATCATGTTGGTAAGCAAAACGAGATACTCGTACTTCATTCGGAACACAGTTTCTGTTTCATGTTTTGGTTTTTGGCCTTATCAATTGGTACATTCGGTGTGTGTGTTGTTTCAACTTGAGCACGAGGTAGGCACCTTGTAACCGGTGAAACAGAGTGTCAACAACAGTGTTGCCTTCTCAATGGGCAAATCTTGTACCAGTCCAGATACAGACGATACACACGATAACCGCAGGAACACACGGTCCCGAAGATACAGGGCACACAACTGAAAATAGAAAACGAGAAGAATGCACACGTTGCGTATTTATAGATACCCACCCAGATACTTAGATATCGCGGTGGTTAAAGCCTTATCAATGTTCAAGGTATCGACTGAAATGCCGTTCAAATATTTACACCAGCAGCAAAAATATACTAACCCCCTTCCCCCCCATTTACCCACCGACCGGAGCTACTGCTCCAGAGTCCGGACTCCGGAGAAGATGATAAGCGGGAGCGGACATGGGTGCGCTAATTGCGGAATGATAAAAACCGAAAGTAGCTAACCGTGGCGGCTACCATGGACTACCACTCCCTTGGACCACCAGCCCCTTCAATTGCCAATGGCCGCGGGCCAAAAACCACGCAAATGTTTCATCAACTCGGTTACCATTGCCAGGATTTTGGATTCAGTCAAATAATAAAAGCGCAGTCTAAAATTGAAATACCCTGGCTAAATGTTTGCACACATCGGTATTTACTATTATTTTTATTTCTTTCTACAATTAGTGAACATTTAACAAGAGTTTTCAAATGGATTGTGCACTTTATTTGTTTTCATAAAGATATTTTTGAATGTACACTTTAAGGTAATACAACAAATTGTATGATTGTTTAATAACATTTTTTAAGTGTAAAAAAAACACATCTTCGACTTAAAAACAAAGTGAACCCCTAAAAAACTATATAAGGTAATTTATTATTTTAATGGCTATTCGCAGTTTAATAAAATTTAAAAAAGATTTTATATCAGTCAAGGTCTGAGCAAATTTTGTTGGTGAAAACTTTTAGGTACATTTATAATTAAGTGTTAAATAACATTCAGATTTTTAAAAAGTACTGAAGAAGTTTAAGGTTCTGTATGCAAATAAATAAAAATATATATTTTAAGAAAAGTATTACCTTCATATTTAAGATATAGAAAAATATATAAAAATATTTTCTTCCTTTAATGCAATGCTAAGAGCTGTTGAAAAATCGTAAAACTCTCTGCAAGAGTATGACAATTAAATAAAATAAGAATTCGTATCTCTGTTCACTTTGTTATTGCCAGCATTTTCGACTCGTATTTGCCTAAACCGGCCCCCAAGGAATACGAAAAATCTTCTGAACCCCAACACGTTGCTAGACAGTCCTTCGGTGGATGGGGGTATGGAATCGAGGATGAGGATAAAAATGAGGATTCGGATGCGGATGCGGATGCGGAAGCGGATGGGGATGCCTTGTTCCGTCCTCTCCGGGTTGTTGGCAGCTTCGAGCATATTACATAAAATAAGAAAAATTATGATTTTCACAAGGGAGGAGGAAGTGGAAGAATTTCGGGCGAGCAGAGGGGCAGGCTGTTGCTTAACTGTCAAAATCGTGTAATTTAATAAAGTTCGCTGCGGGATATTGTTTTTTATAGAAGCCAGAGCAACATTGAGACAGCTTTTGCCAGCTGCCAAATGGGGAGTGGCTGGTAAATTGTGGCTGTTTTTTGTTCAGGGGAGATGGGGCAATGTGGCTCCTCAAAGTGTGCTGCACAAATACAAAAATATTCAGTTCGCTTTAGTTACATACAGCATTGCAACAACGCAATGTTGTCTTGTGGGCCCGCCACGGGCCCTCCACAAACACACTCAAGGGGGGACAAATACCCCATATATAAATATATATATATATATAGACATACATATCCGTGGATATGAACATATATAGCTGCGCAATGTTTTCATACATTTCACTTGTTTACTCCAAAGCAGCGAAAAAAGTTTTTACTTTGGAAAAATACAGAACTTGTGCGTTGTGGTGAGTGGAAAACAATTCTGGAGTGGAGACAACGTCTAAGACCTTCGCAAACGACAAAATCTAAATAAATGTTACTCCCAGTCTTACTTTCAAGTCCTTAAATCCTCTGCCTATGCTCAAAATGTATTTTATTGACTTAAGGAACTTCCTTTATAAGTTACACAAATCGAGGTCTCAGAAAAATTATTTTGGAAGTTTTATATATAATTATAAAAATTCAAAATAGTTCCAAGCAATTTTAGGATTTCACAGTTACTTATTTTAAGCTTCACAATTTATTGTAACATCTTATATACATTTTATATACACCTGTATTTAATAGCCCTCCAGTATATCCCTTTTTAAAGCTAGTCCCAGATGTCTTTGCTATTCTCAGCTGACATCTCCAACCATTTGTGTGTCGTTTATTTTTTACCAAGCGAAATTCCTATTTTATTTTATTAAGCAGCGAAGAAATATAAAAGTAAACAGTTGACTGCAAAAACACACATGACTGTATACACCCTCCTGCTAAAAGTAAAAAAAAAGGAAAACGAGAGAAGAAAGACGGGCCCTTACCCCGCAAAAACCCACGCCCACACGTTTCCAGCGTCATATGAACGCCCCATTATTTACTTAACATAACTTGAACATTCGCCTTCAACCCCCCCGACCAAAAAAAAAAAACCCTCCAAGGGGAGCATCAGACGTAGCCAAAAAAAAAGAAAGGAAAAATAAGGGGGGGGTGGAAAATGAGAGTGGGGGGATGAAAGGTAGTCGCTTGGCTTACCTGCCAGCCGGCAGTTGGCTAGTCAAAAAGCTGTCGTCGATGCTAAGCGCAGACCCAGAAAGCCATCAAATATGCAGGAGGAGGAAATGTGCAGGACCCCACAATTCACCATCACAACCCAGGCCCAGAATTTCCGGAAAAATGGCGAAAAAATGATTTATGTGGACGCCATGCAAGAAGGAGAACGAACGAATGAACGAACGGACGGACGGAAACGAAAAGCCAACAATAACCGGGAAAAATAACAGAATCAACTGATTTCTCAACTTGGCTCTGGGCCTGCTTTTGTTTGCCAGACTTTTTGCTGGGGGATGCTGATAGACCCACAATTTTACCTTCCGTTTGGGACTTCATTCTTGTTTTTCCAGCAATGAAAAATGCTGAAAGTATGCTTCACAGACAGCGGGCTCCAATGGTATTGGGGTCACCGAAAAGGCATAAGATATTGATGTCCCCAGGGGGAGTTGTTTTTTTTTAGGCCTGCACTTTGGAAAAACGTTACGGAATCCTTATAGATGGTGCATGAGATATTTATGCTAGAGGTTCTCATTTTCCAAGGAATAAAAAGTTGTTCAACATAACTTAAAAAGATAGAAGAATGTTTATGTTTTGGTTGATGCTATAATTTAATTTAGCTGGTAGAAAATTATAGTTTTAAAACTTACACTTTAAAGTAAGACATTTTCTAAATTGGTCAGAATTTTAAAATAAAACCTCTCGTTTGATTTCGGAATGTATGTTTAAGCAACAAACAAAGAAACCTTGCAATATTTGTCAAAGTCAAGGCAAAATTCCTTACCATACTATTACCCTTTTTGCTCCATCAAGGGCACCCATTTTGGTCTGAACTTCAAAATTCAAAGACAAGGTAAGTGTGTAATGAACTTCGAATTTGTTTATATACTGTTCGTACGAACTTATTTACACACAGATGTCCGATATCAACCTGGTTGCATATAACGTCTTTCGACGCGATCTGGCCAGGATCTTCAGGACATTCAATTCGTCTACACAAACCGATTTTACGGATGAAATCGGCACAAGCACTGACCTTGATGTCAAAGCCGGTTCGGAATCGAGTCTTTCAAAACTTTACGATCTGGAATTGGATTAGTTAGGTAGAATAATGGAAGAGGAGTCTTCATCTGAAAGGGAAAATCACCCGGAAATCCCTGGGCCAAGTCGAAAGAGAAGTTATCCGAGTAGGTGGAATACTGAGATGGAATCGATGGCGGTGAGAAAGAAGCTTCGACGATCGCAATCTGAAGCCAACATGGAATCTAGTAGAACAAGGCTTCTGGGATCGGTGCGTTCCAGGTCCCAAGAGCATCCACAAGTTATTGGGGACGCTTCACCTAGTCAGTTGGGTCACCTAATGGAGACCTCATCGCAAACACCCCTCGAGGATATGCACTCTAGAACCAGTTCCATCAGCACCATCGGCAGTGCCCAACTTTCCACATCCGATTCTCAAACTTCTGGTTACACCACAGAAAGCAGTTACCAAACGGCCTCTGGATACGAAACCCTCCCACAAACCAGCTCCTATGCCAGCGTCCAGACTTACTATGGACCTCCACCCGCGGATCTCCTCCGGGAGATCCACGTAGCCATTGACCCTTCAGCCTCTGGAGAGGAGATTCAATCGGTTCACCACGACATGCGGGAATTGCTGACCAACGAGATGGGTTTGATCGGAGGGACAAATAATCAATCCATCTATCTAATAGCATATCACTATATGTAGAAAGGTTCTCCAAATTTATAGTTCAGAATGCGGAAGCTTTTATTTTTAAACATATGAAATATAGAAGTAATTAAAGACCTTTAAGGGAAAGCGGGCCCTGAGCCTTCCAAGGCATATAAAATTATTTCTAAAATAAAATAAGCATCAGCGATCCAAAAAAAATGTTTAATATTGGCTTTAACAACTACATGGATGTAATAGCATACATAGCCTTGTTAGTTCATTTTGGAATAACTTGGTTTTTAAGAAAATTCATAAAGGCGTAAGGGAATACATTTTATACTTTCTCAAAAACAAAACTTATTGACCTCAGGCAAAACAAACAAACATTTGGAGACTCTTCAAAGGGAATTTCGCCCTTTTTAAAAGTCATCTATTTAATCACTTTTTCAGCTTCGAATGGGCACGCTAAGTCTCTTCAACCATTTCAATGGACAATCAGTTCTCGAATGAAGTGTTTGTTCATACTGCGTGATCTGCGCCTGTTGACATTATGACAAATTACATAAGCTAAAGGCAACAATTGCCGAAACCCATTCCGGATCGAAGGGAAGGAAAAAGGAAGGAAGGAAGGAATGAATGAACAAACCAAATACGGATACGCTTAGGCTGGTTTTTGGAGTGGGGCTTATGGGGTGGTTCGGGCTGTAGGCCCGTTAATAGGAAAGCCACACAAGAACTGCTAACGAAGGACACGCGGCCAGCGGTTGAGCGACAAGTGCCGGCAAGCCGGGAAAATGGCAGGACATTGAGGTCCTGGCTGCGGGGTGGATCGGCTGTTTGCTCAGCGCTAAGTGCACCGGTTCCGTGGGCAAGTGGAAATGATAAACATATTTACACAATTTTTGACGGGCGAACGGGTGAAACAAAACACCCGTGGGTGCAGTCCTCCAGCCCTTTCCCCCCACTCCCCCCTTGTATTTTCTGTAAGCATTTGAAACAACCGAAAAGAAAACCAAACCCAAACTCGATAAATATGTTTATGTGCAAATAACAAAATATTTGTCGATTGCCCAAAACGAGTGATGGAAGGGGTGGGACTTTGGGATCAGGGTTGGGCAGGATCTAACAGGCCGAGAGGGGAGGGGGGTTAAGGGCTGCTAAGGGAGGGGGGTTCCCAGGAAGCACCGCAAGCGCATAATTCAATTTTTCTGCTCGTTTTTGCACGTCGCCCGGCACACGTCATTCAAGTCCGCTGGGACATCGAACTGCCGAGCTACACCAGCTAAAGCTAGCCCGGCCCAGCTGCACCGAGGAAAAAATGTGGAACAAACAGATACAATTAGTACACAGAGAAAAAGGCTTTTAAGAAATCTGTTCCAATAAAATTTCAATCGAAAATTTAACAATTATTAAATTTAGCGTAACCATTTAAATTCAGCCTTTTTTAATCGACTTATACAAAATCAGTAACAACAAATGATTTGTAAGTTGGATTTCATACCATCCTTTTCTAAGATAGTCAGAGATTTAGGATGCACAAATGTGTAAGTTTTACTGGCAATTAAAAACATAAAATCGCTTCAAATTAATTTTATAACTCGGGGACTTCATTCCTTTTGACTGCAGAATTATTGAAGGACAATTAAGTTTAGCACCTTTACTTTAAAATATTTTAATTCTGAAATATAAATTTCATGTATAAGACTTTCTATTATGATTATGATGTTTATGTGGATAAGGTAAAGATTTTTTAAAAAGTCTATGTTAATAACCTTTTTTCTTCTTATTGTATGCTACTAAAATTTAAGCACTGTATTCAATTCGTACTCTAAATGTAATTGTACAATTATCCTAATCTTTTGGATTTCCATTTTCAGTTTAATACATTTTCACATGATCGAAATTTGGCTATTGAATTTAACCATATAATTTTCTGAATGTGAAAATCCAGTTCTGGCTATCAGGTTTTCCACGTTTTCCCTGATTTTTCCTGAGTGCACGCACTTTGTCAGGGATGCAGCAGATATTAGTGACACGTGGCGAAGGCTCGACCAAGGCGATCCGAAGGTCCCAGCACATGCGGTTTCCGGGAACAGCCCCTCCCACCCCCTTTATTTATTTGTTTGTAATTACGCGTGTTCTCAAACGAAATCCCGCCGCACTTGAAGTCGGGGAAAATGGAAAAATCGACTGAGCCTGCTCTTTTCAATGCCCAACTAGACGCGGAGCCACGTGCATTGGACCGCCTCTCCTGGTTTTCGGGTATTCCCAGCGCATTAGCAACAATGCCGGAGACATTCGGAGTTTGTCAACAGTTTCGCCTTCGGATTTGGTTACGGATTTGGCTTTTGTCCTTGTCAGCGGCGCGTGTCTCTGTCCGATGTCATCTTCTCCACTCCACTCCGCTCGACTCCACTCTACTCCACTCCACTCGACTCCAATCCGCAGTCAGTTGTCATCTTTCTGGACTGGCTTTTAGCCCGGGGATTGCCGATTGATTTGGCGTGGGATTTTCGAGTGGGATATATGCGTACACATGTGTGTACATATGTGGTGAATGTGGGGGACATGAAACGAAATCATAAATGTGACAAGCCAGGATCTTACTCGGTCGGTTTAAGCAACTCCGACAAAGAAATCCCTTTGACCAGCAGCAAAACCGGGCAGTAATAAATCATCTGCTTGGTAAGTTGTTCAGCATATTTCGTCCAAAGAAAACTTTCTGCAGGAGTTTGCCAGTTATATATTGGCGTCCCCTCGGACCATATATTTCACCCGAGTGCATAAAAAAGTGGACGGGCAAACCAGAAGCAGCCGCAACATTGAGCCCTCCTAAAAGGGCATTCGAAATGAGCTCCTCCAAGATGTGAAGATGGCGGTCTGCCACCGGGAAAGCTTTCGTATTTAATTGAAAAACACTTAAGCTGCCGGTCCGGGGTCGGAAGACGAAAATGGAAATGGAAATGGCAAAGCCAAAGCCAGGCCAACCGCAAGGCCCTCATATGACCCCAAAAGACCGACCCTATAACCCCAACTCATCTTCATCGCAAGACCTTTCTGGCTGTTCATAAAAACAAAAGGCGAGCGGCAAACAAAAACTTTGCATAATTAAAACGCGGTCCACACGTACAAAAAATATCACCAAATGCATTTCATTTGTGACACACTAAGAGGATTTTTAAAATAAGAATAAAAATAATATTCTTAATTTTAATTATTAAGGCTATTGCTTTAATATGTTCAGTAATTTTAACAATTCATTCTATAACTTTTTAATGTTAGGGATATAAATAGTTTTTTTCGTGTTACTTTACAAAATTTATAATATCTACCTATGGACTGGAAAAGTTATTAAAAACATATTTTAAATGCAACGATTAAGTTTTTCCGACGAAATTGAAGATTTCATGATCAACCTTTGATATCTCAAATATCATAAAATCATATCATATTATACTGCTATTTATTCTTGAGGTTTCTACAGAAATTACTTTGCTTTAGGGAAAAACATTTTAAACAAACATTTTATTCTCTGTGTAAAAAGGACTCCAAGGCAGATCTCAGGTGGACACGGCTGAATCAAAGATGGCATGACTTGGCCACTTACCCTCGAGCGCACGGTTCCTGGAAATTAAGGCGAGCACCAGTTCGGGATTTGGGTCATCCTGGTCGACAGCCAGGTGATTGTGGTGCGGATGCTGTTGTTGCTGCTGCTGCTGCCCACCGACCAGGTGCGATGCCTGCGGCGTGGGTGGCAATTGTTGCTGCTGCTGTTGCTGTTGCTGTTGCTGATGGATATGCGGCTGATGTTGCTGGTGATTATCCATGACTGTCAGGTGCTGTTGTTGCTGCTGCTGCTGCTGTTGCTGCAGCTGCGGATGTTGCAACTGCGGATGCTGCTGGTGTTGATGTGGCTGCTGCTGATGCTGGTGATGATGATGTAGCGGTGGAGGTGGTTTCAGGGTTTGCATCATTGCTAAGAGGCCGGCGATTTGTACACGCGTCGAATGAGTTATATTTCAGTTAGCTTATATCAATTAGCACTCGTTTTTGATTTATGCCCTATTAAGTATAGAAAAACGTTTCTTTGGTTAGTATTCCGCACTCGCGTCCCGTTTAACGGCAAAACGAGACCACTCCGCTAGGCGGGATCGCTGTCTGCTCGATAACTGGCATTGGCTCGTTTTTAACTCCGTTGACTGTTTCGGTTTCGGTTTCTGTTTCTGTTTTTTCCTTATCGCGGCGGTCTCTTTGGGGTTTTCGTTTCTTAGATTCTAGACTTGCCGTTCGGTTGGAATCGTGCCCAACGACGTTCGGCTGCCTCTATCAGTTAAAGTAGCCAGGGACTTGAACAATTCGAATTCGTTTGCGACACGGGGCACACTAGACCATCTATTGTTGGGGTGCTTACCGCCACGCGAAAGTCAGCTGAATTTTATGTAAGTGGAGAAGAGCCAAATTGATCAATATATATATGCATATACGTATGATAATCGCATATCTATTCATTGCCTGGCTATAGGTTAATTATCGACCGGAGACAGTCATTATTATTATCTATTGAAAAAGTCAAGGTCCGATTACTTTTTACGAAAATATTATTAGCTGTGAAGTTGCTTCGTTCGTAAATGTCCTGCAGTCATTTAACAAATAGCTCAATAAATTGTTAGAAAATGCATGTTTTTATATTTCAAAAAATAGCATTATTTTTCATAAAATAAGAAAATGTTTATCCCCAATCTAAACTATTATTGGAATTGCCATTTAATTGACGGCAATAAAATAACAGTTTAACTTTTATGACTTCAAACACTTTTACAACATTTACTGAGTTGATTAGAAGAGTATATCAATTATAATTATTCTATTATATATTGCAATTTAAACTAGATCGACATTCAGAAATCAATTTAAATAAAAATGTATAGTAAGGGATGTTTAAAGTCAGCTTATTGCCAAGTGTTGATCGAAATTATTTCAAAGGAATCGCTTCAGAAATACTATATATATAATATATATAGTGGCACATCACATTGTTATTGACATAATAGCCATCGTTTATTTTTATTTAAAGTTCCTCACATTATTTCCTATGTAATCCTTTTGATAACTTTGAGTTTGAAACTCGCCAAATTTATTAATTTTTGTTACTTGTTAATACTTGACGATTATTTGTAAATAAAATTATTATTTTCTATTTACAAGACTTAAAAAACTTATTGAGGGGTAAAATTTGTTTTATTTTAAGCAAATAGTCTTTGAATTTGTTTACATAAAATTGTAGCCCTTGACTTGCACTTTTTTAATGCTTTATTTGTTTTTCACTTCCCAAGAGTACATCAGACCTGTATCGTTTAATTTGGGCTTGCAAACATTGCGACGGAGTTAAAGTTAAAATCAACTAAAACAAGCTGCTTTTACCCTTTTTGAAGATTTATTCAGACACTTTCACATTTATTTCCAGTATTTATTAATTTTGTTATATTTTACATTGGTTTTTGTTGATTATTCCGTTTTATTTTGATTTGATTTGCAATTGCACACAAAAACGATTTTATGCGAACGCCATTTTGGCGACGGCAACGGTAACGGTATCGTTAACGGAAACGACGACGGCAAATGCGAACCGAGTGCGGCAAAATGGCGACGGCATGGCTAACGGTAAATGGCTAACGGTACGTTACCAGCGACAACCCTGGACATGGCAACACTGGCCAGGAAACCTCTATTTGCCGCGCTGCATCTTTATTTATTTTCTTTGTCGTGCCGACTTCCTTCGCTTTTTTTTTGTATTTTGTATTTTGCGCACTTTTTCACGCTTTTATTTGGACTGTGAGCTTTTAACGATACTTTTTATGCCGCTTGCCTTTTGGCCGCCCATATGGGTATGCTATGCGTATGCGTGTTATTTGTGTGTGCGAGTGTGTGTTTGTGAGTGTGTGTTTACCAATTGATCTTAATGTGACACAAATGATATGGTAAAATGCATACAGCCAGCCCTGAATGGCAGGACAACAATGGCAACAAGGCGACAACGCCAAAAGCGACAGCGTCGACATTTTTATGCTTGTTTTTTGGCCATGCGCATGTGTATCTCTCTCCCGATCTCATTCCACACACTACCCCCCCAAAAATTCCAAGAGCATTACAATATTTGTAAAACGTAAAAACTTTAGCCCCAAAAAAGAATAGAAAAAAAGAAAGAAAAGAAAAACAGGGGAACTTTTGTTTCCCTCTGCCTCAAGAATTTCTAGCTGCATGAGTGCAGGAGGCAAAAAAAAAGAAAAGTGGGTAGAACAAAAAGCCAACCAACGTCGAGCGACACCTTCGTTGGCCCCAAAACAACAGTAAACAGCACTTAAAAGTCAGCAGCGACGTCGGCAGAGACGAAACAAATATGAGAAACTTAACTCAAAAGTCCAAGTCAATACGCGCGCGGTCACCAAAAAGCAGGCTTCCAGGGGAAAAACAGGCACCGCCCCTTTATATTGAAATCATTGGAAATCGTTGATAGGCAAAAGCAACAAAAATCAAAAATCCAGGCATGCGCAGACGGTGGCATTATCTTATCGCCCCAGCGTCGCCATTAAAGTGGGTGGGTGGCTATACTATTCCTAGGGTTCGACGTCTTTCCAGCGCCGGCGCAGTTCAAAAATTCGCTATCGGATGGTGGGGGGGGGTATGAGAAATTGCCAACCCGAAACACCCGGTATCCATGCGCTTGCTGTATCTGCATAAGGAAGGTGTTGTCTGTCTGTAGCTTCAGACCCCCCTCCCTATATGTAGGATATCCACCATCCCATCCCTAAACCCCTCAAATGCGTTGCGTCTGCAAAAACGATTTTGTTTTCGCATTTATTTATGAGCCGCTTAGAGCGCGCCAAATACTTTGCCAAACACTTTGAACCCCAAAAACCCCAACGCCATCCCCGAAAAAGCGAACACGGTTCTCTATAGTAGTTCCCCACCCACAGAAGTGGACACTAGAAGAAGGTCGTTTATGGGTTGGGTTCCACGGGATGGGGTAACCAAGTACCGCGAACAGCTGGAATCCATGGGTCGCTCGATGAGTTCTTCGCAGACCGATAAATTTCAATTTAAGGAAGAAAATACTTAAGTTGTTTTAAGACAAAATGAATTATTATATTAACTTGCCTAAATGTATTTTACCAATATAAGATTATACAGTATTCTTTTTATGTTTTATGTATTATGAACAGAATATATAGATATTTTCTTAAGTAATTAATTTATTTTTAACAACATAATTTTATTTATTGACTAATTACAAAACAATTATATATAAGTGTGTAAAATACGCCTTATTTGTGATTAAAATCTACCAATGATTTGAATGTATTTTCAATGTCCACTTGGTATTTCTGGTGCCTGTTAACAATGTGCAACAGCCGTTAAAACAGAAACACAGGTATACCCTTGAACCCAATGAGTACCGGGTTTAAAGATATATAGGCTAAGAGCATAAAAATGCAGCATGACCCTGAAAGTGATCGTGAATGGAAATGGCTGATGAAATGCACTCAACGAAGACCGTTCCAAGCCGATCCAACTTTATCCAATCCCAATTCGGTGCTTCACTTCCGCGGTTACAAAATCAACTTTGACTTTCAAATTTTCCAACGCTTTGTTGGGACTATCTAATGGAGCCGTTAATGGTTAAACACATGAAGTATTTTGCCAAATGGGCTCGACTTGGGACAGTTAATTGCTGATGATGCGATAATATGGAACCGGATTGACAGTGATTCAGAGAGAAATACGGGGATTTAGTAAGCAAAGTATAGTTTCAATTCCACGACGGCTCATGTTTGGATAACACTTTTTAATAGACAACTAACAAGCAGTTTATTTAAATTTTCTTCTTCGACATTTTTCACTTTTGTCTGGTGATCTTTTTTCTGTTTGTTTTGTGATAGTTATATAAACATAAATCTCGGCAATGGGCCGACACAAAAAACTTGCTGCCAGTGCACATTTTCACACATAGCCAGATTTTTGTTGTTTTCCCTCTGAACTTTTTATTCGAGCGGAGGGGGGGGGGCCTACGCGACTACGACTTAAGATTCGGGGCCCATTGAGACTTGGTTAAAGCGCAGCCAGATCATTTGTAGATTCGAATGTCAGCGGTGCACAAGTGCGGAACTAACCGAGCGGCTAACTCTCAAACTTCCTCAAAAAGTTCGCGCTTTAGTTTTGGATTAATCAGGATCATCCTTTGCCATGGATTTTGATGAGTTTCGTGACTTTGGTCATGCCTCTATCGAGTTTCTCATTAACTATCTGAGCGGGATACGAGATAGGTGTGTGTCGAGTAAAGGATAATCCTTTAAAACGTGTTTTGAACATGCCATCTCTTCCCCTAGAGACGTCCTGCCCACCACCACTCCGTATGCGGTGATCAATCAACTGCCCAAGGAAATCCCCGAGCAACCAGAGCACTGGCGTGAAGTCCTCAAAGATCTGGAGAACATTATCATGCCCGGTCTGACCCACTGGCAATCGCCGTACTTCAATGCCTTCTATCCGTCCTCCTCGTCGGCGGGCTCCATCATTGGTGAACTCCTGATCGCGGGCATCGGGGTCCTGGGCTTCAGTTGGGTGAGTTAGCTATATAGGTCAAAAGTGATATTTTCCCACTCTGTTTTTCGATTTTAAAAAATCAAAATTCAAATTTGATTGATAATATCTTAAATGTATTTAAGATCTAGTGATTTAGTGGTTATTAAAAATGTAAGAGCAAGGCTAAGAGAATTATCAGTAATAACCACTTAAATGAAACACCAAAACCGGACTGTTGTATGTGGGAACAGTTTTAAATCTTCCTTCTTAACTGAAAAAGTTATTTTTATAACGATTATCAATACCATTTATCAAAGTCAGTATATAATATAATAATTATAATAATAAATAAATTATGTTTTAGCGAAATTTTGAAGTGCTTGTTAGATGAACCAATTTCCTACGCTTAAATTTAATCAATAGTTTTTGTTAAAAGAGTAAAGGCTAAGAGAAAACTGATTAAGCGAAAAGAGCAGCGCAATAGACTTAACAAAAAAGTGGGAACAGTTGGTAGGCATAGGCAATTTGGAATCAGTGATTATTTTGTTTTGGTTGGTAACAAAACAGTCGGTCAAACCAAAGCAGAACATGAGAAATCCTTATCGAACCTCAAACAACTTGGTTCTTAAAACTATGCAATCGGTATCTTTGGTAGTTTAGCACGATTATCGATTAAGAAAATTGCCAAGTAATTGTTTTTCTATAATCATATGGCGGGGCTATAAGATCGCCATAAACTATACTCCAGGCGTCCGTTTTGCACTGCCTAATCTTAGAGATTCGACACGCTTCAAGTCCCACTGTGCTTTTCAAAGATGAGCCTTTAAAAAACAATAGATATAATAAAATTATAATAAAATTATAATAAAATTATAATATAATTATAATTTGTCTATGCCTAGGTATAGATAACAGTTTAAATTATTAAGGATTTTTTAAGTGTTTTTTTTGTAAGGGTTATTAATAGATTCCAATTTTTGGTAACAACAAGTTTTGAATATATTTATTGATTTATTTTTCAATAGCATTAAATTCCACATTTAATTGTTCAAATAATTCTGTGCAGTCGAAGACAACAAATTTTTTGAATGTATCAAAAATTCTTTTAACATGATAAAACTAAAGTAGCCAGATCTTGGGAAAACGACTAGACGGACAGCACTGGAGTCTGTCCAGAGAGGTCGGTGTATAAAAGCCGGTCGTCACCGGCGATCGGTTTCAGAGTGAACCTCAGGCGACTTGGAGTAGCATCACCGAATTGATTGGGAATCGTGTTGGGTAAACAAACCGAAAACGGAAAAATAAAACCAAAACAAACAGAACGTGAAAAGTGCAAATAGAAAACGAAATCGAAACATTGTCAGCGAAATGGATGCCAAGGAGTTTCGGGAATTTGGCAAGGCCGCAGTCGATTTTGTGGCCGACTATCTGGAGAATATTCGGGATGATGAGGTGCTGCCCAATGTGGAGCCCGGCTATCTTTTGGACCTGCTACCCACGGAGATGCCGGAAAAGCCGGAGTCGTGGAAAGAAGTCCTTGGGGATATCAATCGCGTGATCAAGCCGGGAATTACCCATTGGCAATCGCCCAATATGCACGCCTACTACCCAACCAGCACCTCATATCCCTCCATTGTGGGTGAGATGCTGGCCAGTGGGTTCGGCATCATCGGATTCAGCTGGGTAGGTCGGATCGCTGGTGAAATGGGTGGTGAAATCTCGCTCTTAACCATTGTTTTGGCCGCCTGAATGGGCGCCCATTGTGCTCAGTGGGTGAAAGTAAAAACAAGAACTCGACAAACAGGTTGCGACTGAATCAGATCGAAGAGAGTTTTTCCACAAATCAATTGTCACGATATAAAGTCATTGTGTTGAACCTTCATCTGAGCAGGTCATACAATTACATTTAAATATACAAAGAATTGATTAAGCGAACTAAAAGAATATGTTTTCAAACATCAAACCTTGACTTACAGACCTAACAAGAAAGGCAGCAAGCTTCGGCAAGTCGAAGTTTATATACCCTCATCTGAAACTTAGAAATAACTGACATAAAAATGGGTCAAAAATTTTATCAACGTTAAAATGAAAATTTTAAATGCAGATTTTTTGAGAATCGAAACACAAGTCTTTAGAGTTATGCCACTCTGAAATTGGTTTAAATTTGGTAAAGTTATGGACTCTGGAAGTCCAATTGGGGGACACCTCATTCCAAGTCATTGGAAACTTGGAAATAACTGACATGAAAATGGGTCAAAAATTTGATCAACGTTAAAATGAAAATTTTAAATGCAGATTTTTTGAGAATCGAAACACAAGTCTTTAGAGGTATGCCACTTTCAAATCGGATAAAATTTGGTAAAGTTATGGGCTTCGGAAGTACAGTTGTGGGCCACCTTTTAACACATCGGAAACTTGGAAATAAATGTAATGAAAATGGGTCAAAAATTTGATTAACGTTAAAATACAAAATTTGAATGCAGATTTTTTGAGAATCGAAACACAAGTCTTTAGAAGTATGCCACTTTGAAATCGGACTAAATTTGGTAAAGTTATGTACTCTGGAACAATTGATCATATGATCAATGAACAAGGTAAAAGTTATTTGAAGAAAAGAAAGGCTACATTTCCTTGGCGGAAATGAATGTATATTTTATTAAGTTCAATTTATCAATTCGCAATAGTAACTAATACTCTTTCTCACGCGCAGATCTGCAGCCCGGCCTGCACAGAACTGGAAGTGGTGGTCATGGACTGGCTGGCCAAGTTCCTGAAGCTGCCCGATCACTTCCTGCACGCCAGCGAGGGACCCGGCGGCGGTGTGATCCAGGGATCGGCCAGTGAGGCGGTTCTGGTGGCTGTCCTGGCCGCCAGGGAGCAGACGGTGGTCAGCTACAGGGAATCGCATCCGGAACTCAGCGAAAGCGAGGTGCGGGGTCGCTTGGTGGCCTACTCCTCGGATCAGAGCAATAGTTGCATTGAGAAGGCTGGCGTCCTGGCGGCCATGCCCATTCGGCTGCTCCCGGCTGGAGAGGATTTCGTACTCCGAGGGGAAACTTTAAGGCAAGCCATCGAGGAGGATGTGGCGGCGGGCAGGATTCCGGTGATCTGCATCGCCACCCTGGGCACCACAGGCACTTGTGCCTACGACGATATTGAAACCTTGTCCGCCGTCTGCGAGGAGTACAAGGTGTGGCTCCATGTGGATGCGGCCTACGCTGGCGGGGCTTTTGCCCTGGATGAATGCGCGGATCTCCGCAAGGGATTGGAACGCGTGGATTCGCTGAACTTCAACCTGCACAAGTTCATGCTGGTGAATTTCGATTGCTCGGCCATGTGGCTTCGGGATGCGAACAAAGTGGTCGACAGCTTCAATGTGGACCGCATTTATCTGAAGCACAAGCACGAGGGCCAGTCGCAAATCCCCGATTTTCGGCACTGGCAAATCCCACTGGGTCGTCGCTTCCGGGCCCTCAAAGTTTGGATCACATTCCGGACTTTGGGAGCGGAGGGCTTGAGGAATCATGTGCGCAAACATATCGAGTTGGCCAAACAGTTCGAGCAACTGGTGATCAAGGATTCCCGCTTTGAGCTGGTGGCTCCTCGAGCTCTCGGCTTGGTTTGCTTCCGACCAAAAGGTGATAATGAGATTACGACCCAACTCCTGCAGCGTCTCATGGATCGCAAGAAAATCTATATGGTTAAAGCCGAGCATGCAGGTCGTCAGTTTCTCAGATTCGTCGTTTGTGGAATGGATGCCAAAGCCTCCGATATTGACTTTGCCTGGACGGAGATCGAATCCCAGCTGACGGGTCTGCAGGAGGAGCAGTCCCTGCTGGCACGGAAGCCGGGAAACGTGACCGATCTAACGCAACACTTCCAGGTCCAACTGACCACCGAAAATGCAACGCACGAGAAGTCTCAGTGAGAAGAACGCAACAATCCCATTTGCTTGCGGTTTAACTATTTATGTTTAGGTTGTCCTTAGTTCGAATTGTTTTACTTAGCTTATCACTGTTTATAAATAAAATGAGAAAAATATACAAATGCTTTTTCAAAATCTATCGATCCTTAAGTTAGCACATTTTTAGATATCTGTGGTTTAAACAGTTTTCATATCAAACTAAATGCCCTTAATAGGTCCTGAGATCCTTATTTGTAGAATCTTAGTAAAGGGCTATCACGTCCTTTGTCTTCCTCTTTCAACGATAAAATATAACATCTTCTACATTTTTCGATTTCCAATTTTTAAATTTCTTTCCACCACAACTTACTTTTCACATCGGAGAATTCACACATAATACTTTTCTCAAATAATAATAGGGCTTCTAATGGCTTAAATAGTCGACAAGTGATGTATAGGGACTAATATTTAAATGAATATATTGATTGTAAATATAAATATATTTTCATTTAAATGTAAATTCTTGGCGGGCAAGTGTGGCTGTATTTTGTAAAATATCGCAAGCTTACCCATCGATACCATTCTTACGTGCCAATCGATAAGTTCGGCAAGGTCAAATATCGATAGCTTGGTGTGTCACCTCTAGTGCTCACAACAACCTTTCAAAAGTCCAAACAAAATTAAACTTATCCGTTTCGGAACGTAAGGAAACCAGTGCCGCTTGCCATGCAATGGTAAGTTCCATTTGGCGGAATGATCCACCAACTAAAACGCTCTATCGTTACCCGTAGTTATAAACTGGCCAGCAGGCGCGGCTTATACAATGCACGGGTGCTCCAGGCGGATCACATCGGTGACCAGCATCATCACAGACCGGACTTGGAGGCGGCCCGCCAGAGTGCCCGGATAGTGGTCATTGGAGCAGGACTCGCCGGACTCTCGGCCGCCCAGCATCTGTTGTCCCATGGCTTTCGACGCACCGTCATCCTGGAGGCCACCGATCGGTATGGCGGCAGGATTAACACCCAACGTTTTGGCGACACCTACTGTGAACTGGGCGCCAAGTGGGTAAAGATCGATGGCTCACAGGACTCGATGTACGAGCTACTACGCAACACCGAGGGTCTGGGAAAGCAGATCAGGCAGCCGGAGCGACCCACCTATGTCCAGGTGGAGCAGGAAGGTGGTCACATCAAGCCAGCCATGGTGGAACTCATCGACACCCTGTTCCGTCAGCTCTGCCGCGGCTTCAAGCTCTCCGAGCGAGTTAAAACCGGTGGTGACCTCCATTCTCTGGACAATGTGATGAACTACTTTAGGACAGAAAGCGATCGCATCATTGGCGCCTCCTTTCAGCAGCCGGAAGACCAGCTCGCTGCCCGTGAGATCTTCCAGTCGCTGTTCAAGGAGTTCGGCAGCATACTCGGCTGCTGTCTGGAGTACGTGAACATTGAGCACATTAGCAAGTGTCCAGTGCAGCAGGAACTGCGACCGCTTTATGTACCCACTGGCCTTGATAATGTGGTGGATGATCTCATTCAGCAACTGGACAAGGACCAGGTGCAGATCGGCAAGCCAGTGGGCCAGATACAGTGGACACCAGCGCCCCTGAAAAGTGTGGGCTGTCTGGATGGCAGCCTGTACAGTGCGGACCATATTATTTGCACTCTGCCTTTGGGCGTATTGAAAAGCTTTGCCGGCATACTCTTCCGGCCCACGCTGCCACTGGACAAGATGATGGCTATACGCAACCTGGGCTTTGGCAATCCCCTCAAGATCTATCTTTCGTACAAGAAGCCCATTGGCCGCTGGCTAAAGGCCAACCTGCGGCCCCTGGGAACGCTCGTAAATCACCCCCAGGATCCGCAGGTTCCGGAACGAAACTGGACGCAGCAGGTGGTAGAGATCAGCCAAGTGCCCAGTAGCCAACATGTGCTGGAAGTGCATGTGGGCGGCGGCTACTACGAGGAGATTGAGAAGCTGCCGGATGACAAACTGCTAGAACAAATCACCGGATTGCTGAGGCGGTGTATAAGCAATCACTTGGTGCCATATCCGCAGGAACTGCTGCGCTCCAACTGGAGCACCTCCGCCTGCTACCTGGGCGGACGTCCGTACTTCTCCACCAGCAGCAGTGCCCGCGATGTCCAACGTCTGGCCGCTCCGCTGGGTGAGAAGTCGCCAAGCCTACTGTTCGCCGGGGATGCCACATCCCTCAAAGGGTTTGGAACCATCGATGCAGCCCGGTCCAGTGGCATCCGGGAAGCCCAGCGCATCATTGACTTCTATCTCAATTGCAAGCATTGCGTTTAGCTGCAAGCGAAATTTTAAATTGGCTGCGAAATTGTACAAAATATCCACATGGAAACTCACTAGTCAAAATTTATAGTTACATTTTGTTGTATTTTTAAGCAACATACATATGTTTTAATTAGGCGTAGAACGTTAACAATAAAAGCATTAACAACATCAACGATACGATACGATACGATGATAGGACACTAAAAGTCTAATGTGGCGATGGAGGAAAGCAAGTCCTGCCATCTTTTGTTGCGATGTAAATTCCCTAAACATGTCGCAAATGGAATATAGCTGAGCATCTGTTCCGGTTTAACATATCATTCAATATTTTACTTTTAAGTATCTTGGATATATTGGTCCATTTGTAAACATCTAATAATAATGAAATTCTTCTATTTGATTTTCCATGTAAAACACGGGACAGATCTTCATCTCCACTTTACTGCTCCTGTTCCATTTCATCGGCAGCCGCACTGACCTCCTTCCACGAGTACTCCATGTCCTCGGTCTGGGTGAAACGTGAGCACACGGCCATGCGCAGGAAGTACACATCGTTGATCTTGGATGGGACCATGTGGATGTTGCCGCGTCCATTGATTCGCTTCAGCAGAGCTTCGTTCTGTTCATTGCTGCCCTTCAATCGGAAACAGACCAATCCCATATTAACCTCGGCGGCCAGTTCAAATCTGGAATCCGCCACGCAGAGATCAGCGAACTGCTTGGCAAAATTGCAATGTCTGCGGATGTGGGCCTGCAGATTCTCCACGCCGTACAGACGGAGGACAAACCAGAGCTTCAAGGCGCGGAAACGACGACCCAGGGGGATTTGCCAGTGGCGATAGTCGGGAAGAGTTCCCTTGCTATCGTGCTTCAGGTACAGGGGGTCCACACTGAAGGCGTTCACCACCCAGCTGGGATCCTTCAGCCACATGGCCGAGCAGTCAAAGTTCACCAGCATCCATTTGTGTGGATTGAAGTTGAACGAATCGGCGGCCTCGATGCCCTTCATCAGGTGACGGTACTCGGGACAGATGAAAGCGGATCCGGCATAGGCGGCATCCACGTGGATCCACACATTGTGCTTCAGGCCGACGGGTCCGCACTCATCCAGGTAATCAAAAGCACAGGAGTTGGTGGTGCCGAGGGTAACGACGGCATAGAAGGGTATCAAACCCTCGGCCAGATCCTGCTCGATGGCCTTCTCCAAAGCATCACCACGCATCCTGTGATTCTCCGATTGCACGGAACGCAACTTGACGCCTCCGAGGAGACCAGCCCGCTCCACGGAGGAGTGAGCTTGATCGGAGCAGTAGCCAACCAGTTTGCCAAGGATGGTGTGCTCATCCCACTCCGGATGCAGGTCCTTCACTTCCTTCACCTTTTTGGCCTTGGCCCCCAGGAGAGCAACCAAAGTGGACTCACTGGCCGTGCCCTGGATGACACCGCCCCCCTTGCCGCCCGAACAAGCCAGGAATTCCGCAGGCAGCTCCAGCATCTTGCCCAGCCAATCCATCATGACCACCTCGAGTTCCGTGCAGGCGGGACTGGCGATCCAGGAGAATCCTATGCAGGCAATCGCACCACTCAGCATGTCGGCCACAATCGCTGGATACGAGTTGGCCGTGGGGAAGTAGGCATGGAACTTGGGACTGTGCCAGTGGGTCACTCCCGGCATGATGACCCGCTCGATGTCCTGCATCACATCCTGCCAGTTCTCCGGCTTCTCGGGCGCGGCATCCGGAATAAGGGGCTTCAAGTACCCGGGCTTCACCTCCGGCAGGACGCGTCTGTAATAAGGATAATTGCGTTAGCTTCTTGATTGCACTTGGCCCATTCAGGAAAAGCTTCTTGCTAATTGACTCTGAAACTCAGTTACCACACAAAGCTATCGGGAAAGGAGGAAGGGCGGGGAGAAGCATCCCCAACTTGTTGCCAGTGGCAACAAAAAATCAATAGCAATATGGAGGAATGTGATAATAAAAAGGATGAAGAGTGGCAAAGCTGATGAAGACAGGACTTTGTTTCCACTTTCTCTGCTCCCAATGGGGAAGAAATCTTAGGGGTTTTACGGAAATACAGACAAAAGAATTTGTATCTTAATCAAACAAAATATTTCGGTAATATATACAAATACAAAATTTAATTTAAAAATCTCATAAAATTAAGATACAATATTTTGAAAACATTTTATGTGAATGTAAATTTATTTTCAGAAAAGATTTATTATTTGTAATGCGCGCCAAAAAACAAGTTTGTTGTCACGATTGCTTAATAAAAATATATATATCGTACTTATTCATTAGAAATAAATTCAATGATCTTATTTACGCAGCAGTAAAAGTTGATTTTATATGAATCTGGTTAATATATATAAACGAAATGTATGGCTAAAAACGGACAACAGGTGCAAAATTTAATAAAATTGATTACTTTGCCGTCTCGAATTTAATTTCAAGGCAATGGAAACGAAACCGTTAGAATTTCTCAAGAATAATAAACCGACATTCGTTTTTGCCCAAGGCGTTTGCTGAACAATTATATCTACATAAAAATCGACCTTGACACGCCAACTTTACAAAAACCTTTTTAATGCCGCAGTGATTTATTAGTTTTAGGCTCAAGAGCAATGGATAAAGAAACTGTGAAAGTGCTTGGAAGGTCGTGCTTAAACTGCCTTTAAATATATATAACAAAGCGAAGGTCCGATCGCCGAGACTTTCCCATGACTAATGCACAAACGTGTGTGAAATGTCATTCACTTCCCAGAATCGAACAGAACGTACTTTCGAATTGAACGCAAAAGTTGAGGTCAAACAACAGATTCTATATAAATAAAGTCTATATGTATCGAGTGCGACTAATCAAATTTAATTCAAGCTAATTGAGAAAACACTGATTCATTCTCACTTACCTTTCGCGTATGTTCTCCAAATATTCGGCAATAAAATCGACCATTGTCTTGGCAAAATCTTTAAACTCTGGGGCCTCCATGTCGATCTTTAGGGATTGATAAAAATAAAATGGATTAGTATCGCTTTTCGATGCTTTTGTAATCCCTATAGACATACCGAAACCTTGGGATCCAGCTTATCTTCCAAATTGTTAGCTTTACCATTGCCATTAGCTTGTTTGGATAGGTTAGTGTTTTTTATGGGTAAATGGCTCATTTTGGTTTTTTCGAAGTGTTTGCGATGAAGTGAACTTTATTAGTGAAAGACTGATAGGAAAAACATGTGCAATTATTAAAAGTAAGTGGAAATGGTGATGTATTTTTAGAGTATTTGTAGATAGGGCTAATCAAACATTTACTAAATGAGACACAGAGATTTATATGTAGAGAGATTGAGACACTGAGACTTATATTTGCATACAAACACCAAATTAGGAAAATAATAATGAATAATACATTTATGTTTTTGTTAAATTTTACTTTTAAGCTAATTTCGTTTTGGTTGCATGCTTGAGTTAAGTATATACCTCATTTTATTCCACTGTGAATTAATATGATAATTACAATGTTTAATGCATTCTTGCGTTAATTAATACTGGATTATTTTTTCTCAATTCACTTTTTAACAACGTAAACAAGTTGGCATTGAGACGGCGACTTGTTGCCAGCAACTAAGCTCACAAAAACCTATTTTAATAGATACAGAAACATGCAGATACCAAAAGCCGAAAAACTAATGCACTAAAGAATGTTGAGGTGAACTTAGAAATTAAACTAAAAGCGAGGCTAGATGCCCAGTTATAGATATGCCCAATCCGCATTACGTATACGCAGCGTTAGCACCGAAATGAATCTTTTTCATGCACTCATTATGTTGGCCAAGCACTTTAGGTATTTAAAAACCCATAGGAGGCACACGTCACTCACCGTGCACTTTAGTTAACTGCTTTTAATTATTTGCACTTGTCGAGCTTTGTTTCCGTTTCGAACTAAATCTTTGCCCAACTTGAGTTTGCCTTACTGTAGTCGGCTGCAAATAAATTGTTGAATTTTTTTTGGGGAGCTGCTGTTCGCTCGACGTTCGACTCTTAACTGAGCGCTACTCGCTCTTGGCCAAGGCTTTTAAAGCCCGGCCAACAGCGCTGCCCATTCCGCAGGACCGGTTCAAAACGCTGCTGCCGCTGAACTTCAGATAAAAACAAAAAACATATTAAAAATACATTCTGCACTGGCTTGATTTGTGCACGTTCTTCGCGGTGATTTTGTTACTTTTTCGGAAGTTATGTTTGTACATTAATTTGTTCGTGACTCAGTTGTAGGTCGGTAAACTCGATATCGGTTGGGGTGCAATATAACACCCCGATACCATTTTTGTTCTATTAAGATATATCTTCAGCTAAGTACTATATCACTTCTTCACAAGTTCTTTTATTTCTTTTTAATAACAACAAAATAAAACAAAAAATACAGTATTAAATAAGCAGAAAACATATTGATAAAGAATTTCAATAAACAACTTCAGAGCAATAACATGAATATTATTTATTTAAATAAAAACGCCATAAACCTAATGTAGGATTTCTACCGAAATCTGTTTGCTGAAAATATTTTTTAGCGTGCCGAAAGTACAGAACAAGTGGCAAAAGTCGCCGCAATAAGTACAGAACAAATTGGGCTGCGGATAAGTGAATAAGTTAAGGTTTCTTTTCGTACTAATTTTATTGAGCATGGATCCGGGCTTATATACATGATTTGGGTTTACAAGGATATTTACTTAGGTCTAGTTTAGATAAAATGGACAACAAGGTTTATTATCAGTTTACACCAATAATAGCCCAAATAAGCAATTACATCTACCTGATGGTCGGTTTAAAGTTTTCCAAGGGTTATGACAGATGGTGTGAAGACACATCCGTCGGCTGGGTGCATATGGCTTATGACCAGTTATCACATGCAGATGTGCACAGACCAGGATATCAGCTACATATTTATTTAGGTCAACGTAGCTATCAGCAATGAACGAATTTCTGCTAAGTCGAAATCGTACACCTAAATTAATCTGATTTCGGTGTTTTTGTTAAAGCTTAAATATATAAAATTCTTTAATTTAATATTGATCCTTTTAATAAATCCTTTCCCTGAGCCGTATTATCTTATCTCCCTGAAGCTTAAAAACACAAAAACAAATCTGCTTAAATTCTTATCACGTACTTTTGAACTGTTCCTCAAGAAAAGAGATCAATCTCGGCAGGAATCCCCCATCATGAGTCATTCACGGGGTTTTCCTAAGCTCTGAAGAAAATAAAATCACGCAGAAAAAAGGCAAGCAAATTAAAATTCATAGTAAATACAAGAAATCGGTTATACTGCTAATGGCACGCTTTACGCGCATCTGCGAAACAGGTTTTCCGAGCATCATAAATGACGGGGTTTTCGATTGGGGCCCGAACCGCTCATGTCACTGTGACGTCAAATAATCCAATCCTCTCACTCACATACCCATTGTGCTACTGGGGAAGTGAGCTAGGTGTATAGGGATGAGGAAGTACACAGAGAAAAAAGTATATGATTTATAATATTCAATATGATTAATGTTAATTCGAAATGAATTCCATAAGAAGCGATAGGAGGGCAAATTTCCACTGCTAACCAATACAACTTTGTTTATAATGTTACAATTTTAATCAAAGTAGTATCAATGGTATGGTTATAATACGGCTTAGATGTGTCTACACATTAAATTAAAGAAATGACATGTAGTTTTAACAATTTATTGTCATGCCATTTATTTATTTTTCTTTCTGTATAAGATTGCTGGGTGAACTGCGGGTGGCCAACTGTTGCTGAGTGCGAAGGAAATGTGTGTGCCTGACATTTCAACGAAGCCACTTTGGCAAATCACTTGACTGAATCAACAGATTTATATGCGATGCCAACGGCTCTGCTTTCGATTTTAATGCTTAGGGTGCACCACCCAACCACCCAGTCATCCAGCCACCAAGGCACCCACATTACGCATCTTTACGGGTGGCTGAAGTTCGGGTCGATTGGGGCAAAGAATACTACAATTTGATTTATGGCCGACTTGAGTTGCGAATGAATAGAAAAAGAATCTGGCGCTTATGGGGCTCGATGTCGATGGCGCCTTTAAGAGGGGGATTGCATAACCAAGCCAAAGAGGTTAATAAAAGTGGAGATAGGAAATAAAATATTTTGTGAGCATTAAATTGGAGAGCTTGAAAAGAATAATTTAAACTACTACTATAAACTATTAAACTATCAATGTATGTATAGACAGTTTTTAAGATTTTAAAGTCTGATAACAAAATGAAAACAAGAGAGAACGCTATAGTCGGGTGCCCCGACTATCAGATACCCGTTACTCAGGTAAAGGGAGTGCGAGGGAGATGGAGATTGAAACTTTGATCACGCATAACTTTTTAACGAATGGTCCGATTTGGAAAATTTCTTCTACATTTCGATAGGTATTGATAAACACAATAAAACTGCATTTTTACTTTTCCGAAATATTTAAATTTTTAAAATCGTATCTTAGCGATTGTGGGCGTTAAAGGGGGCGTGGCACCCTTTTGAAATAAACTTGCGCTGCGTAGGAACTCCTAGAATCTACATGCAAAATGCCAATCTTCTAGCTTTTATAGTTTCCGAGATCTCAGCGTTCATACGGACAGACAGACAGACGGACAGACGGACAGACGGACAGACGGACAGACGGACAGACGGACATGGCTAGATCGACTCGGCTAGTGATCCTGAACAAGAATATATATACTTTATAGGGTCGGAAACGCTTCCTTTTACCTGTTACATACTTTTGCACGAATACAATATACCCTTTTACTCTACGAGTAACGGGTATAAAAATATAAGCATGGAACCAAATTTAAAACATACTTTGTAAAAAAATAAAAGCATTTTAACAGCATTGGCAACCATTAATATTAAACAAATGCAAAATTTGCATTTTCTTGCACCTGTCGATTAACCTGTTTTAGAAGATAATATAAGCAAATTTAATGATTTACATCGAGAGGTGCAAACTTTCAAGGAATTATAAAGGAATTTTCATGAATTTCACCATGTCAACTTTGTTATTTAATAAATATGACAGCTAATGATATTAACCTTTATAAAACTCAATAAGACACCAGAAATAAAATGTATTATTTATTGTTATTTCTCATAATGAAATTTTTTAATGGTCTGTTTCTTTGATTACTGGGGTTGTATTTATCCAAATGCAGATCTTAGGGACCAATACAGCAGGACGCGCCTTCGAACGGCCCAAACGGAAACAACAAAAGTTGAGCCCCATCCGAAACGCGCTCTGCGACCGGATTTAGAACCCGATCGGGAAGATAATGGAAAAACCGATTACATGAGACAAATTTTGGTTGTTTCGCTTCATATTCTCCAGTCAGTCGGGCGAACGCATTAGAGTAGTGCATATTTCAGCAGAAACAAAATCGAAAAGTACTTAGTAAATGCTATAGGTAGTTACAACTTAACGGAACTAGATGCACCCAGCTACTGCGCGATGGTGGATGGCAGATTGAGCAGCGTGCTCTGTCCGCTGGGCAAGTAGGCGACTCCGCGGGACCTGGATAGCTGGTAGGCGATATCCTCGGCGGCCTCAATACGACGCAGCTCCACCAGACCGTCACCGGCCTCGCCGAACGACTTGGCCAGCAGACCAGCGGCTTCGGCATCACCCTCCGCCGAAATGATCGAGGCCAGCTTCTGCTGCTCGGCCTTCTCCACGACGAAACGCGCCTTCTCGGCCTCCTGCTGGGCCACCTGCTTCATCTCAACGGCCAGCGTGAATTCCCGACCAAAGGTCAAGTGCGTAAGCGAGATGTCGTCCAGAATGAAGCCGAACTGCTTGGCACGCAGCGTCAACTCCTGGGAAACACGCTGGGACACCATCTGTAAGGGTAAAAACAAAGTTTATAATAATTATAGGATTGATAAGGTAGAGGGGAAAAGTGTTTACATAGCCCAACACATTTAAAAATGGCTGTCAAATAAATCTCTTTCATGGCGTTTAAAATGTCGAAAATGGAATGCTGTCTTATAAATAACTAAAAGGAATTTGAATTATGGACAGAAATACAATAACTCAAAGGAAATCAACGGTTCCAAAGCAATCATTTTGAGAACTAAAGAGGTTAAAGAAAATAAAGTAAATTAAGTTTACTTTTTTATCACTGAATAACGATACTAGTTCATAACCTTTCATCTTTGAAATTCTAATGAATTCAAGGTATTAAATAAGATCTTATTTTGACAAACTGGTTATAAGTAGCACAAAGCCGACAAAAATACATTTTAGCTATCCTACAGGAAATGATCTTACTTTGACAATCACGTACTAAGTAACACTAGAGACACAATTTATCTTGAAAGTTCTACGATATACATATGAAGATGAATTCTATGTGATTCTTTAGCTCCAATAACTTTATGCCAAACTTGCACTGAATAAAATATTTCCTTCAAGTCAATGAAGGTATTATCCTTCAGTTGTACCCACCTCACGCTGGGTGATCAACTCGCCGGCGTCGAATTGGGCGACCACGGCCTTCAGCACCTCGGGTGCAATGGAGGGTAGGACGCGCTCGTCGTAGTCCTGGCCAAGGATCGTATAGATCTTGGGCAGCTGGTCGGGAATGGGGCGGTACAGGATTCGCAGGGTGATGTTGACATTCTGCAGATCCTTGCTGCCGGTAATAACAGGCACATTGCGGGGCTGCGAGCGGATGTCAAAGATGATGGGTCGCTGCACCCACGGGATGAAGAAGTGGGTGCCCTCGCCGACCACGTTCTCCTTGATACCGGTGAAGCGATCGAAGATGACCGCCCGGTGGCCTCCCTCCACATTATATAACGCCGAATTGACAACGCCACCCAACACGGCCACTCCGAGGCCCAATTGGCCAATGCGATTGAAGAACTGAGCAGCCATTATCTTTGGAATCAACAAAACGGAAAGTATATAGTTACTGTCTTATAAATATATATGTAAATAAAAAGCCGACTGGACTTTAGAAATTTCATCAGTTTTTTAGGTTAGAACGTCACTTCTAGCCGACAACGTGCTGTTTATGTGATTTTACACCCATTTCTCGGGGATTTCCAATGCAGTTTAGTCAGCCTGATTGAAAACTTACTTATTAAAGCTTTTTGGTTTTAATTAAATCAAATTATTGTGCAATTTTGCCCTTTGAATGAGCAAAACACGAAATTAAAGCGCACGGCTGAGCAACTCTGTTATCGATAGAGCAGAGTTGCCAGGAAGCCAGCACTTATCGATGCTTTTACCATATGTGAAAAATCGATGCCTTAAATTAACTAAACTAATAATTACACTTTATATTATATGTTTATTTTTAAAGAAAAAGGTTAAGTGGGGTAAAATGGTTTTTATAAGAAAACAAAAATACTGCATTATATATTAGAAATTTGTTTTTGAATATGACACTTAGATGGCGCCACCGAACAACGTTTCAAATTATCGATATATTGACAAGTTATCTGAGCGGTAACATTTGAGAATTCAAATAAATTAAACCAAATTTATTTTGTTAAAAATGCAATTTCCCAATATGAAATTGTTTCAATTTTACAAGTTCATTCTTAAAGATATTATCCAATAAACTTCAAAAGCGTTTAGGATAAAATGTTTTTTTATTTGCATCCCTAGAAACCCAAATTATTGCGTCATTTCGGCCCGCCCTGCTCCCTTTGGCATCTTCTTGTTTGTGGAGTCCTCGAGCTCCTTAGCCTTGTAGTAGTGTGGTGCCACCTCCAGCAACCACTTGCTCTCGATCTCGATGACCTGCCGCATGTACTCCTTGGAAGTGAAGACCAATTCGTGGTAGAGCACCCACCGTGGCAGCTCCTCAAAAAGCGAAGAGTTCGGGTGGATCATCACCGTCTGGTTGTGCTTGATGGTCTTGTAGTGACCGCCCTTGGAAAGACGCGCCACATGATAAAAGTATCCGGCGGTGGCTGCCTTGCGAACATTTACAGTCTCTGGAAGACAGCTAACCATATCGATTTCAACGCGCTGCATGAGTCCAACCAGCTGCTCCCGCACATCCCGAGCCCGTTTCATGGACCTGTACTGGATGAAGTTCTCGTAGCACCACTGGGTGCTGTAATCCGTCTCAGCCCACTGATTGTACACCTGCAGCAGACTTAGATGATCGCCGTGCATGTGATTGAAGTTCTTTCGGGCGGTGTCAGCGTGGATAATTTTGTCCTTGGGTCTGTAGAAAATGGCGCTATTGACGGACAGCATAGCTGCAATGGTAACCATCTCCTCCGAACATTTGTATCTGCAAAGGGAGTTAGCAAATGTAGCAAGAATTTAATAAGAATGTAGTTCGCATTACTCACTTTTCGCTGGCAAGCAGCATCTTGCCCATCATGGGATCCACCGGGAACTCCGCCATTCGCCGACCCAGCTTGGTCAACTCTCCGTGGTGATTCAGTGCACCCAGGGCATACAACTGTTCTAGAGCCAACACCAACGTCTCGTGCGGCGGAGGATCCAGGAAGTCAAAGTGTATCAGATCGTTGATGCCCAGAGCCTTAAGCATAAGCACTGCATTGCCTAAATTGATGCGTTGAATCTCCGGAACTGTGTTATCCTCCAGTTCGTGCTTGTATGCCCATGCCGTGTACAGTCGGAAGCACTTTCCTGGTGCAGTGCGTCCCGCTCTGCCCGCTCGCTGATTTGCCGAAGCCTTTGAAATGGGCACCACCATAAGCGACTCCATGCCAGTGCGGGAATTAAAATTATTCTGCTTGGCAAACCCAGGATCAATTACATATATGATATTATCGATGGTCAGCGAGGTTTCTGCTATATTTGTTGCCAGGATAACTTTTCGAGCATTCGGAGGAGTGGGCTCAAAGATTTTTGCCTGCATATCACTCGGGAGATTCGCATAGACGGGTATAACGATAAGCTCTCGGATTTTAGAGCCCAACCGCTTGACGCGATCTTGCAGAACCTCCTGGCAGGTCTCGATCTCATCCTGACCCGTAAGGAACACCAAAATATCGCCCAAAGGTTGAGTGGCATGGATCTGCAAAACTGAAACGCAGCACGCGTCAATGTAGTCCGCTTCCGGGGCCTTGGTGTAAAATATATCCACGGGATAGCGGCGACCGGGTATCCGAAAGATGGGGGCATCATCGAAGAAAGCAGAGAACTTATCCGCATCCAGAGTGGCACTTGAGATAAGAAGCTTCAGCTCAGGCCGAAAACGAGCAATATCCTTGACCAAGCCAAACAAAATGTCCGTATGCAGTGTCCGCTCGTGAGCCTCATCGATAATCATCACACTGTAGGAAGCAAGATCCGGTTCCGAAAGAAACTCGCGATGAAGAGTACCATCCGTCATGTACTTCAAAATGGTGCGGTCGGAGGTGCAGTCCTCGAAACGGATGCTGTAGCCCACCTCGTTGCCCAGCTTCACGCCCATTTCCTCGGCCACACGCGCCGCCACAGACATGGCGGCCACTCGACGTGGCTGGGTGCACCCGATCATTTTCTTGTCCTTGGTAAATCCAGCTTCGACAAGATACTGCGGCACCTGGGTTGTTTTGCCCGAGCCCGTTTCACCTTCGATAATCAGGACCTGGTGTTCCTTCACAGCAGCTATTAAATCGTCCTTGAAGGGATAAACGGGCAGGGATCGTTTGGTTTCATCCAATGTCAAACGTTTGCGTTCCTTTTCAGTGAGTTCCGGCTGGCGGCTAGATGATTTTTCGCGACTTCCGTCCAGGGTTAAAGCTTGAATGAAGTCAATCTGATCATCAAGGAGCAACTCGTACTCCTCCTGTGCCTTGGCGTCCTTGGCACCGAACTGGAAACGCGCCGAAGCCAACTGCTCGGCTTCCCATTTCTTTTGCTCGGAATTGGGTTGCTTTTCGAAGTCATCCACCTCAACGTACTCAGCTGGGAATAAGACAACATTATTAATAATAATTAGTAATTTTACTGAATTATCCTGAAGACAAAGTTAACTTACATCGCTCGCCCTTTTTCAAGTCCTGTGGCATATGATAGCGCTGCACGCGCTCCAGTTCCCGTGCCTTCTCGTGCTCCTTGGCAATGTTCAACAGTTGCTTCTTGTACTGGCGCTCCTCTTTCTCCCTTTTGGTTAGGCTGAGGGGAGAAAAGAATTACTTGATTACAGATAGCTAAAAAGGAAAAAAGCCATGATCTTACACGCTCTCATCAAAGAGATATTCATCGTCCAGGATGTCCGCCTCAAGTTCGGCCACCTTGTCGTCCTTGCGCTTCTCCAGGTACTGGCGACGCGACTGGAGACGCAAATGGGGCACAATCTTATCCCGATCCTCATGCTCCAGCTTCAGGCGCTTGGTGGCCTCCTCGATGGCCTTGCGCCCGCCGGTGGAGTCCACCACCTTACGCGTGCGATCCTCATCCCGCTGTTTTAGTCGATGCGCGAACTCATCGCGCTCCTGCAGATCCTTCAGGCGCGACTCCTCCTCGCTGTCCGGCTCCTCGGCACTGCTGCTGCTGCTGGCCGTGCGTTTCCTGTTTTTACCCGACATTTTCTTTAATAAACAACCGAAAATACAAAATCAAAACAATGCAGAAGAAGAATTAACCGGCTCCGATAGACACGTCGATAACATAAAGTGCTACCAACTTAGCTATTATTAAATTGGTATCAATTTAAAAGCGATTGACTTAAATTAGTTTTGGTAAACAATAAAATATAAATCCAGTAACAAAATACTAAGTAATTGTTCGTCAAGATGAAACATTTGGGAATAAGATGGTGTTTTATTTTTGATAAATCACATTTGCAAAAATTTCAGCTAATCTAAAGTTGGCAGCACTGATTGCTTATCAGCTGTTTTTAGTTTATAACTCACCTCAGTTTCGGACCATGTCGCGCCAATTGAATTTTAATCCGCAAAAGGAATATGAGTTGATTGAATATCCTGGCAAAGTGGTGAATCCTGACCGAATGATAGCCACTCTGGGCGGCATTATCAATGTGTCCAAAGTAAATATGGCGGTCTTGTTATGGCCAGATGATCAGTAATCTTACTCCAATTCCAAGGTACTGGGCGATGAAGTTAAACGTATGGCGTTGCACTTCCACCCAGAGAATCCCTACAACAAACCAACTTTTGGGGACTGCACGGATAAAACTGGAGTCCTGCTTTCCATTACTGTGAGGCGTCATAAAAAGGACAAGCAGCGGCCTCCGGAATACTTTGTTCGGGTTTTGGGCCACTGCAGCAGGAGCTTTACCTTCGAAAGTAAGTTTCAAGTCGGTAGTTAAGGCCAAACATGCTAATGTAATATCCGCACTCAGCACTTTGTGACTTTCAGTATCTGCCTCTGTGGTCAACTCCAAAAAGTGACAATGCCAATGCTGCCCAGGAGCTCACCTATGCTTTGGATCAATTGAAACCCAAGGACACCTCTGATTTGGATTTCTTTAAGTGAGTAATTTTAATAAGATGATCGCAATTCATAAGATCTCTCCAGATTCAAAGAATTATGCAATTATTTTCAAAGTCCCTAATTAAATTTCTATCTGCTATCCGTAAATACCAAATGATGGATTCATTAATTATAGAGATCCTTAAGATTAATCTTGTTAATATATCCATGATCTATGTTATTGTCCAGATCAAGAGAATTAAATATTGATTTTCAAATTCCATTGTTAGCTATTAATTAAAAAATCGTGAATTCTCTAGATCAAGAAACAGAATAAATGATTTTCTCCGATAGAAACAACATATTATTGTAGGTCAAACCGCCATGGAGTCTTGATAACATTTTTTAAATGCACTTTAAACTTTATTTTCTTTCAGAAGACGGCACAATCAACTCCTGGCCCTGCCCGAACTGTTCACCCACGTGGACGTGGTCTATTCGGGCACCTACCGCATCGACGGAGCAGAGGATGGCCAACAGGAGGTTCTGGGCGTGCAGTCCAAGGCCACATACGACAACCAGGGCGTGGTCTCATTTAACATGGTGGACAGTTTTCCCACTCAGGCGGACTCACAGAACCTCAAACGTCTCAAGGTGAAGTACGTTTCCGATGAGCAATTGGCCGTAGTGAAGAAGCTATTCGATGACTGCCCCATTTGGACCAGGATTGCACTGCAATATGAATCTGGGTTGACCAATGACAAGCTCAAGTGCATCACTCCTTCGCTGGCTTTTTACTTCAGCAACGGTCCGTGGCGAACTTTGTATGTTCGCTTCGGCTACGATCCTCGCAAGGATTTCAACAGTCGCTACTACCAGACCTTCGACTTCCGGCTGCGTTTTAGCACTGGCCTCTCGGAATTCGTTTACGCTAAGAAATTCGTTAAACAACGGAGGGCAGCTAATGCTCCGTTCGCGCCCATCGAGGATCGCGTTTCCGATTTGGTTCAGGACATTGACTATCCGTACTTCGATGAGCACAAGTTGCCACGCTCGAGACAGTGCATGCTGCGTTATTCCGACGTCCGCATGGTGAAGATCCAGGAGATGCTGGAGAAGATTCCCACACCACTGACTGGTGCCGTGTGCAACGAACGAACGGGTTGGTTGCCACCAGGATTCGATGCTCAGGTGCGACAGATTGTCTGTGGCACTATTAGCGAACTTTTGCGCAACCATTACCGAAAGGAGAACCTCACGGCTGAGGTGGAAGCGGTGACCCAGGCCGATGAAGAGGAGGACGAGCCCGAGGACGAGGAGACGCAGGAGGAGGACATGGAGCTGGACGAAACGCAGACCATGAACAACTCCGAGCAATTTGTCGACAATGACATCGAGCAGCTCTTCGATAATATCACAAGCTGAGATAAGAACTAACTGAAATAATTAGGATAAACTTTAAAAAGAATTACACCCTTATTTAAAATATGTAAACTAATGGTTTTGCCTATGTTCTATCTTATTAGCCATTATATCATCATAAAAGTAATCTTTAATTTTTATACTCTTGCATAAGGTATTACAATTTCAGTCAAAAGTTTGCAACGCAGTGAAGGAGACTTTTCCGACCCTATAAAGTATATATATTCTTGATCAGCATCACCAGGAGAGTCGATCTAGCCATGTCCGTCTGTCCGTCTGTCCGTCCGTCCGTCTTGTCCCTCAGTTTTAAAGCTATCTGCTTGAAACTTTTCCAAAATTTGTCTTTCTTTTGCAGGCGGTATATAAGTCGGAACGAGCCAGATCGGGCCAATATATCATATGTCTGCCATATAACTGAACGATCGGAAATGCCATAACTTTGGTGTTTTTAAAGCTAGGAAGTTGGGATATTCTATGCGTTTTATTTTTGGCCAATCAATCTGACCCAAATTTCATTTATTTTGGCTTGCCGAAGTTTGCTTCCTTTCTTGTTGTTCATTGAAATGAAGCGGAGGCGTGTAATAAATTTTATTTTAATATCAGAAGCTAGTTGTAGTAGATTAGTGTTGCAAGATTTTTTTCAACAGCCTCGTAGTGCATGCGACGGAACGGCTTCTGCGGCGTCTTGAAGTCAGGGTTGAGCTCCTTGACCAAATAACCCCATGGGGCTTAAAACACGATCCACCCTCCACCTGGGTCTGCACTAGAGTCGGGGGCGTCACTTCGTTGTAGCCTCGTGATTCGTAGTGAAAGGGTTCCTTTCCAGCGTGACGCATCGCCTGCAAAATGGTCTTAAAGGGCTTGGTTTCACTGCCATCGCCAGACTCATCGCTCCCTTTCTTTTCCGATGTAAAGATAGAACCTACAAAATATATTGCACATTATAGATAGACACGTTCGACTGACTGACAACGTGGTCTAGCTACATACATAGTTGCACTTTTTATTACCCACTTCTTACCCAAAGTTAAATCGGTCATTTGATCGGTTGTTTGCTTTGTGACTAAAACTTTACTGATAACTCGCCCTAAGGTCTCGCACTTATATGCACAAAATTGCATCAGCCTTAGAAATTGCATCAGCAAAATAAAATACTCCCCGCCGGATACGCGATAGACCGATTATTACTCACTTATTAATTTTAATAAAGATGATCGCAATTTAAAGGATTTCTTCAGATTGAAAAAATTATGCCATGACTTCCAAAGTCCCTAATAAAATTTCTATCTGCTATCCGTAAATGCCAAACGATGGATTCATTAAATATAGAGATTAATCTTCTTAATCTATCAATGATTAAGAGAATTAAATATTGGTTTTCAAATTCCATTGTTTGGTATTAATAAAAAATCTTGAATTCTCTAGATCAAGAAACACAATAAATGATTTTCTCCGATAGAAACAACATATCATTGCAGGTCAAAACGCAATAGAGTATCTATTGGCCATTAAATCATCATCAAAAAAATCTTTAATTTTTGTTCATTGAAATGAAGCGGAGGCGTGGCCTTTATTCATGGTTATACAGTGTAATAAGTGTAATAAATTTCATTTTTAATAGCAGAAGCTAGGATTAGTGTTGCAAGATATTTTTAAACCGCTTTAAATGCTGAGTGACGGAAAAGTTTCTCTTCCGCAGCTTAGGGCCTGCATCTATCGAGGAATCGGGGATACAGACAGACCTCGCGGATGTGGTAGCGGTTGAGCAACCAGCAGAGGAAGCGCTCCAGTCCCAAACCATAGCCGCCATGGGGCATAGTTCCGTAGATGCGCTGGTCGGTGTACCAGTAGTAGGGTGTCGGATCAATGCCCTCGCGTGCGTATCCCTTGAGCAGCTCCTCGCTGTCGTAGATCCTCATCGATCCACCCACAATTTCGCCCACATTTGGCAGCAGCACGTCCACGCTTTCCGTCAAACGCTGATCCTCCTTGCAGCGCTGCATATAGAAGGACTTGATCTCCGCCGGGAAACGGCACAGCATAATTGGTTCGTTGATGGTATCGGTCATCTTGCGCTCCGGAGCCTCGGGAATGTCCTCGCCAAACTCGTAGAAGGTGCCATCGTCCTTGGTCACGTTGTTCTCCTTCAGCCACTTGATGGCATCCTCGTAGTTCATGCGACGGAACGGCTTCTTCGGCGGCTTGAAGTCAGGGTTGAGCTCCTTGACCAAATAGCCCCATGGGGTCTTTAAAACACGATCCACCACATCGCAAATCAGGTCCTCCAATCGATCCAGGAGGTCATCGAAAGAAATGAAAGGACACTCGGCTTCGACGTGAGAGTACTCAGCCAAGTGGCGACGGGTGCGGCTCTGCTCGGCCCGATAGCTCTGGGAAATAGTGAAGACATCGCCTAGGGCCGGCAGGCAGGTCTCCAAATAAAGTTGCGAGCTCTGGGTAAGGTATGCCTCTTCGCTAAAGAACTGAAACTTGAAGAGCGTGGAGCCACCCTCCACCTGGGTCTGCACTAGAGTCGGGGGCGTCACCTCGTTGTAGCCCCGTGACTCGTAGTGCGCACGGAAAGCCTGCGCGACCACCGCTCGCATCTTCAGCACCTTCGAGGTCTTCTCGCCGCGAATCATGATGTGCCTGTTGTCCAGCTGCACATCCGGCTGGGCCTCTTCGTTGAGAATGGCATCCGCACCGCCGGGCGGAGCCAGACCAATCAATTCCCAATAGTCCACATTAAGCTCGTGGCCACCAGGAGCGGTTTTTCCTTCAGGAACTGGCCTTAGCTTGCCAAACAGAACCACAGAGCTCTCCGTGCTCAGGGTAAGGGCATCGTAGGTCTGGCAAAGCTGATCGTTGAGAACGCACTGCAGGAAACCGGTGCCATCACGCAAGGTGATGAAGATCAGGGATTTTCCCTGACGCCGCAGGCGATGCACCCAGCCGTAGACCTTGACGCGTGAGTCCCGGTTGGAGGCGCCCTCGAAGATGCGAATCTTACGGGCCACCGGTAGACTGGAGTCCTCCGAGATCTTTACTTTGCGCGCATCCTCCAGATTTTGCTGACGTTTCACAGCATCCTCCTCCTCGCGCTGCTCCTTCTCGACATTCTTGTGGGATTCGCGGACGAAGAGTTTCTGGATCTTCTTCAGCTGGGACTTGGCAGCCGGTTCGAAGGACTCCGCAGCTTTGGGATCCTTGCTGTCCACGTAAATAGTGGGAAAGGGTTCCTTTCCAGCGTGATTCATCGCCTGCAAAATGGTCTTAAAGGGCTTGGATTGACTGCCATCGCCCGACTCATCGCTCCCCTTCTTTTCAGATGTAAAGATAGCACCTGCAATATATTGCACATTATAGATCGACACGTTCGACAGAATGACAAAGTGATCTAGGTAGTAGCACTTTTTATTACCGGGAAACCCCCTTCTTACCCAAAGTTAAATCTGCCATTTGATCGGACTGCATGTTGCTTGCTTTGTCACTAAAACTTTACTGATAACTCGCCCTCAAGTCTCGCACTTTTATACACAAAATTGCATCAGCTTAAAACCTTATCAAAATACAATACTCCCGCCGGATCCTCGATAGACCACTTAAAGGCCAGTGGTTCCGATCACCGATTGCCAAGCAGACGGTGAATACCACACCTTTGAATATTATGCGCAACGTTTAATGTTGATTGACGGACAGCATAGCTGCAATGGTCACCATCTCCTCCGTACATTTGTATCTGCAAAGGGAGTTACCGAATGTAGAATGAATTTAACCAACATTTAGTTTTTATTACTCACTTTTCGCTGGCAAGCAGCATCTTGCCCATCATGGGATCCACCTGGAACTCCGCCATTCGCCGACCCAGCTTGGTCAGCTCCCCGTGGTGATTCAGTGCACCCAGTGACCAATGACAAGCTCAAGTGCATCACTCCTTCGCTGGCTTTTTACTCCAGCAACGGTCTGTGGCACCATTAGCGAACTTATGCGCAACCATTACCGAAAGAAGGTAGAAGCGGTTACCCAAGCTGACGAAGAGGACTACGAGCCCGAGGACGAGGAGACGCAGGAGGAGGACATAGAGCTGGACGAAACGCAGACCATGAAAAACTCCGAGCAGTTCGTCGATAATATCACAAGTTGAGACGAGAACTGACTGATTTTAATAGAATTAAACCCTTATTTAATAAATGTAAATTGTGATAGATAACTATGTTCATTTGCTATGTTCATTCATCTATTGGCCATTAAATCATCATCAAAGAAATCTTTAATTTTTGTTCATTGAAATGAAGCGGAGGCGTGGCCTTTATTCATAGTTATACAGTGTAATAAGTGTAATAAATTTCATTTTTAATAGCAGAAGCTAGGATTAGTGTTGCAAGATATTTTTAAACCGCTTTAAATGCTGAGTGACGGAAAAGTTTCTCTTCCGCAGCTTAGGGCCTGCATCTATCGAGGAATCGGGGATACAGACAGACCTCGCGGATGTGGTAGCGGTTGAGCAACCAGCAGAGGAAGCGCTCCAGTCCCAAACCATAGCCGCCATGGGGCATAGTTCCGTAGATGCGCTGGTCGGTGTACCAGTAGTAGGGTGTCGGATCAATGCCCTCGCGTGCGTATCCCTTGAGCAGCTCCTCGCTGTCGTAGATCCTCATCGATCCACCCACAATTTCGCCCACATTTGGCAGCAGCACGTCCACGCTTTCCGTCAAACGCTGATCCTCCTTGCAGCGCTGCATATAGAAGGACTTGATCTCCGCCGGGAAACGGCACAGCATAATTGGTTCGTTGATGGTATCGGTCATCTTGCGCTCCGGAGCCTCGGGAATGTCCTCGCCAAACTCGTAGAAGGTGCCATCGTCCTTGGTCACGTTGTTCTCCTTCAGCCACTTGATGGCATCCTCGTAGTTCATGCGACGGAACGGCTTCTTCGGCGGCTTGAAGTCAGGGTTGAGCTCCTTGACCAAATAGCCCCATGGGGTCTTTAAAACACGATCCACCACATCGCAAATCAGGTCCTCCAATCGATCCAGGAGGTCATCGAAAGAAATGAAAGGACACTCGGCTTCGACGTGAGAGTACTCAGCCAAGTGGCGACGGGTGCGGCTCTGCTCGGCCCGATAGCTCTGGGAAATAGTGAAGACATCGCCTAGGGCCGGCAGGCAGGTCTCCAGATAAAGTTGCGAGCTCTGGGTAAGGTATGCCTCTTCGCTAAAGTACTTTAACTTGAAAAGCGTGGAGCCTCCCTCCACCTGGGTCTGCACTAGAGTCGGGGGCGTCACCTCGTTGTAGCCCCGTGACTCGTAGTGCGCACGGAAAGCCTGCGCGACCACCGCTCGCATCTTCAGCACCTTCGAGGTGTTCTCGCCGCGAATCATGATGTGCCTGTTGTCCAGCTGCACATCCGGCTGGGCCTCTTCGTTGAGAATGGCATCCGCACCGCCGGGCGGAGCCAGACCAATCAATTCCCAATAGTCCACATTAAGCTCGTGGCCACCAGGAGCGGTTTTTCCTTCAGGAACTGGCCTTAGCTTGCCAAACAGAACCACAGAGCTCTCCGTGCTCAGGGTAAGGGCATCGTAGGTCTGGCAAAGCTGATCGTTGAGAACGCACTGCAGGAAACCGGTGCCATCACGCAAGGTGATGAAGATCAGGGATTTGCCCTGACGCCGCAGGCGATGCACCCAGCCGTAGACCTTGACGCGTGAGTCCCGGTTGGAGGCGCCCTCGAAGATGCGAATCTTACGGGCCACCGGTAGACTGGAGTCCTCCGAGATCTTTACTTTGCGCGCATCCTCCAGATTTTGCTGACGTTTCACAGCATCATCCGCCTCGCGCTGCTCCTTCTCGACATTCTTGTGAGATTCGCGGACGAAGAGTTTTTGGATCTTCTTAAGCTGGGACTTGGCAGCCGGTTCGAAGGACTCCGCAGCATTGGGATCCTTGCTGTCCACGTAAATAGTGGGAAAGGGTTCCTTTCCAGCGTGCCGCATCGCCTGCAAAATGGTCTTAAAGGGCTTGGATTCACTGCCATCGCCAGACTCATCGCTCCCCTTCTTTTCAGATGTAAAGATAGCACCTGCAAAATATATTGCACATTATAGATCGACACGTTCGACTAAATGACAACGTGGTCTAGCTATGTATATAGTTGCACTTTTTATTACTGGTAAACCCACTTCTTACCCAAAGTTAAATCTGCCATTTGATCGGCCGGCATGTTGTTTGCTTTGTGACTAAAACTTTACTAATAACTCTTCCTTAATTAACGCACTTCTATGCAAAAAATTGCATCAGCATAAAACCCTGACAAAATACAATACTTAACGCCGGATATTCGATAGACCGATTAAAGGCCAGTGGTGCCCATCACCGATTGCTGACGCTGAAAGCTAAAATTAGCAACACTTTTGAATATTACGCACCAACGTTTAATAATTTATATTTATAATATTGTTGAGCATTTTTTTTATAATATTAATAGTGAATATAAATAATCTGGCCAATATTGCTAGGAATCGTCTTCAGAATATATTGCCCCGTAGCAGATAATTCGGATACATAAAAATCGACATACGCAAAAAAAACGTTTCTAAAAAACTATCACAAAATACAAAGCACTTAATTCGTAATAATCAAACGGAATATTTTTGATGGAAGAAATCTTGCTTACAAACAAATAAGAAACAAAAAACCCTATTGATGTTATTAGAAGTGCCTACTAAAAAAGATAACAAATATGGCAAGACAAATTTTTACTGTGAACTAAAATACAAAGCGTTACCAAAATTAGGATAATAGTTAAAGCTTTCTTCAATTCCTGAATTATTTCTCAGTAATTTGAAAATAGCCAGAGCTGCCTTTAAAGCTTATGAACTTTATTTATCGGTGGTCACTGTTGGTATTTTTTAGCACCTTATGTATTGTGAGAAAAACGTAAACAATTTGGAAAATGCCCTCGGAAAATAGGTAATTTTCGTTTTAAGCACCGGAAAATAGGAAAACCTAATGTACTAAGCCGCAATATTTGTCCATAGGATCAAAATCCTGCCCAAAGCGGTGGTTTGCGAGGAGAGCAACCTTCGCGGTGACATCACCTTTTCGTCGGGCTGTGTGGTTCATCCAAGTGCCACCGTTATCGCCGATGCAGGACCCATAATTATTGGGGAGAACTGCATCATCGAGGAGTATGCAACCATAGCACATCGCTTGGAACCGGGCGCATCATGGGACGTCAACAATATCCTGAGCATTGGCAACCATAATGTCTTTGAAGTGGGATGCCAAGTGGAGGCCTCTCGCATTGGCGATAAAAACGTATTCGAGAGCAAGTGTTTTGTGGGCCGTGGAGTTACCGTTTCCAATGGTTGTGCTGTGGGTGCTGGGATTAAGATACACACCAGTCAACTTCTGCCGCAAAATACCATTGTTTATGGCGAGCAAGGACTGCAGCGCGAGGCCATCGATAAGCAGGGATCACAGACCCTGCAGATCGACTTCCTTCGCAAGGTGCTGCCGAACTATCATCATCTCCGCAAGCCCAACTACGATCCCAAGAAGGCGCGCAGTGTTGTCTAGTTTGTAGTCTCTATATATAATCATTTATGTATTCTCCACCTTCACAGCATTAAAATTAGACATCTCCTTCCCAAAAGTATCAATTGTATGATCGCATAGTTTCTCCAAATCCTCCAGTCCCCTTTTGAGTATATCGACGGCTCGATCTCGGTGGGATTGAATGCGAAAGTGCAGCTTCTGCTCGGTGGGATGGGGAATGGTGTAGCCACAGAAATCCACCTCGGGATAGCGGGCTATAATGGTTTTCAGTGCATTGCCCAGCGTGTGTCCCTCGTTGCTAAACACAAACGTTCGCGAGCCCTCGCCGTTTTTCTCATCGCCAGCTAGCTGGTAAGATATTTAAAAATCCGTCAATCAAAAGTCACAAAATATTATATTTAATAAGTACCTCTGCCAATGCCCCCATTTTAAGTAAGTTTAAATTATTTTTGGTTTGTTTACAAAAAACGTGCGAGGCACATGCCTTCACAATCGATTGCTTGACTATCGATTGTCTGCATATGAAAATAGCTAACTTAAAATTAATCGGCCTGGAAACTGTCAGTGGCGTCGTTATTGGCGCCAAAAGATTGTTTTTTAAATGTCTATTCTTCTTCTTAAGACTACATGTTAAAGCAGTGAGGTAAACATTCCGGAAACATCCAATTCCAAAATTCTGTTAAAATAACAAGAGATGCAAAATAAATTGATGTGTTTTTTAACGCCATCAGCTATTTACAGTGACGTACCATACTACTATTGATCAGTGATTAGTGCTAAAGTTGTTCATTCGAACGCGCCCATTGATTTGCTAATTGTTTCACTTTTCATAAGTACTTATTGTTAGAATTTTAAATTTAAAATTTAGCAGCGAAAAGTAGTCGATTCTGTGACATACTTTTATCGATGTATCGATAAGGTCTCGACGTTTTTACCAGCCCTAGTTCTTGTCGCGTTCTGACACGGACGCGGTTTTCGACTATTTGTGTGTTGTTTGCTAATTTGTTTCGTTTTGTGGCCAATATTATTGGGGGCCAGCTGCGAAATCAGTTTTGTGCGGAGTGGGCCAAATAAAAAAGAAAGAAGTGTCGCAAACAGCCGCATTAGCATAATTGCATGCCGCCTTTTGCGTGTATATGTGTGTATGTCACAGTGTAGTTTGTTTGAAAGCATCAGCAGAAAAGGCGGCAAAAAGAGGGGACCTGAAAAGAAGAAGAAAACGAAAACACAAAAAAACTGCAACGGCAAACAATTATTTTCGCAATGCATTTAACGTAAAGTTGCTCCAAAAACACCGACACTCGGCCAAAAAACGCATACATCAAAAAAACGGCTCTTAATATTTAACGTTTTTTTTGCATTGTGCGCGCAACAGGAATAAACTGCAATACAGGTTTGTTAAATGCACAAAATGTGCTTATTAATAATACCACATAAATAAACTTTATTGAACAGTCCAAAATGTCATTTAATATTTGTTTTTGGCCATGGGGCCACGCCCCCTTTTTTTGGTCGAAAAATTATGCAAATTCATGCACCTAAAAAAATAAGGCAGCTGCCTCTGCCGCTGCGCAGTCGACAACGACGCCGTTGCTGGCGAAGGCGGAAGTGATGGCTAAAAAATACCAGTTCCAGAGGCTTAAGCTTTAGCTTTGGCATTACTTCGACAGTTGTTCTGTTTTTTTTTGTTGCGACTCCCGGTACACTAAATTTTAATGCGAGTTAACATGACCGTTAAAATATTTAATTCCTGGCTTTGGAAATTATACTTAAAAAATATAAATATGTTTTGAGTTTGTTATAATGCTATTTTTTTCTGGAAAATTGAATTATGAAAAAACATTTTTTTATCTAAATGAAATAAGAGGGTGTCTATTACCTTGTGGTCTTTTAACATTTACCTCTTATTGTGAAAACTCACAATTTCGCAATAGTGGTTAGCCAATATGCACTGTATTTTGTTTCCACTGGTTGCTATGGTCTCCTTTTTGGCATCCTTCTGACTCCTTTGCACTCATTTGTTTGGTGGTCATACACACACAAACATCTGTTGTGTTTTGGTGGTGACTAATGCGACAGCATGTTCCGTTATCTCATGTGTTCCTCTCTCCCCATCCCTTCGTTCACCCACGCTTATAAACTTGTGTTGTAATAATCTGTCTGTGTACGTGTGTGTCTCACGTTTCGTTTGGCGCCATGCGTTCCCCCCAATTTGCAGTCGTTGCAATTTTGGTCTAGGCTGCGTTCCGTTTCCAAATCGTTTCCCCCATTATGCTGGGCGCCCTTTTTGCTTGTTGTTGTCTTTACATGGACTGCAGTATATATACACATATCTGCCGGCGTTTGCTGACTTACATACATATGTGTGTGTGTAAGAGCGAGCCAGCTGCTCTCTCCTGGCCGAAAAAGGGGTTCGCTCTTGGTCTCTCCTGGGCTGACTATTCTTATTTTTATGGTTTTCTTTTTTTGCGTTTGCAATTATTTTGGCTTGGTAGTGGTTACAACAAAGGAACTGCATTAAAGCGTCACGATCATCGCAAAAAAAATGGAGAGAAAAGAGAAGTGCGAAATGGTTCTGGGAATATGAAACAGGGTTCTCTTTTGGCCCGTGTAAATAAACAACATTTACTATATGGCATATAGGGAAAATAACTTCCCCAGCATATTCATGCGAAACACTTTCCGCACTCGTGTGTAAGATTGTACTCTAACTTACAATAAACCCCAAGAAGCCTAACCTGCACAAAAGTCATACAAGTATAAATATAATAATGTGACCAATTAAAAATATTCAACGTTTGAAATATGTGTATTTTTCAACCAGATTGATTTGTGGTCTTTCAATTTAACTTTAGTTGAGCTTAATTATTTTTAAATAGAGGCAGATGATTAATATTCTATCTGTGTAGTAACACGTGCAAATAAATAGTGGAGGTTGATGGGGACAGAAATTGTGAGTTTCCCCTGGAGTGGGATATCTTTTACCCTGTGTCATGAATATTGCAAAGATCTACGTATCTACTTGAAATACCAAAAAACCTGTCAGGATGCTGTCACACAGTGGGCACTTCTTAAAGGAAAAAGAATCAATTGTTCAAATCTAAAATTTGGAAGATAGTATGCTGACTTTAAGAGAAGAGAGTTTAAGTTATATAATCAAAAAAGGAGAGTTGTTGTTTTGTATTTAATTATGTTCCTTATAAATATATTTTAAATCTGCTTCACTGTGCAAGAAATTTCCAAGGATGCTGCAGACATCGAAAGCCAAACAAAACGAAATAAAATAAAATACATAGACGGTTGGGGCAAAATGAAATGGAGGATGCGGTGAAGTAGAAGGGGACAAAGGGGAGCCGGGTTCAACAGCAGACAGAAAAAGGCGAAGTGGCAATGGCACAAGACGACGATGGAGAGCTCAGGGAATAAGGAACAGAGTACAAGGAACAGACGGAAACACCGACACGACAACGTGATGGTCCCAACATCCTGTGCAGCGAGTCACGAAGGAGGTGGGGAGCGCAATAAAGCAGGAGTAGACAGCGAGGCAGAAGGCGGGGGGAGCAAAAAACCTGTCATCTGCTGCCGGCTGCATTCGATACGGGCCATGGAAAGGATGAGGAGAGAAGGGGACTGAGACGCAGAAGGATGAAGCTGCAGGCATTTTTAGAATTCCCAAAATCAACATAAAAAAGCAAGTAAATGAACAATGATGGCCAGACAAACTACACAGAAAGAAAAATTGTTAAGATACAATGCTTAATTCAATGGCAGAAAATGTCCTTTATTATTTCAAAAATGTATAAAACATTTATTAGAAGGCTATGGGGTATTTTAAAAAAAATTTTAATTTATATTTTATCTGTTTGGAGGTGGGATTATATGAGTATAAAACATCACGTTTATTTTGATTTCCACCAACCTTACAGTGTAAGAAAAGCCAGTCAAAAGGAAGCAGAGTCTCGAGTCTTCTTTTTTCCTCTCCCCTCTTTCTGTTGCTCTATGTGTGCGTGATCGCAGCCCAGACACAGCAGCAGCGACGTAGACCGATGCAGCGGCAGAGAGACATAAAACAAACAAAACCTACACATGCATTTTTCTCTTATTTCCCCTTTGTTTGGGTTTCCTTGTTTATAGCATTCGATAGGGTATCAAAATTTTGCAATGTTGAAAAACAAGATACCGATCAGTCTGAATTTCAGCTTATGGATTTGGAAAATGATCACCACTTTCTTGCCAATCAGGAAATGGCGTTCTTTTTATAACTTTTGATTTAAAATTGCTGTGCAATCAATAAAAAACACAAACCAATCAAAAAACAAATATTTCATTTTATTTTGTTTTAAACTAAAAAATATATTTACTCTTTTAGGCACAAACTCTATATCAAACTGATCTTATAAATATCGTTTATTCAAAATGAAAAAGTAAAAGGGCCTAAAGAATCTTTAAAAAACCTTTAAATAATGTTTTTTTGTCTCCGGAATGAAAAATATTTGCGTATACTTGTTTTAATGTTTAATTTATACCTTTATATGTATGTATCTTTTATTTCCAATTCCATTTCTTTTTCCCTTCAAAATCTTTAAAGAAAAATATTGAAAAGTTTCGTTTCAGAACTAAAAAAAGTGTTGTTTTTGATTTCCGTTCTGTAGTTTCAGGTGAATAAAAAGGGAAATGGAGAAAAAACGCCAGTGATCCTTGTGGTTTGCTATTGAAATTCAAGTTTAAATTAAACCTATGTATCCTATATTATTTGTACATTTTTTCAATTTACGCTTGAAGGGATTTGCATAATACGCTGTAGAGCAGCCGTAAAATGTGTCCGATGTCGTCTGTTACCATCGCACATATTGCTGATGGGTGTTGATGTTGCTGCCGTACATGTTGCTGTTGCTTTCGGTGGTGGTTGCTGTGCGGCCTCAAAGGACTCGCATCCCCTGTGTGTTTTCCTGTGCCTAGTTTCATTTCATTTTCGTTTCACTTTTTTTTTTTGCTCTGTTGCTTTCCACTTTTATTGTTGAACTTTACAGCTGCCGCTTTCATTTCATTTTGTTTTTTTTTTTATTTTCTTGTCCAACTTGCATTTTTCCCCTATTGGTGTGGCTTATTTTTGGCAGGGGTGGTTTCAACTTATATGAAACTTACAACAGCATTTTGTATGCGTCTGACTTTGATCCCTTTTCCGGAGGGTGGGACGGACCTCTGTCGTCTGGCCACCCCCTCGGCAGCATTAGGGAAAGTGTCTTGCAAATAAATAAATAGTCATGTCAGCCATATTATTAATGCCCGAGAAGAAAGAAAGGAAGGCTGGGATGGAAGGTAGCTTAAGGTCTGCCTTCACATGGCTTGATAGGTGGGGTGGGTGCCGAAGGGGTGGCGCTAATCAACCCTCCTGGGCTGCCGACAAAGGAAAGGGGAACGCATCTTACCCCGAAATACAGGGTAACCAAATACACTGTTCACTCAAAGTTAAGGACTTTTGGTAGAACAGTGTTCACTCGTAATGAAGCCATTAAGGAACCAAAAATTAAAGTTCTGGTCAAAATGTAATTTAAAATTAAATCCTTACACTCAAATATTTATTTACGTATCTTAAAAATAGTAATATTTAAATTTAATTTTAAGAAAAACAAATTTTTGTAAAATGGTTCGAAATAACAAATTTTATAATTTACTTTTTCGAAGATAGAACATTAAATTTTTCAAAAATAGAAGGAGATCACCTTTCCAAACCAATAAACGCAGAGAACAGTTGGCGGGCATTCACTGTATGCAATAAATGTATGTATGTATATTCTACTACGCATTGCTGTCTGTTCGCGTTGGGGTCAACAAACTTTTGGGCCAGCCCCCAGCATCAATTCTGCGTCTGTGTGTGTGTGTGTGTGTAGAGTGCGTGCGGGCGAGTATTGGTGAGTGCGAAAAGTGAACGATTTTCCAGCAGAGCTCAACTCAAGCCAAAAACCCCCCTGTTGAAAACGGCGGACACCAGCACGTTCTACGCATTTTTGTGCATTGACCCCAGACAGACGGAAGCCCTCCCACACCCCAAAATGCCACCCCCACCCACAATCCGACACAAACGCACACGATTTCCTCCCCCTAACACACACACACACACATCTGTTTGTTTGCGTAGTACAATGGCAACCCTCGCTGATTTGATTTTCATATGTTGAATGGGATTTGAGGGTGGAATGGATTCTCAGATTCAACGCCCTTGCCTTCGTTTCTTGTACACCTTTATCGGAAGTTTTATGAATTTTTGTATATTATTATTTTTACGATTTTATATATTAAAATGCATGCTGCAAAGTGTGTACACAGCAAGAAAAAAATGCATTTATTATAACGACAAGAGCATATATTTAATATTCGTAATAAATCGTAGTTTTTAGGTCCGACAAAAATTAATTAAATTAAATTAAATTATTAACATACCAATGTGATATTAAGAAATTAATTAATTTGCGTATCTCAAATTAACAAAACAATAGTGGACTACATGTTTTATTGACATTTTTTCATTAAATATTTCCAATATTCCTTGCATAGATTTTTTAAAGTTGTGAAAACCATTTTTAGATCAGTATTGTTTATTTGTTTTCCCAGTGTACACTGCGGCATCTTCGATTACAGGTTTATGACAACATAAATTCAAGAAGCACCTTTAATTGCACTCTCTATAGAGAGAGCCTCCCGAAGCTTTTGTTTTAGTGTTATTTTACCTTAGAGGGGGTATGGAATATAAAATGGTTTTATTGCCATCTCCGCCCCCTTGAAATTATTTTGGGTGTGGTTCTTGTATACAGATTGATGGGTTTTAGTTGAATGATCTGAGAGGACGACCGGTTCCAAGTTCCTGTAACCATTCAGTCTTTGTTTTCCGCTTTTCGTTCTGTCCGTGAAATTTGCCCAACAACAATATTAAAGGTCATTTACTTTTGTTAACCTTAGGGGTAGTTTTCTCAATAGTTTCAGGTTCGTTTCGGCTTCGGTCTCGGATTCTCGTGTCCTGTGTCCTTACGTCTTCATGAATATGCGAAAATTTAACGCATGCAAATGGGATATTGTCCCAAGAAAACTGTCTTGTAAATGAATCTTTATGGGTCTTGTAAAGAGGGTTGTAAATGACAGGGCGAGGGGTGTCGGGAACCCTCGGTTCGTGGGAATTTTGTCAAAACTTTTGTTTTGAAATGGCTTTGGGATGGGTTTCGAGCTATGTTTCCGTTTTGCTTGAACAGGTTGGCCTTTGTTATTAAGTTGGATTCCATTATCATAATAGGTCTGCCGGGATCTTTACTTTTTAGAGGTTGGAAACTGAGAGAGAGAGAGAGGGTTATCTCGGCTAAAATCTTTTAGTAGAATTTTGTCTCCTTCAAGCTCCATTTGTGTGATTTTCTTGGAACATAAGCAACAGCATGTGTTTCATTATTTAATGAGCTTGCTTGCTTTTTTGATTGTTTTACAGTGTTCGTTCGAAAATGTGAAGTTTTCAACTAAAGGAGTACAGTAAATATAACTTAAAGTTCACATTCTCAAGGAAATACACTTAAATATTTCGTAAAATAATTTTTTTTTTTGTTAAGTTCAATAAAAATTGAATAAAAATTGTTTGCATTCCTAGTTATGGTATTAATGTTATATTTACACACTTAACTATTATAATTATTTATGTGATGACAAATATTTTATAATATATTGTGCTAAAATATATTTGTAATTACTGTTGAATTAATAAAACTTAAAAGGTAATGACTGATTTTCATTTTTCACCTCTGAATGGAAACTAAAGCTTATCTTTGAATAAATAGTTATGGTTATAACCAAAGTAATGAAACTAGCGCGTTCCACTGTATCCATGTTTTGGATTCCACCAAAGGTCTCTCTTTCTTCCGCTCAACTTCAATTCTTCACAGCCTTGAGTTCTCGGGTCTTTTTGCACTTGGCGTTGGAAGTTCGCCTCCTGTCTCCTCACATTTGGTTCCCCTCACAAAAAGTTTCACACGCTGCTTGGTTTTGGAGTCTTCGGGATTGTCTTTGACTTTGTTTGGCTTTCGGTTCACGAGTATATTTGTATGTTCGCAGACCAGACGACAAGACAGCTGTTAAAGCAAATTAATCTAACAACAATAACAACTGCGAGCCAGAAGAAACAGAGCGGGCAAAAAAGAACAGCTCGAGAATTCACAGCCCGACGACTCGAAATCCATATTGAAACATTGTATGTAGAAATATTCAGAGTATAGTTGAGCTGAAACTGAAATTGCTGATAAAACAAAGCAAATACCTTTTGGAGGGGGGATGAGGAGGCTTGGCATTGTGGGCGGGGGAGGAGTGGCAAGTCAGCCAGTTGCACACATGTACAGTAACTACTCATAATGGCCAAATATGAATTTGCAAAATCAGAACAAACTACTTTTATTTGGAATGTCAAACATTTTTCGGTATTTCATATTAATATCATTCTCTACGAAGGTAGGTTTTTTCATTGTGATTGTAATTAATTAATTTCCACATCACCTATTTTTTGTGACTAATAAAATTGGATAAAAATCAAAGCAGTACTATACCTAGTACCTATAAGTTAAATCAACGGAAAAACATTTTTCATTTCCGTTCTTATGATTACTTATTTGTTAAACCGATCAATGATCAAATTTTTGGAAATCGTAATCTTTAGAAAATAAATACGCTTGCTGATAAGATGATTCATGTAACTGGCTTTCGCAAATAAAAAAATCTGCGATTCCGGATTTCGCTAACCGCGTATTTCCGATCGAGCACTGTAGCCGCATATCAAATTCTTCTGTGGTTTGTATTGTTGCTGCTGTGCTATGTTGGTGTTCTTGTTGTTGCTTCCGCTTGTTGTTGTTTAGAAATAGAAATGATTTCACAATGTACTTTTTGGTGTCGCGCTTGGAGCTTCAGTTGACCGTTTCGTCTCGTTCAGCTAACCTCCCCGATCCACCTCCCGGTTTTTCCTCCCCCCACAGTCCCCGAACGCTATTAAAAATCCAACCAAAAAAGAAAGAAATAAAACAACATACAAAACAAATTAAATAAAAGTAAAAAAATATATAAAAATAAAGGAATAACAACGAAAAACACAAAAACACGTTTTTCAGACTCGGTTTTGCTGATTTCTTATTAGATATTCTTGTGTTGCTTGGCCCGGTCTCCCCATCAGTTCGTCCCGCTCACTCTTCCGCCCCAAAGACACTTATTGTTTATTCTTTCGCTGGCCCGCAACTCGTGGCTTTTGGTTTATGGTGATTCAGCTCAAAACGAGAAGTGAATGTGCTGGCAGAGCAGTAGGCGTCGACAGCGACGCCAGTGTGCACTTAACACAAAAAAAATATCTTTATCTGCTAAAGTTTGTACTATATGTACATATGTAGAATTTTTTAGTTTGTAAGTTGTTAAATAATTTTTATCACTGTCGTGGGTATAAATAGAATTAATTTATACACAAATGCATATATTAATAATCTCAAAAATTATTTGATGATGGACTCACGAACTTCAAATTTTCTTGAATATGACTTTAAATATAAATCTATCAATCAATGGATTTTAAATTTTTTCCATTATCATGAATACAAGAAAAAGGACCTAAGGTTAAACAATGGCTATAATGTCTACGTTGTAAACAAACTAGGAATAGTTTTTTTATATTTAATAAATGAAACAAAACAATATTTGCAGTGTACCTTATTTTGCATTTGGCGTTTGTGTTGCTTGGTTGTAAAATGTCAGTGTTAAATAATATTGTGTTTATTAAACCAGAAAAACGTAAGCAAATGTACCGTTGTTGGCGGTGAGTAAGCGATAGATGCAGTGAAGGAGGGAGCGAGAGAGAGCAAAAGAGAGGCTTGAGCTTTAAGGAAACTGCACTTGAGTGAGCGGGAGAGCGATTGAGTGACTGATTGATGATGGCCAAAGCAGAAAGCCTGAAATGTTGTTGTTGCTGCCGTTGTTAGTGGGTTCTACCGCTTCTCCTTCTTCTTCTTCTTTCTTAATGAAGGTCAATGTTCGAACGCCAACGTAGTATTCACCGATTCTTCAGATGATGTCGACGTTCTCCTCCGATTCTTCAGCCGCTTTGTTGTTCATGTTGCTTGATGATTGGCCATTGTCGTTGTTGTTTTGGTTCTGATTGTAATTTACACTTTAAAAAATTTGAGCATTTTAAAATCAAATTGCTACTGAAATACCTTAAAGTATTCATATTGAGTTACCAGAAAATTACTGTATCAACGATTGTGTTATGAAACTTGAAAAAAATGTATCCAAATTATTAATAAGTATATTAATAACCTTCAATATAAACAGTACAATCATATGTTTCTTGTTTCCCTAATAAATAATTAGACCAACCAAAAGTATATGTTTAACAGATTGAGATGACTTTAATAAATTAACAGGGGATCAAATTCACTCATCATTTCTTAAATTATTTCTTCTATTGTTGTTATCATTTGATTATGTTAAGTTTTAGATTAACAGCTCTCCCCATTTTCGTCTTCCAATTCGAGCTCATTTAAGTACAAACGACTCCAAATAAAATACAACCCATAAAAGCTGGTTAATGATACTTGATGTTTTGTGCAGGCGTGGCTCTCTGCTGGAGTTCCCTTCATTTAATTCTTCATCTGCTGCTCCACCTCCAGCATAGACAGTCCATATAATTATGGAATAATTTAATTGTTTCAATTTTGAGTTTGATGCCTGCACTGGGGCACCCCTCAAAAACTAATGTTTTCCGGGCTTGGCCACATCGGTAATCTGGCGGAACCTTTGACCGACCTAACCCTCTGATTGCCCAGAGTAACGCTCCCCAGAGAATTGTCTCCGTCAAAAGTTCTTTGGGGAAATTAGTCGGGCAATAACCCACTTGAATCGACAGAGGAAACGTTCAAATGCCCCTGAGAGAAAAGGGAGGTCGGTCGGTCGCATTTGCCAAGTTTAGTTCAAAGAACTTCCCACATCTGATTAAAGAATCAAGGGGTGTACGAAATATGGCAAGGGCCTTTGGAGCTGTGAAACGGAATTTAAAAGCAAATCAAAACTCTGGATCGACCCAGAAGTGCCATTTCCGCTGGACCAGAAAAAAAATATATATACAAACAAACGAACATTAACAGATAAACAAAGTTGAATTTTAGCTAAATTAAATTATCAGAAACTAAACTATGATATTTATTTTATTAACGAAATGTTGTTAGAAAAAATAAGTTTTACAAGATATATTGAATGCTAAGAATTTAAATTTATTTAGAAGCTAGGAAATCTAAAAAGATTCGACGTTATCAATCAAATTTTTGTCATCTTACTTTTTCTTAAGATTTAAAAGAATATTATTTATTTGTATACTTTTTTTGGATTAGATATTTAAACTAGTCCTAATGTGTTATCTGAAATGAAACTTCTCTTTAAATGTTGTATTTATGATGAAAATATGTTATGAGAACTCAATTTTCCCCTCTAGGCAACTTTGACTGTACGAGGCATAATAATTTGCCGTATCTAATATCGCAATTTAGAGTGTTACGAGAAGGAGTCGTTGGTCGAAAAGCATGCGGTTCGTTGGCTTTAAGAGTGTATCACAAGCAATTATGAACGTTGACCTTCTGCCAAAAAAAAAGTTTCCACTAACCGAAAAAGGTGAAAGAACACACAGACAGAGACCCCAAAAATTAAGGTAACAAAGACATTAGCAGAGGCTGCGAAATGCGATGGGCGGTGGGGAAAACTAATGACAGATGGGGAGAGGGGGGCTCCGAAAATAACCCGACGAACCAAGAAGAAAATGCGCCAAAAGAACAAAAAGTTCTGAAAAGTAAGCAAGCAAAGGAGAAGCAGATATATAGTAATAATAAAGAAGGCGCGCGCTGTCGAGTGCAAAACAAAGCAAATTTTTGGCCAACAACGCAGACACAAAAGACTCTTCGGCGGAGTCACGGGGTCTAAAGCACATATACTATATACTCTCCACTATACATGCATATATATGTGGGTACTATAACCTGGCGCTGACTTTGGCTCTTTTTGAAAGTTGAAATGCTTGCCTAGGTAGAGCCAATAAACGAGTTTGAAACAAAAGAACAGAAACAGACGCTTAGCTTAGCTATCTACCAACCCCTCTCCCCTGCCCCCTTTTTGACCTCGCCACCCCCTTTTTTGCGCGTGTGAAGATCGCGAACTGTGGGCGCTGGAGATTGGAACGGAATGGTAAATGGAACAGATTCTGTGGCATTGAACCGAGCCGAGAAGAAAACCAGAAAGGAAGGCTACAGCTCTGGGGACCGATTACCTCCTCCTCCCTCTTGCAGGTCAATCATTTCACAGTCAGTTAGATGCCACGAAATGGAAACTACATAATTGGTATCTGCACCAAGTTTAAATCGATTCTCAACAGTTAAACTGTTTTAAGAATTTTTGTTAGTGTTAAGGAATTCGTTTTTGGAATAGTAAAGAGCTCATATCCAGGATATGATATAAGGGTCAATTTTAGGTTTTTCATTCCAAAGATATACTCCCTTTTTGTAGTCTATCTTTTTTATATTTTCATAACAAATTTCGATAAATATCTTTCGAGTTCAAAACCAGAATAACCTTTTCCTATTAGGACTTTTCAAAATCCGGTCGTTAAACCTATTAATATTCTGAGGTCAGGAAAATTAACGTTCTAGATAAAGGTGGTCAAGCCAAAAATGTAAATAATCATAGTTGTGCCGTCTCCAGCATCCGTGGTAAGACCCTATACAAAGTCAAATTCAAACTCAGCGGGGAGCAAAGGTGACTAAGGTAGAATTTTATATCTCATACCATTAGACAACCAACCACCCACCACCCCCTTTTCATTAAACCACTCGAGCTGAGAAATTGCCCAAAAAGTGACAGTTAAAGCCGGTCATAATTAACAGCGTTCATCAATTACATGAGAACCGCCCACACATATAGGAAATCCCACCTTTGGCAGCAGACCGCAGTGACAAAGCTCTTGAATGCGGCCTCATCCGCCCACCTTCAACCCACCATCACCCGCAGGGAAGCTCCTTTTTTTGTGTACAGTGCATAATTAACGTAAAGTGTTTCACAGGGCAAACCAAATAAAAAGCAAGGGAGGAAGAGTACAAGAGATCCAAAGGACATGTTAGAAATAATGCGTGTACTTAAGGGCTTTAATACCCTAGCAAATGGCTTCATTAGCTGGCCAACAATTTGGCCGTCAATAAAAGAAAGCCAATTAAATCTTAATTAGAGTTTACATTTGTATAACGTGGGCTAACACGTAGCTTTTTATAAATAAAAACTTTATTCTTCTCCGAGTACTTTTATAAATCGAGTTCATGGAAAATTAAAGTAAAGGATGTCTGAGACATTAAAAGTCTTTTAAATAATACTAAGTAATGCCATTATGATTTCCATACATGTTTCTTAACTTTGGACCATAATAAAATATACAAAGAAAATAGTCATCAAATCATGATTAATTTTGTATGTATTTATTTTTAGAAAAACCTGTTAAACTTGACCAGAGGTGGAAATCTTACGGCTGACATTGGAATAATTATAAGGTAAGTTTAAGATGTTTTTAATTGCTCGATTATTAGATGTTTTAGGGTAGTAAGAGTTTCATGCTGTTATTTTTTCGGTTTTTTTATACATCCGCATAGACAATAAATCTATCTTGAGACCGCTTTTGTATATCCCTCTCTATTTTTCTGCACCGTGTGTCCTTCGTACTAGAAACCCAATACCTGCCAGCATGTGAAGAGAAGCTCAATGGAGTGAGTTATAATGGGGAAGGCGGAAAAAGGGACGGACGTTGGCTTATTCATCATATCTCACGTACGCGTCTGATGTCTGGAGTAGCTCCTCTTCTTCTCATTTGTATGCCATGCGGGTCCCCATTAGAGGGAGATAGAGACAGGGGGACAGAGAGAAAGAGATGGTGAATGGGACCCCACATATCGAATGCGAAACATGTGCTAATGCTGTTATTATTTATCTTGTTATACCCGACACTCGTAAAGTTAAAGGGTATATTGTATTCTTGCAAAAGTATGTAAACAGGGCAAAGGAAGCATTTATAATCCTATAATGTAGGTATCTTTATTTAAAGGAATGACGACCATGTTGAATATGGAGATCTGGCTATAAAATTGTAGTACAGTACATCATTTTAGATAAGTTAGCTTTTTAAATATGTCCTTTAAGGTTTAGCACAGCAGCCAACGATTTTACAATCCGAATGAAAGGTATTTTACCGTCGAGACACTTGACTTTATCGTTCTAACTTGTTGTTTCAACTTCCGCTCGAAGGATTGTGGCATAAGTGATATATTTCACCACAGGACATTTATCAAGAGATCACAGATTTTATTTCACTTTTTGTATTAATGCCAAAATTGTTTTCGTTGTTGTGCGAGAGCAACAAGTTCTCAAGTTTTTGTGTGTTTTTTTTTTTTAGCCTATTCATGGTCCGCAGGTCGCCGGTTAGTTGGTTTATTGACATCGCCGTTCTGCCTGCGTCGACGTCGTCGTTAGCCACACACACTTTTTTCAAGTTCGTGAATTTTTTAGCCGTTCGTTGACTCTTGCCGTTGTTGTATTTCTATGTCTGTTAACGTTTTATTTATGATGTCCAAACTAATGTCATTTTGAGGCTGTCTCTGTATCTCTTCTTTTTTTTTTTGGTTTCGCCATTCGCTTCTAGTTAAAAGTCTCTTGCCCCCTTCGCAACAATATTTTCGCAACATTTTGACCAAACCGTGAACTTTCCGAGAATCACAAAGGAAAAGGAAAAGAAAAACAGAAACAAGAAGGGGAGCAGAACGAAAAAAAGCGCAACTAAAGTTCGGATTTCAACGAGCTGATTGAAATTTCCTGAGGGGGCGTCTTCTTCACTTATTAGTTTAATGCGAATTATGAGGTCAGTGCAGAAACAAAAAAGTAAAAAAAAAAACCGCGTGAAGATACCGAAAAAGAAAGAAATAAGGGGGCCAGACGACAGAAGAGAGTTCAATGAAGTGCCCTCATTAGCTTTAATGTAAGGGGATATGGTGGGCGTTGAAAACCGAGAACGATCGGCCTCGAACCTTTAATAGTGTCCCAAAACAGATCCCCATCCACATGCGGGCCAAGTGGCTAGAGTTACTTACTCCCTTCCAACAAATTTAAATTATGAAAAAAAGAGTAAATAAAAGATAACATTCGCGTGACTTTCATTGGATTCATATTCTTAGTATTCTGTTGCCAACTCAAATTAATGAATAAAAAATAAACAATTAAGTTTATTTGCAGTTTTTTTTCTTTAAGGTTGAAATGAGCAAAAGATACTTTTAATGCTTAGTATTATTTTGCAATTTATTTATTATTTGAAGTAATTTTTTATGGAAACTTGTGTTGTAGTAGTTCGATCGATTTAAAACATTAACTAATTGCACAAAAATCAACAATCATCTTCAACTTCTCCCAAGCATTCAAATTGTTTTGTTCTTTAAGTATCAGATATCTGGGTTATTAAAAGAGTAATGGCATAGACTTACAAAGAAATGAGTTTCAGAATCCGCGCTTTTTTTCTCGCTTAAGATGGTTTCCATTATGCCATGAATAAATCGCTCGTGTTCCGGAACTAAAAGGTGTAACTAACTGTTTATAATGCCAACGCGCAGATCCATTAATGACATAAGAAATGACAAATGTGTCCATAGATGAGAAGAGAACATGCAACACTTTCAGAATTTCTACCACTTCCTGCTTTCGTAAGAGAGGCTCGATCGAATGATTATTTATGTATGTACATATAAACCCCATACGGCTCTTAAAACCCGACTTCACCTGGCGTTAAAATGAGTGAGAGGGACGGTGCGAGAAAGAGGGAAAGAGAGGGAGCGACAGCTGCAGCTCCTGCTGCTGCTAATTTCCGGTTTCAAGTGTCACATTTTTTTTTTTCAGCCCAATGTCTTTCCCAAAAATTATTGAAAGAGCCATAACAAATATGTGATCGTTTGGTGTTGTTGTTGCTGCATTTTATATGGTTTATGGGTTGGGCTTCCCCCTCCGATCAAGGGAAACATCTGGCGATGGTAGTTGTTGTTATTGGTTGTGTGTGACAGCTGCTAAAAGGGATCGCTCGTTCCCTCAATTTTTTTTTGTTTTTTTTTTGTCCTCTCTCACTCTTGCCAATGGAAATTAGCCTGGCTGGGTTATTGAAAAGCGCTCGATTGAATTGTCTGTCAATATGGCAATAAAACTATTGAGGCTGAGGTCGGTCGGCTAATGAACGCTGTCGTTTCGGGACCCCTGCTATAATTCCCCCTCCCATTCATCTGGAGAAAGATATAGGATTCGGAATTTCTTCAACTCATTTTATTTCAGATGTCAACACATCTTCATCAAAATCAAAATTATGTAATGATTAAATTGTATTAAAAAACAACTTTGAAGCATATGTTTGTTTGTATATTACCTATTGATGAGTTTTCTCTAAAAATAATAATGAATTAGTGTTATGATATCCACAGCTTTGCAAACATTATATAATTTTATAAGTTTTGGGTATTTTGGGTAAAAACTTATTAAAAGTCAGCATTCAGAATTTGCTTTCCATTCTTCTCACAATGAATAATAAACCGGGATGATCATATCACACTTTTGGTCATGTAAATGAATGAATGAAAAAGTATAAGCAACAACATGTCAAGATGTGTAAATAAGGAATTTACAATAATTTATTCAGGCTTACAGCTAAAATATTGTTGTTAAAATTGTATTAATAAAGATTTCTGTTGAATTATATTTCAGTATAAAATTGATCTGATGTTTAAACTGTTTCTTTATCAGAACATTACACGTACTGTATAACGTCAATGACTTGTTCATTTTTAATATTTCGTTTGTTGCGTCCTCAAATTATGTAAACCTAAATATATTAGTTTGCATAAACGTTTCACTACAAGTCCAAATTTTAATGTTTTACATATGTATGTTTGTAAAATGAATCTTAAAAATAGCACTTAAATTTTGGTACTTTTCTGTAATTTTTATAGTTAGATCGTTAGTAAATATGGCAGATGTATTCCAGTTTGCCAGGTTCGACTGTATTTTGTCCGTAGCGAAAATATTTCAGCGCTTGGCGTAATTGTTTTTTCTTTGCCATTGGTGGCTGGCTTTTTTTTTTTTTTGCTGTATTGTATTTGCTGGATTTTTTGCGGCCGTATCTTTTTTGCTACTTTAAGCACGTCGTTCGTCAGAGGAGTAAAGTCGAAGGTTCATGAACCGCCGGCAAGGACAAAAGTTGAGGCTCTGGCGGCGGGACAGAGATGGCTATATATATATATGTATATTCGGACATATCGATCACATAGGGAGACTGAAAACGGAACAGATTTTTATGCCCGTACCACATCCCACTATTCCACTTGTTTCCCAGCAGCAATATCTTCCCATCCCACAAAGACACTTGAACCCATCAATTCGTGGAATTCAGACGGGCTAAACCAGAAAAAGGAAAAAAAGAAGAAGGTAAGGCTCGGGAACTGGAGCTTATAAATACCCCTAGAGGATATTACCAATTAAAGATAAACGTAAAAAGGTACATGTCTATATGTATCATTTTTAAGGATACATAAAGTGGTTAAAAAAAACATGGGTAGTAAAAGATATCTAAATACAAATGAAGAGTCTTACTTTTAAAAGAGCTAATACAATTTGCAGCTTTTAAAGTGAGTACTTAAGTCATAAAACTCTGCCCACAGTCTTAAAAAATCATAATAATCTGGAATGGTAATACCCATTTCCGTATATAGAATTGATTGTACATATGTACATATGTATATCCCAAAAGTCGGTGCGTCAGTGCGTAAGGCACGCGGCCTCATGAGCGATACCATCGCAATTGGCGCACAAGAAATCACTGACCTTGACTTTAAACAAAGTTTAAGGCCCTTTGTAGCAGCCACCAGTATATAGGTGTATTTTGTTGTATTTGTATGCATGTATATTTATGTATATATGTATGTACATACTCAAACAAGCAGCATAATTATAGAGCCGAGCGGCGTTTCTAGACTGGTTTATTCTCCAAAGTCCCCGGACGTCGACGTCGGCGGTTGCCATTCCACGTTATTCTTATGATTTTGATCAGAAAACGTTGAAAACGCACATGACGCAAGCGCGCAGACTTTTACCTTGTCCCCCCCTCTCTTTCTCTTTCCAATTCCCCATCTCTCTTTCACATATTCCTATTGCATCAGCGGTATGAGAAAAGTCACCAGTTGTAAACTAGCCTAGTTGGTAATGACCATAAAAAGCTAAACTTGCTTATACCCAAGTTTAGACATATTTACAATGGAGTGAAGTATTTCTGGTCTTGATCGCGTTTGGTTCTTTCTTCCTCTGCAGCAAAAGAATTAACAGTTTAGTAAATGTAGTGAATATTTTGTGGTTGTTGAAACGTTCTTAAAAAAATTGCACAACTTTTTTAAGCTACAAGATACATTTTTTTTAATATAGTTATAGAAATAAAGTGAGTTACTTACAAGTTAGAAGAAAGTACATAAGTGATGCTGGGTCACTTGTTTCACTTGATCACTTTTACGGATTAATTCCAATCAATTGTAGGAAAATATAGAAATATCAAAATTCATAAAAGTGTTGAAAGGAATTTTTGTTGGTGTCATTGCGTTTTGTTGCTTTTATAAATAAATGTAATCTTAAATTTAAAATTTTGGAAGATTAAAAAACTTGAATTTTGTTTTTGTTAATCAACGTTTAATACCATTTTTAGACACAAGCTCATACAATGATTTAGGTTTTTAAAGTCATGCTTAGATTTTAATACCTGTTGCTAAATTAATTACAAATCAAAAAACCATTCTAGATTTCAGAAGAATACATATTTCAGGAACCCGCTATCCATCATTGTTCCACACCGCGAGACCTGCAATCATTTCCAGTTCTGGTTTCATTCGAATTATGACACTTTTGCGCGAAATCTGAATTTATGCAAATTAAAAACGAATAATCGCTTATGGCGAAAGAATTCCAAAAATAAATGAGGATGATAATCTTTTGACTCACTGCAACGGTTCTATGCATGGGGTTTTGCCCCGAAAATCGAAAAATAGTAAAAATTACCCCATGAACAGTGTTATTTTCTGCATTCTCTGCTGCTTCCGCTCTTCGCAGCCCTTTTTTTGGCCTCTTCTGTGTTGCTCTTCGTTCTTTTTCGTCATCTCCTTCGCCGCTCTCTTTTTGTAAGTGCAGCTCACTCCCACTCATGTACACATGTACATATATACAGAGCCCGGAATACTTGGAGTGCACTGCTCCCTCGTGCAATTTATGTTCTGTTCGGGTACATACAAACATACATATATATGAACGTATGCCAGTGTAGGAGGTTGTCAGAGGTCAGTCTCATCGTCTGTATATATATACCCGTTCCAATTGCCACTCCATTCCCTTTGGCGTTCTGCAGAGCCGAAACTAGATTTCCCGCTCTCTTACCCTCTCTCTTTCTCTGGCTTGCTGGTTCTTTGTCTTTCTCTCTCTCCTGCTGGCTATAACTGGTTGAGTGAGTTTTTTATACCCTTGTAGAGAGTATTATATTTAAGTCAGATGTTTAAAAATCGCATATTCGGCTTGATATCGAGATTAATAATTTTTGTAACCATTTTCAATTTTATAAAATGAACAGACGGTTCAAGTCGGCTTTCTTAGAACAAATGTTTTTAAGAAAGGTTCCAAAATATTTTTATGTATAATCTGGAAGGGTATAAAACAATCGACATGATCAGAGCTAAATAGCTGCCTCCTCGTTTCTTTTTATGTCGGTTCGGCTCGTTTCGTTCCGTTCCACGTCGTTCCCCGTTCCGTTCCGCGTCTTGTAAAAATTCTTCTTTGCCATGCTGGTTCATTCTCATTCAGTTCTTAACACTCGCCGGATAAACAACACAACGCGTTCATTTCCCGTCGCGCTCAGAGAAAATATACATACTACCACTGCTGCGTGTGTGTGTCCGTGTGAACTGTGCGAAAAGAAGCAATAAAAAGTATTAATACTAGTGGAATAATAAGTAAATCTAAGTGCAACCGAAACATACACATACCTAGCCTATGTACGTATGCCACGCCATGAATATGCAAATTATCTGTATCTAAAAAACAAACAAAAAGAAACAAATTGCTTAGTTCTGCTCTTGCTCTTCTTCTTACTCTGACGCCGTAGAGTTCATCAACTTGTTTAGAACCGCGTACGTGAGTGCGTGACTGTATGTGTGTTGGTGTTGCCTTTTCCTGCTGCGCTTCTTGTTCGGTTTCTTCCGTCTCTTTCTGGCAGCGCATCACTTGCATTGTTGTTGTTTGTTGCAAGGCAACAAAACATTTTTTCTTGCCTATTCCCCCTCCTCCTCATCGCTTCCTTCGTCGTCTGTTTATTTCTCTGTGTGTTTGTTCTTTTCATCGGCCGCGCGCATTGTTGTTGTTTGCATTAACTTTTTACGTCTCTACGCTTTTTGTTATTATTATCTCATTTCTTATTTCGTTTTGCGCCACTGCCTGTGCTTTCTATACTCGCGGGCGGCAGTTTTTGTAGATAAGAAAGTCCCTTTCTGCAGTGTAAGAAGCATAATGAAAAAACAACCGTCGGTATTTTTGATAAAACTTATAATTTAAGGCAATTTTCCTTTAATCGCCAATTGCATATCTTTTAATCATCTTGAAATAATTGTAACTAAAGTTATTAATAACTTTTCCTAATGTATTACTAAAAAATCGTATTCTAGTATAATTATATTCAAAGATCTAAAATTTTAATAAAACCTTTAAAAAAATCTTACTTTTATCATATAAATATTAAATGTAAAATAATTTAAAAAAAAGGCTGAAAACGAACACAAAAAATGTATAGGTTTAAATGTTTAGGTTTTTACCTTTTAATTAATTTAACTTAGTTTAAAAATCTTTATATAGTGAAGACGGTTTGATCAATATCTTTTGGAATACCATTGTGCAATTTTTCTTGGCCAAAAACCACAGTAATTGCAAAAGCAAACAAGATTCGGCAATGATAAAATGGTTTAACAACCTTTTAAGCCAGAGGGGTGCGCACTTCCTTCAACTCAATGCGCGACGACCTTCCCCCGTCCAAAAAGTCCGCGAGTCGAGCCTATTTATCGCGACCCAACTGTTTAAACAATTCAATTCCCCAACATTCAACTCTCGACGAATGTGTTCATGGGATTTTGTTGTCGATTCGTTGTTGTTTTTGTTGTTGCTGCCGCCGCGATGCGGAAGAATAAAACACGAGTTTGTTTTCTTGTTTCTGTGTGTATTTTAAACAAAAATTATTACGGCAATGTTCTTTAAATTTAATCACTGTAGACTGATCGACGTGCGAGCCACGCTTGGGGCTTCTCATTAATATACAAACTGCCGGTATGTGTGAGTGCCTGTTTTATTTACGCCGAAAGCAAAAATACAAGACAAGAAAACAAAAAAAAAAACTAAAAACGTGTTTAAAATTTGTTCCTATCTCTGTTGTTGTCTGCGTCCAGTGTACAAACATAAAAACGTACAGAACGGAAAGACGAAACATAAACCTATCGATTGATATATATTCCATGTGTCTTGTTTCACGCTCGATTTGGTGACGCCAGCAGAGCTAAAAGCTACGCTTACTGATTAAAAGCTGTCGCTGGGTTTTATATATGGAACTGATTGCAGTGGGCAATAGGAAGCGGGAATTTGAAAAAGGCAGATATAAGATTAAAAACCCCGTATTATACATATGCTCCTAATAACATTTCGGAACTCGAGAACTACATGTTACAACTGTTACTAGCTACAACTGTTTTCTAAATTTACAGAAAGGATTTCTTAAAAAAAAAAAATTTTAATTAGGTGTGCATTGTATTGTTCTATTATGGTTATATTTATATTAATATTCGTTAAAGTTAAATTTCAGATATACAAAGCCATAAAGTAATTGTCATCTACTCGGCGATCACTGTAATCTCACAGATGTGTAGAGAATTTTCTGATTTACAATTTTGATCAGTAACGATTTGGACCATCTCCAATCGATTTGCTTTTGCCAACCAATGTCTTATGTAAAATGCATTTCCTGTACTGTTTTTGTTATTTACTGAGTTTTTCTAGAACTCGGTCGGGGTCGCTTCCTCGTTTGTTCCCGCCAATCTTAGCCAGCTCTTCTGTACCAATTTTGTGTTTTCCTTTGCTTTGTGTTGAGTGTGTTTCCATTATCAGAAAGCGTCTCTTCAACACCACGTAATAGATAACGCTGAGAACCCGAAAGTGGTACAACTCTAATTGAAAATGTAAAAAGCAGATAGTAAATATTTATCAGAAGTTAACACGCAAACGAGGCGAGTTGAGAACACGTTCCACTTTATTGGATGATATGGGGTTGCAGCACTAAAAGATAGCATGGCACTAAAGTGCATCTACGGTTGAACTTCCTTTCAAAAAGTAGATTTTCGAGACTCCAAAATAATTCGTCGTTTTGAAATAGCCAATCTTGTTTGAAAGTGCTGCGCATTTCGGAATTTCCTTTTAAAGATAATTTAAACTTTAAATGGTATTATTAACTCAAAAGTATTATATAATATAAACCAGATAGAGCTGTGTAGCTTTTGATAAAATTGGAAATTAAATAAAAATACGATAATGCGCCAAATGAATATTCGAAATTATAAATAATTTGGTATTCCAGTTCATGGTTAGAATAATTTAGATTTAAAGTATCCTTGTTTGACAAAAGGGTTCCCAATTCGTCTTTGAAATGCTCGATTTGTGAATGGAATATTCTTGACCGACACTGTACCTGTGCAAGGTTGCCTTCAATATTTCCTAGCACCACTGTAGAAGCCAGGACACACAGACACTCCCCATCTCGCTCGCTCTCGAGCAGGAAGGCAGAAAAAGAAGCAGCAGCTAACGAACCACAGACACTACAAAGCGCAGTAAGAAAGAAAAATGTGCAGAACAAAAAAAGGAGGAGACAACAGAAAGAAGAACAAGAATTGCAACGACGCCGTTGACCTGCGGGGACTTTAATGCGAGTGGGAGAGAGAAGGGAGATAGACGTGGGAGAACGGCGAACGAAAGATGGGAAAGGCAGAGGGGGAGAGAGCGTCTGGGATCTCGGGACCCTCTGTTAAATTGGATGCTGGTGCTCAACCTCCTCTTCTTTTCTCCTCCTCTTTGGCAACAATAAAACTCTTCCCTTGTGCAGATTTTTTCTTCTTTTTTTCATCCATTGTCTCCTTCAATAAAATGCGTCAAGTCAATTTCATTCAGCAGCAGCTGCTGTTTTGGGGGTCGCATCTCTGCTGACGCATAGTTGGCGTCGTCAACAAAAAAAATAGAGGCGGGAGTAGCAAACGTCGCAGAATTCGACGAATTTCACTAGGGATCACAGTCAAGATCGGTAAGCCAACTCGCTACTTCGTGAATAGGAGGAATCTAAATTTGAGCTACAATAGTCACTGCGTAACTTACAAAAAATATCTAAGATAGTTCAACTAAAGATTCTCGATTTATAATGATCAGCAAAAACTAGAGATAAATGAATCACTGGCCTAAATTTCTCTTCAAAATCAACTCAGTTGCTCTTTGGTAGTATCCACAGTATCGTAATTTGCATCGAACCAAGGCAGCGGTCGTGATGTTTTGGCGGTGCCTTTGCATTGAAATTGAGGATGAGATGGGATGGTTGCTATGGGATGAGGATTGGAATTGGGATTGGGACGGATATTTTATCTGCAAACTGCCAGCATTTCTGTTGTTGTCTCGCTTAGAAGATGTCTTGTGTGTGTGTGTGACTGTGTTCTGAGCAGGTAAAGGTAGATTTTCTTTGTTCTGTTTTATGGCTTGCTCTTTGTGCTGGGTTTTTTTTTTTGTTTTAGCTGGTTTTGAGTCTGTATCCTCTGCATATAGTTGCGGTCAAAGTAATAGCACCTAAGATAAAAGCTACTCTGCAAACTTTAACTGGATTTATTTCCATTAGTTTTTAATTTCGAAAATGAATGCATACATACAAGAAAATGAAATGTGCTATTATCGATACAGTGGCACACGCTGCGGTGTGGTTGACAGATTCAAAAAAGCGTTATTGAAAATAATAATTAAATATGTACCTACTTACAATTACTATTAGATAGTTAGATTTAGGCTGTACCAATGTTTTGGCCACCGCTGTTGTGGGTGTATGTGTCATGTTAATTGCCTTTGTTTTTGTTGCTATTGCTGCTTTGGGTACCATTGAACTCTCTGCTGCAGCGCTGCCATCGCAGTTGCAACCCCAAAAGCTTTCCGCAGGGGAATGCATGGAAGTTGAACACAGCCTTGTTTATTTTGCTGCACAACCAGAACATTCGCTCTGCTCCTTGTCCCCGTCTCTGGGTGTTGTTAGTTCGTTTTGCATTTTTGCGGAATTACAGTGGTAATTCTATGAATAAAACTTATATAGTTAAAACGATGATTTAAAGCTGCATTAGTATTAATATAAGTCGCTAACCAATAATTATTTTCGAATTTCAATTACAGTACGACGTATTTCAACATAATTTGTTTTGGGATTACTAGTTTTGAGAATGAAACTTGAAGCGCTCATAACTGGTTTTTTTTATCTAGTTAGGTAGGCTCGACTGTATTTGTTAATGTATAGGCGGCACCACCTTTTTTTTCTCCCACACACTCTAGATTTGGCTTGAACTTGGTGCTGCTGGCCACTCTTGTTCTTGATCATTATTTTTTCCATAATCATCGTCATCAGCACATCGCATTGCCTTGTTTTGTTTTCTTTCCACTTCTCCTGAGCCATGAAATTTATAATCTTGTACAAATTGTTTTGCATTAGTAATGCCTGTGTGCAGTTTGTTCCACTTCTCACATGGGGTAACCACGTCGATTCTTTTGCTTCGCTTTGCGTTGCTCCCTTTTCTTGTTCATTCTTTCTTACGTCCTCCCTCGATTCTTTTTTTTTTGTGCTTAATTATGGAAACGGGGAAAATGGGGGGTCGGGCACGCCCTCAGTGCACTGCACTCGCATTTCTGATTATTAGCCGGTCTATTTTTAAACACTTTTACAAGCGGTCTGGAATTTGTTGGTACACCCCTCTTTTCACCCCAAAAGAATGCTAAGTAAAACATATGGCACATGGCCTCCACTCCCTTTTCCCGAAAAGTCGAGACGATACAATTCTTTTGATGGCCTGTGGCCCCAAATGATATTAATCTTGTCATGATATACAATCCAACTGTCAGTTTGATTTGGCCCGAACCACTTTAGCACCCTTCCGCCTGCTTTCCGTCAACTATCTCTACGAATTTGCTAATCTAATCAATAGACAACTCGCCTATTATCAACCTTTTGTGCTCTAACTAGAGGGTTCGTGCATTTCTTAATTATTTTGACAAGTTGTATATTTGGTTACATGTATAACAGAGTTTTAGTCTTCTAACATAAGACTAGTATTGCTTTTTTAAATGAATATGGTTGACTTGAAAATTGGTGTATAATTGAAAATACCAGCTAACTTTGTAGGAACCAATTTACAAAATATTTCTTTTATCTAAAAAGATTGTCAAGCTAGATGCTCTTTTATGTGGGTTTAAAAGTGGTGTAGTATATAAGAGTTTACTTTAAAATGTCTACTACGTTATCCAAAGTAAGTAAATCGACCGAACAAAGATTGGAAGGGTATTGCAGTTTCGTTAGGTCAAAAATGCAGGTCTATTTTTTGTTTGCCCCTTAGAACGGTGACGTTTTGGTGCTATTCTTGTGTTTATTAACTAATTTGTTAAAATTACCTGTGGTAAATTTATGAGTCAGTTTTTTTTGTCTAGGTATATATACAAGTGTGTGCGTGCGAGGTGTGAGCGGAAAGTGCTTAAGTGAGTGATCGATACCTTTTGAAGATCTCCTCTTCTTTTTGCCCCCTCATTTTCCTCGATTCGCAACAGTTGGTAATGTTGCAGAAAAAAAGCCGCTATTTTACACATGTAAATCAGTATTTATATGCATGTGTGTATATATGTAATTCTGTGTGCGGATTTATGTCCCTGTCGTCTGGCTATTTTTCCTCTCTCTCTACTATCTGCTGTCTCTTTCCCACTGCCGTGTCTGCCGGTGTACAGAAATTTTCGCTAGTCAGCTATGTATGATGATGAGATGTGATGATGCTATGCTGCTGCAACTGCAACGTCATTTCTAGCATAGTTGTCTCTTCTTCTCGACAGTTCTGCGGAAACATAGAACAGAGAAATTGAGAGAGATATGGAGAGAGTGAGAAAGAGATGGGAAGAGACAGTATGAGAGAACCTTTTGTTTTTATTGTTTTTGGATGCGGTCGTTGCCCAAATTGGGGAAAACATGCGCAAGACCGTACACTTAGAAAAGTTTATACATTTATTATTATCTGTTTTATGGTATGATATACCATATTAGACCAGATATTAGTTGACGTAGCCTTAATTGCCAAAAAATTGTACATGTTTGAATATGTATCTGTCCAGCTTATCTTTTATATTAAACAGTTTTTTTCTGTGTGTAGTTATCGTTTATCGCTTCCTGCTTGGTGTGCCTCTCCCTTTACACTTTCTCTCACCTGCTCTCTCTCATTTCTCTCTTTAGTTCTCCCACGCAACCTGTAGCGCGCGCAAAAAAATCTTTTTCCGTAGAAAATTGTTGCTCTTTCCTGGGGGGAGGTTTTCTTTTTTATTTATTTTGTTGTGGGTGATTGGCCGCCATATTGTTTTGGGGGTGACTAAAACATAAGCAAAAGGGGGTGGTGATTGTGCAGTTGTATTGTTGCTTTTGCAGCCGGCATTCAACAGTTCGGTAAAAAGAGCGCTCATTTTTGGGCTCGTCGACGTCAGTCCCTCTCTTTGTAAATGTAAATAGGATGTATTGATTTTTCCCTGATTTTCTCTAGCCTTTTCCCCCATGTATATTTGAAGCAGTTTGTTGGCTAAATTGCAGACACAAACATTTCAGACTGCGGAGTAGCATTGCATTGCATTGCTGCAACTTTTGAAGTTGCTGTTTTTTGAGCAGGAAAATCCCCAGGACATTTTGCCGCTCTCTCGGCCGCTGCCTCTGCCGGCGTCGCTGCCGGGACTTTGAGCTTTACCCGGGTCGCTGCATTATGCGCAGAGTTAGTTTTGCAGGGAACCGCGTCGCATTCACGTCACACACGCAATTTTGTACATATAAATAGCGAAAATGTATTTACCTTTAATTTAGTCTGCAGTGTCCTTGCCGGAAAAACACCGCGCACGTCATTGTAATGAACAACGAACAGAAAAAAACTCTTAATTAACCTTGCATTCAATTATCCTTTCTAATAATCATTTTGTGCCCTTTTTGTCATTGCAGCCTTTTGTGCGCGCGACGCAATTAACTGACAGCACTTGAAAGTATGCTACACAAATTTGTTTTAACTTGTTACTGCAACAATAACAACAACAACGGCAACCATCCCACGCAATTTATTATATAGACTGCGTTAGTGAGAAAGAGCGAGAAAGCAAAAGCAACTAGCAACAAGAAGCAACAACAACAACAAACAGGAAACCAGGAAACGAACTGGAATATATAGAAAATTCTACAACAAAATACAACAACAAAGCAGTTAAGGTAAGTCGGCTTATCTCCGTTTAACTAGTTTTATGTTTTTTTTTGTCTGTACATTGGTTGCTTTGAAGGGAAAATCACCGGGAAATATTGGTTTTTATCAGGGATTACGAGGGCCTATATTGGGTGCAAGGAATTCAGAATGCGCGGTTGCACAGAAAAATACTGAATATTAATATCTATTTAATTTCAGAAAACTTGGTCATTTTAAGTTCCAACAAATTTAAATTAATCAGAATCTCTCTTTTTAAGCTTAATATTTCTAAACATATTGAAGATCAAACTTGGTATGCATATAAAGTGTAGATATACCCATTTTATTAACGAAAGTTAAAAATATGTCACAAAACGATTGTAGTGCAACGATTGTAGTGCACTCTGGGAACTTATATACAAAATAAAATGTCTTTGATTGTAAAGATTATATTTTTTTTAAATTTAAAATTTTGAATTCTGAACTTAAGTTTTCTTCACAACGAAAATGAAAATAATGTGATATTATGAAGGATTTTCTAGAGACCACTGTGAATGACATTTAGCTTGGGTGTGTGTGCATGATAAATGTACATTCAGTCTAGACAGCTGCAGTCCCTTCCCCCATCCCCTTCGCATACAACCTTCCCCCCTTGGGCGCATTTTTCGGGGTTGATTTTGTGTTTCGTTTCGCTGGCTCTCTTGGCTTTCACTTCAATTGCCTTTTACGTTGATTTTCTTGTTGACGGAAGTTTCGCCTGCTCTGGAAATCTAGAGAAGTTTCTCCGGGGCTCCAAGGTTTTTTTTTGTTTACTTTTCTGCGACAGGGGTTTGTTGTGAAACTCCCCATTTATTTTTTCCGCTCCTGCTGCTGCTATATTCCCAACTCAAAGGCAACGAACCGCGAAGGCAGCAAAAAGGGGAAGTAAAATTATGATTACGGGGTGTCCTTCTGTCTGTGCGTGCGTTTATTGCATTTCTGTCCGTCTCTGAACGAAGAATAAAGGTTTGGGGGTAGGGGATATGGATTCTGCTCCCGGTCAAAGTCCTTTCATCCCGACGTACAGCTTCACTTTTAGCTTCGCTCCTCTCGGCCGTAAGCAATTGGAATTGTGTTTAAAAGCATTCCGTGGGGGCGTGTTTTCTAGTTTGATTCGATTCTGTTGAGGAGGGGGATATAGTAATATTAGGGGGAATATACATACATACCTTTCAACTGTCTGCGAAGATGTTTAATAAAACACTGGGCACAGCTGTCGTCCTTAAGGGGATTAGACAAGAGAGTTGGAAGGAGGCAATTAACTACAAATTATGATAACAAAAAGGGGATGACTACGAAAGGGGCCATTTGTGGGGTGTGGCATATTTGTTTGTTTGGGGGACCATGGAAATGCCAAAACGTTTCGGTTCAAGTGGAGGTGCTGCTGACTCATAAGGATAAAAGACAAGAACCGCAGGTGACTCATGGGTCATTCGATTCAAGGGTAGGATTCGGAGGGGAGCCAGGGGAACAAAGAAATAAGCTGGTACAGACAGTCAGTATTAAAATAAAAGCTGAGATTAGGTAATGTTAAATGTAAAGAGAAACCAAACCACTAAGTCAGGATCAGCAGGTAGGCACATTAGCGGATATTAATTACCATTCTACATTGAAAATGTACAAGAATGGTATGTAGGGCTTTAATAGTAATTTTTTTAATAATTTAAATTTCTGCGAAACATAGTATTAATTCTCCGCTTCCTCTGTTTCTTTGCAGCTGTTACTCCTAAAGGTAAACGGAGCCACCGACGGCAATTACTCCACAAAGATGGCGTCCTCACCGACACCATCTCTGGACTCGATGCGGGGCGGGGCGAACTCGATTGAATCGTACGAACACGCCGGCTATCTTTCAGACTCCCCGCTCACGCTGAGCGGCTCATCGCCACCGGCCAGCGATTCGGCAATCTGCAGTGACGAGTACACAGGCGGCAGCAGCGTAAAGTCGCGCTCCGAGGTGACCGTGATCAATGGTCATCATCCCATCTCGGCCTCAGTCTCATCCAGCTCCTCGGCCAGCTCCTCATCCTGCTCGTCGTCGTCCTCATCCTCGTCTTCGTCCTCGTCATCGTCCAGCTCCTCGACCAGCGGCCTCAGCGGTTGCGGCAGTACCAGCAGCAGTGTAATTAGCGCCAACAATGTGCCCAGCAGCAATGGACCGGGCGTAATTGGCAGCAATCTTCAGGGATCCAACAATGGCAGCAACTCGGGCATCAGCAGTCTGGTCGTGGGTGCCGGCAAGGGCAGCAACAGCAGTAGCAACAGCTCCTCGGGCAACACATCCGCCAATGGATCCCCGCCACGTTGCACGGCCTGCAAGAGCAAGTGCAGCGATGCGGTGGCCAAGTGTTTCGATTGCCAGAGCTATCTGTGCGCCAATTGTGTGACTGCTCACGAGTTCATGCACTGCTTCAACGGGCATAATGTGTGCTTGATCAAGGGTTTCGAAGCGAGCACCACTGGTACTCCTCTGTCCGTGGGTTCGCCCAGCAACAATCCGGCCTCGAATGAGTTTAAGTACGCCAGTTCGCTGACTATGATGCTGCAGCAGCAGCAGCAACAGCTTGATTCGCAGCAACAACAGCAACAGCAGCAACAGTTGCTGCCGGCCCAACCTATGTCGCAGCTCTCGAAGATTGTACTGGCAGCCGCCGCCCAGGCCAACCAGGATCAACAGCAACAACGGGAGGAGAGCATCTACGGTTCGCTGCACCCACAGCAGCAGCAGCAGCAGCCGCAACAGCAGAGGCAAATCTTCTGCCCACGACACAAACAGGAACTGCTCAAGTTCAGCTGCCGCACCTGCTGCATTCTGGTGTGCAAGGAATGCATTGTATTGGAGCACTCCACGGGACTCCATGAGCTGGAGATGGTGCAGTCACCCGGATTGACAACTTCGACGGGATCTACGGCTAATGAGACAGCTTTGCAGACTCTGCTCTCCGATATGCGCGGCAAGATTGGCGAGATTGTTGGCATTGCCGGTAATTCGGACCAGAATCTCACTAAGGTGAAGTTGCAGTACCAGAAGGCGCACAACGAACTGAACGAGACTCACCAGTTCTTCGCCTCCATGCTGGATGAGCGTAAGACGGAGCTTCTGAAAGAACTGGAGACACTGTACTCGGCGAAGGTGAACAGCAACAGTTCGTGGCAGCAACGTTCCCGCGACTTGATCGACAAGGGACTGGCCACCTGTGAGGCGGTGGAGCGGAGTCCAGCTCCGCCATCACCTTTGCTGGCGGAGGCATTGCTTCTGCGCAAATCCCTGGAGCAGCAGTTGCAGACAGGCATCCAGGAGATGCAGCTGCCCTTCGAGATGGAGTTCATGTCCAACTATCAGTCGATTCAGGCCGGCGTGCGCAACACGTTTGGTTATATTCGGGCAACCAGCTCAGATGGAGGCCATGCCGGCCTGAGCCTAACCAGCAATGGCCATGGAAAGCAGCCCCCGATTGCCCGGCCCACGCAGAGCGCCAGCAACAGTAGCGCCAGCAGTGCGGGCAGTGGCCACCATGGTCACCATCAGCAGTCACATGCCCATGGCCACCACAGTCATCACCAGTCGGCACACCATCAACAGCTGCAGGCGCAATCTTCGCTGCATGGCTTGGGTCTTGGATTGAGTGGCGCTAGCCTATTGGACAGCAGCACCAACGGAAGTGGAGCTGGTGGAGCCTTCAGCAACGGAGGACTTCTGTTGAGCGGTCGCGATCGCAGCGCCCTGGCCGTGGAGCAGCATTTCGGCGAGCTGATGCCCAAGCGAGGAGGCGGTGGCTACAGCGGTAGCAATGGATCAGCAGCCGGCACAGTGGCTCACTACAACCCATACGAAAAGTGGAGCAACGGCGGCAGCGACAATCTTTTCTCCTCTGTAACTAGCGGAGGAGCCGGTAGCTCCGCCGTGGCTGATGCTTTTGCCAGCCTGTCTTCGGTTGGAGGAACCGTGGTGAGTGGCGGTGGAGCCGGCGGCAGTACCGTGAGCTCGGAGTCGCTGCTGGACCTTACCAACAAACTGCTCTCGGCCACCATCTATCCGCCTAAATCGCAGATCAAGCGCCAGAAGATGATCTACCACTGCAAGTTTGGCGAATTTGGCGTGATGGAGGGCCAGTTCACGGAGCCCAGCGGCGTGGCGGTGAATGCCCAGAACGACATCATTGTTGCGGATACAAACAACCACCGCATCCAAATCTTCGACAAGGAGGGACGTTTCAAGTTCCAGTTTGGCGAGTGCGGCAAGCGGGATTCCCAACTGCTGTATCCCAATCGTGTGGCCGTGGTGCGCAATTCCGGCGACATCATCGTCACCGAGCGCTCGCCCACACACCAAATACAGATCTACAATCAGTACGGCCAGTTTGTGAGGAAGTTCGGAGCCACCATTCTGCAGCATCCGCGCGGTGTGACCGTGGACAACAAGGGACGCATCATTGTGGTGGAGTGCAAGGTGATGCGGGTGATCATCTTCGATCAGAGCGGCAATGTGCTGCACAAGTTCGGGTGCTCCAAGCACCTGGAGTTCCCCAACGGCGTGGTGGTCAACGACAAGCAGGAGATCTTCATCAGCGACAATCGGGCGCACTGCGTCAAGGTGTTCAACTATGAGGGCCAGTATCTGCGGCAGATTGGCGGCGAGGGCATAACCAACTATCCAATTGGCGTCGGGATCAACTCGAATGGAGAGATCCTCATCGCGGACAACCACAACAACTTCAACCTGACGATCTTCACGCAGGACGGGCAGCTGATCTCGGCGCTCGAGTCGAAGGTGAAGCACGCCCAGTGCTTCGATGTGGCGCTCATGGACGACGGCAGTGTGGTGCTGGCCAGCAAGGACTACCGGCTCTACATCTATCGCTATGTCCAACTGGCGCCAGTGGGTATGTAAACACACACACACACACAGACACACACTCCATGGATGGGAGTCCGGAAAGGAGGAGGATCTGTGGTCCGGCTCTCACTACTGCTCTAAGCTAAGTTCTCAATAGTCTGACTTGCGCGGTCTTTCCAGCTCTAATTCTAAATCTACGGAATCGAAATTGAAATCGAAATCGAAATCTATAACCCCCCCTTATCTCCTCCGATCTGTCACATCTCTCATAGCCTTAGACTTTGCTCGCTATGTAATAACACACACGCACACTGTTGGAATGATTTTTATTATCTTTTAAATTATTGTTGAATTTTGTTTTATTTTTTTATATATATATTTACACTGTTAAGCTTAGTTTTTATTTTGTGTGTATTTGTTTATGATAAATATATATAATGTGTATTCATGTTCATGTTCAAATCGGATAGTGCCGCCTCCTCTCTATATCTTTGCACACTTCTCACTTCGAACCCTCCTCTCTCGCGTGCAAGTCTCTCATTCGTTTTGGTTGTCGATTAAAAGGGCACCAAACAAAAAACAAAACACACCAGAAACAAACAAAAAAAATGACACTTTTTAACTATATAAATACCAGAAGGAATCCCTCCACTTTTTTATGTTCATTGCAGACTGCAAACAAACAAAAAATATGAGAAAAAATTAACAAAAAAAAAAGTTAATATAAAATAAATTTTACAATTAACCGCTTACAAAATGTCGAAAAGTAAAGGAAGCCGCGTATCGAGCATTAATTAATTAATAATTGATTGTAATTCTTAGATATATGATTGCGCAAATTGTTTGTTATTATTTTTGATTGCATAAACATTTGATACATTATATATTATATAACTGTTTTTTACGTTTATAAATTATTTTTGATTATACTACTTATTGATTACTGATTATTTATATGTATACATTAATTAATTATCTTCTAAGACATGTTTGCTACTTTTATACGAAATCAACAGAACCCAAAACCGAACCGCGACACAAACAACAATTCACAATTTTTATACTCGCTTAGTTTATATGTTTTTTCATTGTTTAATTGTACTTGTACCACAACAGGAGAAAGAAAAACGAAATAACAATAATAATAATGCAGACAAAAACCTTTTGCCGTTTCTTAATTTTAAACAAAACCAACTAAACGCACTGAAAATAGTTGAAATTTTTGTTCTTAATTGTTGAACTATTTTTTTGTTTAGGCATTTATTTTTTTAAATAATTTCTTTGTTTAAAAGCAACACGGACGAATTTGTTGTTTTGCCCAAAACTATATTAATATATTATATGCAAAATTTATTTGTTGTCGAATTGAATTTAAATAAATATTAAAATGTGTATATCAAATAAAAACAATGCGATATTTATATACATCATGCAAATGTTTTTGATGCTGTGCCCCTCCCCTCGCAGTTAGTGGCGTCTGCATAAATCTATTTAAAAAATAAACAAGTAACATTTAACTGAAAGTTGGCAATCAGCGCAGAAGACTTAAAACATTTATAACTATTATAATTATACAATTAAATATGACTATGTCCCCACATATGCATATGTATTTATATATTAATGTATGATAAACACTTAAACGAGTAAAACAAACAAATCTCAAATAATTTAATAGTTATAAAGAAGAAAATTAAGGAAAAACATGCCAAGCCAAGCCAGACCAATAGCTTCTTTATGTTTCGTTCTTCGAAAGTAATAGGTATTAAATATAAAAGCCATACAGTGCGCAACAGAATGGACAGAAATTAGGATCTAATAAGTTGTTGAAGCATTTACTAGACAATTTCTTTGATTTTTGGTGTCTTATTGTTGTGTTACGCACTGTATGCATTTGGACTTTTTTGCTTGCAATGATTTTAATTAAAAGCATTTATTTTGAAAGGCCTCAAATGATTGCAAACCTAACGAAAGTGTTCTTTAAGGGTTAGTTAAAAAGGAAGATAAAAAGTTAGATTTTAAAAGTGAATATTTAATATACTATTAAGGAAAGGAAATAAAACTTTTTGAGACTACAAACGCAACATTAACAGGAACAGCATTTAAAAAATGTTTATTTTGTAATTTTAAAAGTAATTACTATTTTTTGTTGGTTTTGCTTGGAACGCGACGCGAACCCCGCCCCTTAAAACCCATATCTTCCCCCCATTGACACACCCACACATAAGCAGGTATTAGATTTCTTGAATATAATTTTACATTATTGTATTAAAAACGTAGTATTTAACTAAAATAGTTTCCTCTTTGTTTGTTTTGAAAAAACGCTTTGCTTTGTGTAATTTTTGATTTGGTTTGATTTATTATTTGAATTATTCTATAATTATGTTTTGTGTGTATTTACTTAAGTGAGATTATTAAATATACGAAAATATATTTTTTAGTTCTTTCTTGTTGTAAACTTAATTGACTTATTGTATTGAAGATGATGTATCTATGTAAAAGTAGCTGTAATAACGATGAAGGGTTTAAACAAAAGTATTGTACGTTTTCTGTGTGAGAAACACTTTTTACTTGACAACCAAAAAAATAAAAACTGTTGAAAATTTTTTATATAAAAATTGTTGAAAAAAAACCCTAAAACACAAAAGAAACTGCTAATTGATGGTATTTATTATGGCCTAATGCATACTATTTAATTGTATTTATTATTAGCATTTTAGCGTGCACAAACAGTTTCTGACAAGGACCTTTATTTGTATTTTGTGCTTGCATAAATTTGTTTTTATGTTTATCAACTATTATTATTATTATTACATTTTTAAATGTTATACAAGAAACGAACTACAAACAACACACAACATGGGACACAACAAATAAGATAACAAATAATAAAACTATAATTAAACAATAGCCTAGCAAAAATCTGCTCTACGAAACTGTTGTTAAAGCCGACACAAAAACACAACCCAACAAATGCCACAAAAACCAACTGAGAAACAATTAAAGATTTTTATACATATTCTGATAAAAAAAAACCCAACAAACTGTTTGCTTTATTTATTATTTATTTGTATTGATTATATTCTTTTACTTTCTTAGCATTTTTAGATTTTTGTATTGGTTTGAACAGATGCGATGTTGTAAACACTCTGATGCCGACCCTTCTGCTTCCCTTAAACCCTTTCTTCCTGGCCCCAAAAACCCCCTTTTCTCCGTCTCTGACATCTATCTATAGTAGTGGTAAACTATTTAATCTTTATATGGATATATATGTGAATGTATGTTGATAAACAAATTGATGAATTGAGAATCTAATAGACTGTGCAACAAAAAATGGAAAACCGATACAAGTTTTTTAAATATATATATTTCGATATATTTAAACATCGGTTAAGGAGCAACAACACAACCCTAGAGGAAAAACGAAAAAAACAAATAATATTTATATTTACCTATAAGATAAATTGTGTAACTATAGCACAGTGAGCTATCAAAACTAACTATATTAGCAGTTTTATTTCCGATATTCCAGATCGATATGTAAACGATTTATACCGCCAATTAACTGTGCTCTAACCCTCTAAATAACCAAACATAGGCGTCAAGGCCCTTTGACACCTGCTTTGGTATCTTGCTCTATATATAAACCGATTTATGTATGTTAACATTGCCGATATAGTATATGTAGTTGGGCATTTTGCGTGTGTCGCCATTTGTGATTAGTATTTTTTTGGGGCAAAGTCTCGTGTAACCCAGAAAAAAAGACGCCAAAAAATGTAAGGAAAATTCTGAAAGGAAATTCAAAAGTAAAGTAACTCCACCAGTCGCGAAAAGGTAAACAAACCATTTAGGAAGTCAAAAACCATTAAGACATTTTGAGTAGTGCTAAGTGTAAGTGTTGTTTAATAAATGGCAATGCATGCTGGTGTCAAAAGACACCACATAAACATATATTAATCATATTATTGCTACTATTATTTTTTGTGATTGTTAGGAGCTCTCTATGAATGTTGAAAGGAATCGAAGCGAAATCGAATCGAGATCGATCCATCTACGGATCGGTCCCTCTCTTTTTTAGGTTGGTTAAGAGACTGTCAGGCACAAGTTACACAGAACAGAACTAGAGGTTAGGATATATAAATACGAGCATATTGGTGTTTGTATGTCATATCTAAAAAAATCATTTTAATTGTAGTTTATATTTTTGATAAATGTTATTAAGGAACGGAAAAAAACTTAAATCAAAGTCATTTGTCGGCATTGTTGAGCATATTTGTATGGAATTTAAATTTTGTACAAGTTCTAGTAGATCAGATCGGCGGCAGTTCGAATTCGAAAAGGATAGAGAAAAGGCAAAATAGCAGCGAACTATAATGAATGAAAACCAAATCCAAAAAGTAAATTAAAATTCAAACTGGCTTCGTAGAAGTGTTTTTAAGTATTATTAGATTATGCATAAAGAAAGCTCTGAACAAAATGCTTGAACCACTAAATTATTATGGATATAACATATAGATATATGCAGCTAACTGAATAATCAATAAGTGTGTGTGTCTATGTTTCGTCCAGCATCCAATGTAAAACGATCTCAGATCAGGGTTGATCCTTCTAACCGATTCGAAATGGTTTTGCGTTCGGAGCTGGACCTTTTCAATAAGTAGGTTTTTAATTCTTATAGTCCGTCAAAGGTTTTAACAGAATAATACGAAAATATGAGAAACACAATATATATTTAATATGCATGCTTGAGTAGTGTCTGTTTGAATGTCTGTAATTTGTATGTAACTCAACATAGAATTAGTGTCAAATGATCGGTTCATTCCCTTTTTGATTTCCCTATTTTCTCATTAGGAGTAAGATATTTCTATGATTAAATAGAATAGAAATTGAGGAACAAGATCAATTCATTCGATAAATAATTTATATAGACATTTTTACCGCTTGGTTACGAACTTCACCGAACATTCAAGTAGCAATCCAAACCACAACTAACATAAATGATAAATACCAAACAAAATAATTAACTATGACTGATTTTATACACGAATTGAAAAAAAGATTTACACAACAAATTATACACATATACATACATATATATGAATATTTATATTTATAATGTTGCTACTATATAAAAATAAATCAAGTTGAAGTTGAAGCCCTGGATAAAGTCCTGGACCTCTCCATCTGTAATACATTTTACACATTAGGCTATTTACCACTACATACTTATATATCTACGAGTATATAAAAATATATTTATGTGCGTGTTTAAAGGCAAAAATCCAACCACTTAGTAGTGAACTCAAAAGTTTTTTAACACTCAGAAACAACAAAATCTTAGACTGCTTCGAAAACGTAAACGTGAAACTAAACAAAAATATATAAAAAGGATCTTGTGAAATAAAATGAATATGAGACTCGTTTAGGGAATTTTTCTGAACATATTTTTCCGTTTCCGCTTTTATTCTCCCTCTGCACTTGTTTAAACTGAGAAATTCAAATTAAACTGACTTAAGCTGAAAACTGATTTTTCACTCTTTAATGAACTAAAAACTCTAAACGCGCAAGACAAACAACAAGAACATGGAAAATTAATATTTTCGCTAATTTTTCTAGCTGCAAAATAAAATATTTATATACATCGGTAAATATAATCAATAATTATAATGCATATACAAAATATAAGGCATATTAACTGTTTGTTGTTAGCTGCTTATTCTTCCTATTGAAGATTACCAAAAATAAAAACTAAAAAAAAAACACATTCATATCCCAAGCATTTTTGTAATTTTTAAAGAAAAAGCAACATATTAAAATTAACACTAAAAAAAAAACAAAAACAGAAAAACTAAAAAAAAAAAATTTTTAAGTCAAACATTAAGGCAAAAGTTAATATAACTTTAAATGAGAACCAAATGGGCAATGTAAGATGCAATAACTAAATAGGAAGTTTATTAAATCATTAGTTACTTATAATATTTCTTGTAGTTATTTGATTAAAATATTTTTCTTTTCCAAAAAAAGCAAAATTTCAAATTGATTATAAATTGTCTTTATTTTGTAAGAAACACCATTTGATTTATTCAATTTTTAATTTTATTTCTTACAGTTTTGCACAAATTGCACAGCAACATCATTGACAACAACAAGAGCTACTTGGCAGACAGAATACAGCAACATTTCATTTGAAAAGAAAAACAAAAGAAATATTTTTAATATGACCAAACATTCCCCATTAAATTGTGTTATGTTAAATTTGTTATTGGAGAAAGGAAGATGTAATTAATGAATGGATCGCATTCATTTCGATGGCAATGCATGGACAAGTTTACGTTACGCAATTATTTTAAATCAATTTTGGGACTCAAAAAATTATATAAATATTAATATATTTGCAATTAGTGGAAATGAGTCTCTACGGTCGAACCGCACACACAAAAAAAAACATACACACAGACAAGAATCAACGTTGCTAAATCATTGAAATATGCATAAATGTTAGCTCATCTTACTCATAATCACGCATTCAATATAGATTTTAGTATTTATAAAGCTATATAGTGCAACTAAGCCGATCATGGAATCATCATCTAGTCATCATGCATACATATATGTATTTTTATAATAATTAATATTAAAAAAAAAGGAAAAAAGAAACCGAAAAAGAACACCAATCTAATGTTAAATGTCGTTATAATTAAGTTTTCTTTATATACACATATATATTATGTTTTAGCTAACGATTTAATTGATTTTAATATCTCCCGCGATTTGAATTTCTCTGCTAAAGCCAAGTTGAATTTAAAAATAAAAAACAGAGTATACTGTATACAGGGTGTTGCTTAAATGGCTTTCATATACTATTTATATAGTTATATGAAAACTAAACATTTTATCTGCTAAAATGATATGTTTTCTTTATGGTTAATTGTTTACACTGTACATTCAGTTACAACTCGTATATTTCGCTCAAATTTTGTTTTACATTTAAGGAATACAAAGAAAAACTAAAACAAAACAAAAAAAATGAAAAATGTTAAGTAAAGGACAAGAAAAAGTGGAAAATATGGACTGACAAGCAAATAATGTATATCATTGAGGGTTGGCATTTTTATTCTATAAATATATATAAAAATCTATATTACAAGTAGACTTTGTCAGGCAGGCCATTCTCAGCTGTTTCGAACGAGGAAATTGTTAACTTTTTGCGTTGAAATGAAAAGGAAAATAAATAAAAAAAATATATACACGCCCACCAAATGCATACTATATGCTATATACTGTTTCTAATATGCATACAAAGATTTAACCACAGTACAGAACAATTACAATTTGGTTCAAGTTTGTAACTGACTCAACTTACTGCCAGGATCAGCTCAGCTCAGCTCCTCAGACACCCTGCATGATACTCAATCAGTCAGTCACCCAAGCATTCAAGCATTCAATCAGTCATTCAACACTCAACCAATCTTTCCCAAAAATCAAGCACAATTAATTGTAATAAACTAATAGCAATTTTCTTGAGAAAACGAAACCAAATACGCATTTAACTTGAATATTTTATATTTTCAATTACAACAAACTGTTTTTTTTGTAAATTTTTGAATTTGAATTCGTCAAGAACAAGCAAAAAAGAAAAGCAAATTAAAATTTAATCATAATCGTAACTAAATCGAATACGATGTAATTGAATGTGAACGTTATTAACTCATTAACTATTATTATTAACTAAGATTCCAACTGTATGCGCATTTTATATATATACTTATATATATAAAAAATTAAGGCAAACACAAGATAAAAACTCATTAATGTAATGTGTAAGAGAAAACCAAAAGTACTTACAGTAAATTATATATAAATATTTTTATACATGTGGAAAAACGTAAAACAAAGAAAAAACCATGATAATTTATTAAAAGCTGCAATTTGCTAGAGTGGCAAGTTCGGGAACACCTATTTGAATTTGATATAACAGGTTTTGAACTCTACTCAAAAATCCAATAGCAAAGTCAACAGCGTCAGCGGGAACTTGAAAAATAATAATAGAAACAAACAAAAGTCTTTTTAATGCTTAGGGGCCACAATTTTCGAAGTAATTAAAAAATGAAAAAAAAACATGAAATTATTATTATATTAAAATATGGTATTAATTAACATTTAAAAAATGTTGTGTAACATTAATATTAAACCAACCAACAAGAACAACCAGCAACAACAATTGTATTGTAAGAATTTCTATTTCCATTAAACCACAATAAAATTATTTTGTTTTTAAATAATTCAAATGCGTTTTAATATATGGTAAGGATAAATTACAGATGAAGCTGTCAGCACATAATTTACAAAATACTCTCATATTGACAGGTAAGTTTTCCGTTGGTCCATAAAATAGTAAAGATCATCTATGCAAAGGTTGGCAGTACCTTATTTTTATAACATGGCAAGATATAAGGAAATATTTTACAATGAAGAAAAGGATCTGTAGAAACTGTATAAGGAGCATTGACATTTACTGATCCTCAATGTTTATCCTGCCAATATACCGAAAACGCTGTGATCGGAATTCCATATAGTGATGCAATTAAATAATATAAAAACAATTTATTGTTAAAATGGTTAATTTTAATCAGTTCCTTTCGGTAATTTTTGAGTCCTGAAAATATACAATTATTTAAGTTAATCAGATACACAAGGTCTTTAAAAGCAATACTTACATAACACGCAGCTCTTCCAGAGTGGGGACATTGACGCGAGAAGAGAGCTTTGCGCCATCCTCCTGTTGCACTTCCTGCGGATGCTTCTTCAGCTTGTGCGACCGGCAATTGGCATTGCAAGCGAAGGACTTTCCGCAGTAGTTGCAGACATACGGTCGCAAGCCCGTGTGGCTGAGCAGGTGCGTCTTGAGAGTTTTCGAGCGCTTAAAGAGCGCCCCGCAGACATCGCACTTCAGTCGCCGCTCCTCGCTGTGGACCACCTTGTGCATGTTCCAGGTGCGCCGCGTCTGCAGCTTCTTGCCGCAGATATTGCAGACGAAACTGGGCTCCGCATGGATTTGATGGTGGGCCTTCAGGCGAGCCCGGTTCTTAAAGCCCGCCTTACAAACAGTGCATTCAAAGGGGCGATTATCTGTGTGCACCAGCTTGTGCTCATTTAGGGCCGTAATTGTCTTCAGTTGCTTGCCGCAATTATCGCAAATATATGGCTTGACATTCTGATGGATACCCTCTTTGTGAAGCTTCAGGGCCGTCGCGGAGGATAGTGTTTTGTTGCACAGGTCACAGGTGGTTGTTGCCTTGTCCACCTTGACTCGCCGCTCGATTCGGCGACACTCGCGTTCCAAGTGCTTCTCGTAGGAGGCGCGGTTCCTATACACCTTGCCACATTTTTCGCAGTTCATGCGTCCACGTTTGGCCTTTTCCTCTGCAATTAATTCTGGAGCATTTTGTGTGGTTGGTATAATGACGAGATTCATTTGCTGACTTTTTTCGGGCAGGAATTCGGCGTCATCGTCACAGATGCCCAACATTTCGGGCTTGATATCCTGCTCCTGAGAAACTGGAGAGACTGTGCTGTCCACTCGGGAATGACATAGCTCGTCTTCATTTAGTTCGACTAGTACATCTTCCAAATCCAGTCGATTTTTGGGTTTTTCTAATAAAAGTGGACCTATGTCAATAAATTCCTGCTTAGTTATCCCAATTTGCAGACTGTTTTTGGATGGGACTAGGTGTGGTTCGGTTTCCCGCATTGACATTTCGATTTCTATGCTGGCTTCCACTCCAATGGGAGATTCTTGTAATACCCTATCTTGCTTTTGATCCATTTCGTTGGAGTCCATCAACGAATCAATTTCCGGTGCCTGCATGGGCTTGATGATGTGCGTCCAGTCGTCTTCGCAGAGGCCATACTGCTGACGCAGTGCAGCCACATCCAAGTGCTTGCCGGGCTCCGTTTCCGTGCGTCGCAGGACCTCAAAAATTGCTTGAACCTTGGTCACATGCTCCGCAAAATCGATTAGTTCACTGATAAGAGTATAGCACTCGGTGCACAGCACGCTGCTCAGCTCATCCTCCAGTCGCATCTGTAGAATAATTATCGCAGGGTTTATCACTAGTATATAAGCCTTATTGCTGGCCGACTTACTTGCACCTCGAAGTACTTGCGAATGGCCATTATCAGGACGTTGTCCCAGGCTTGGTCATTGCCGCTCATTTGCACCTTCACATTGCCATGGGCGTCGTCCTTGGCGCACAGGCGACACCAGTTCAGCCAGTGGCAGTCCGTCATCTTGGCACCCGAATGCAGTCGTCTTTTTGGCCGTCTTATCGTCTAGAAATCTCAATTGTTTACTTTTATTCTACAGATTAGAGTATTTGTTTGGTGCGGTGTGACCAGGTATAGTTTTTCAAACTTTGGCAGCGACAAATACCAAACGGTTTTTTAAAATTACTATTTTCGCTTAACCCTTATGTGAGCGTAGAAGAATAGAAAAAAAAGGAATTATAAAAATTTAAAAAAAACCCTTGTTCAATAATTTTTTCATATATTTTGAAAATGCAACCTACATCTATTGAAAATTATCAATGAACTTAATACAACACTTTTTTTAGAAAAAAACCATTGATTTTCGAGTTAGTAGATTATTTTGGAATTTATTTGATTTATGTGGTCACAAAAATTTTGGTGTCAACAACAGCAACCAGGACTTCCACAGCAACACGGAATGCAGCTACGACGGCAACATGGAACGGCGGCAGTTCCGGTCCAGCAGTTGAAACAGAAGTTGGTGCACTGGATGCAGGTGGGCAGGTTGCAGCAGCCGCCGGGATTGCAGCACATCTTGCAGCCGTTGATTTCAGTTGGTGGATAGGTGTAATATTCCAAGGTATGACGAGGGAAGGTGTAATAAAGGAAGCTAACTTGTGTCCTAGCAATTTAAGTTAAAAGTAATACTACTTTACAATATAATTTGTGTCCTCCTTTCTAAACACTTACCACAACAAAAACAATTTACTTCCAAAAGGTGTTTGTCATTGGAATTTTTTTTGTTTTATTTTTGATGTGTTCACAACGGCTCACAGTGACGGAATGACTATATCCCTAGTCTTCATTTGGTAGTTTCTGAACTTTTGACTAACAATTCAAATTCAGAGTCTACTAGATGGAAAAAGTGGATATGGTCACTGAAAAGTACGTTGCTGTGGCACTGCGATCGGGAGGACATCATATCATTGATAAATTTTAAAAGTAAAGTTTTTATAGACCTCTCTGCAAAGATTGGGCACAAATTCAACACCAAGATTAAAACGTATATTTTTAGAGAATCAATCCACAAGCATTTAGAAGTATGCCACTTTGAATTCGGATGTCTGCAAGAAAAGTTATGGGCTTAGAAGTGCCGTTTTTTGACTCTTTTTTGCAAAGCCATTTTTCGAAAATTTGGAAAGCATTATAAAAATGACGAAAAATCGACCTAAAACTACAAACCAAACTGAAAACTCAGTTTGTTAGAGAATTAAACCACAATCATTTAGAAGTATGCCACTTTAAAATCGGATATCAGCAAGAAAAGTTATGGGCTTAGAAGTGCAGTTTTTGGACACTTTTCTGCAAAGCCATTTTTCGAAAATTTGGAAAGGGGTTAGCATTATGAAAATGACGAAAAACCGACCCAAAATTACAAAACAAACTGAAAATGCAGTTTTTTAGAGAATTAAACCACAATCATTTAGAAGTATGCCACTTTAAAATCGGATATCAGCAAGAAAAGTTATGCGCTTAGAAGTGCAGTTTTTGGACACTTTTCTGCAAAGACATTTTTCGAAAATTTGGAAAGGGGTTAGCATTATGAAAATGACGAAAAACCGACCCAAAATTACAAAACAAACTGAAAATGCAGTTTTTTAGAGAATTAAACCACAATCATTTAGAAGTATGCCACTTAAAAATCGGATGTCTGCAAGAAAAGTTATGGACTTAGAACTACAGTTTCTTGACCCTTTTTTGCAAAGCCATTTTTTGAAAATTTGGAAAGGGGTTAGCATTATGAAAATGACGAAAAACCGACCCAAAATTACAAAACAAACTGAAAACACAGATTTTTAGAGAATTTAACCACAATCATTTTAAAGTATGCCACTTTGAAATCGGATGTCTTTAAGAAAAGTTATGGGACTTCTAAGCAGGTTTTAGGACATTTTCTGGAAAGCCATTGAATACAGATATCGATTGCTAAAGACGAACAGACGGACGTGGCAAAGCCTTTTCTCGAAAAATTAAAAGACGAACATATGAAATTAAGTCAATCAATTCGTTTATTAAATCATGTTGGTATGAAGATTCGAGAGATTCGTGTGATTCAGTTGGTTTTGTTGTGGAAAGCTAGAACAGTTGATGGATAAGGAGAACCATATCCTAGCAGCAACCACTGGGACCGCAGGGCATAAAAGTGCATTGAATGTAAGCTGGAGTGCAGGGAGAACAGCAAAGTTCAACGCAGCAGTTATAGCATCCTCCACAAGGATCGCAGCAACGAGGTCCACAGGGTCCGCAGCACATGATCTGGCAATTTGATCAATTGTTGTTGAAAACCATAAAATATCGACTTCTCACACTTACTGTTGCTGTTTTTGTTAGTTTTTGCCAAAGGCTTAAACGTATCCTTGTTTCCTTCTAAAAAAGCCACTTAAGTAGCTGCAAAAAAAATATATTAATTTTGTCATTCCTAAATTCAGTTTAACTTACATTCGGCTAAATTACAGAAACAGGATCGTACAACCAACAAAATATGTACTAAAATATGTTGGACAAAAACTATTTTCAAAGATGTTTACACAACGAATTTTGATAAACGAATGACGAAATTATTTAGCTTTGGGTTAAACAAGGTGTAAAATGACAACGAATCTCAAGGCCTACATGACTTGATGAATAAATAAATTTGAAAAGAAATAACTCGTTGATCAATGTGTTTTCAAGAATGTTACAATTTTTTTTATATATAAAACACGTTTAAATTTAGAACAATTTGCCATAAAACATAAATGTTACAAATGTTAAATCGTACCATATTTGTAATTGAAAGTAATTTTGCTAGAATTAGGAAAAATAAGCATTTCATTTATCTATGATAATTGAAAACCTAATTTGGTAAATACAAATTTAAATGCAATTAATTCAAAACTCCATTAAAAACTCTCCCTTAAAATGATTTCTAACTGTTTAAATAATATTTTCAAATCAATCCGATTTTAAAATAATTTGATGTTGACGAGATAAATAAATATTTTATTTTTGAGTAAGAATAATTGATCGTAAAATGACTGCCAGGAAATCAACCGGCCTTGGAGGCTTCGATGCCAGGACTCCACTGCGGATAGTCGATCTGGGTGGCCGCCTCGTATTCCTGCACCAGGCAGTCGACCGTTTCCCGGGCCAAGTCCAGTTCGGTCAGGTCGTCCTTGAACATGGACTCCCGGCGGAAATTGTCCAGGAAGGCGTTTCGCTTCTTCAACTTATCATACTGGGCCAGGGCCCTCTTGAACAGCGCACTGATCCCCGTGTGGTTGGCCAGCATCAGTCCGGATACCTTGTGGGCCGACTGGACATAGGGGGAACTCCGCGGCAGGGCCACCTGGATGCTGGCCGGACCCCAGGGTATGAAATTGGCCAGCTTCCGCTCCCGGATGCGCTGCAGCGACTTGTGCACCTGCGAAGGATCCACCTCCCCCTGGATAATGTTCAGAATGGAGATGAAGCAGTGACGATTCTGCTTGTCGGCCGTGGCGGACACCATCATGTTCTTGGGCTGGAGTAAGCGACGCATCACATCCAGCACAGTGGTCTTTCGCACATTCGTTTTGGTCTGGAAAGAATTGTACAGTTAACATTTTTTCCACTCTAATTTTAAAAATACAAAAATTTAAAATCCCACAAACTATTCATTAGACATTAATTGCTAAAGTTAAATAAAAACTCTTTTCAAAAAATTAAAAAAAGTATTGCATAATATTGTTTAAAATCTGTTAAGTTTTTTAGGTACTTTTGAAAGAAAGTAGTCAATTATAGTTCATATACTAGTACAGGAACATAGCATAAGATATAGATAGTCTCACCTCATAATCTGTGATCAGTGGGGTATATCCAGTCATCAGGAAGTGCAGCTGAGGTGTGGGAATTAGCGATGCCGTCAGTCCGATCAGATTGTTGTTCATATACGAGGGATATCGCAGAGTGGTGGTGCTCAAGCTCATGATGGTGGACACCAGATTGTTGATCTGGGTGAATGTTGGCGTCTGGATGTGCAGCCTCTCGGTGGCGATGCGATTGAGGGCGGTATTGTCCAGGACCACCACACTATCCGCGCACTTGGTCAGTCGCTTCAGCGTGAGAATCGAGTTGTATGGCTGAACGACCACGTCGCTGATCTCGTCCTGGTTGGGGAAAACGCTGTACGTCTGGATGAGCTTCTTGGGGAAGCGGTCCGACAATCGCTCCAGCACATACGATCCCATGCCGGACCCAGTGCCGCCGGCAATCGAATGGCACAGGACGAATCCCTCCAGCGAATCGCTGCCATCCGCCTCGCGGTCCAGGATGTCGAACACCTCCTCCTGAACCTTCTCGCCCTGGCTGAAGCCGGATGCCCAGTTGTTGCCTGCTCCTCCGCCGTGCTTCGAGAGATACACATTCTCCTGGTTGTAGAGCTTACAAATAGAATAACAAATCAGTTAGTATTAAATGAAATATGGTAGAAAAAAATCTTATTCATCTACTGAAGGTCTCGTAAATTTACAAATTTTAAAATAACATCTCGACAGTAAGATATTAATATAATATTAATATTTTTATTTTATAATAAGGTATATTTCCGTTTAATAACAAAGATTTTTCAGGTGGACTTAATGAATTTACAAATTAATAATAAATAAAGGCATTAAGTATAAGTCTTCATTTGTTAATATTCTGAGTAATTATTCTGAAAATATTCATGTTATATTAACTAACTAATTAATTAATAACAGCTATTTTTATTCAGACAATAAAGAGCGTATAGGCCTTAATCCTTTTTCCATTTTGAAATGGGAACTATTTAATAGTAAAAAATATACGCTTATTTTAAATACTACTGACTGACCTTGGCATACGGAGAGGTCATGATGTTGTTGATGACTCGCGGCTCCAAGTCCAAGAGCACGGCCCTCGGAATGTAGTGATTGTCATCCGCCTGATAGAAGAACACATCCTTTCGATCCTGGCCATCCGTGGCGAAGTCTTCCAGGACGCCATCTGGGGAGATCCCGTGCTCCAGGCACAATCTCTTCCAGAACTCAAAGCCAACTGTAGGAATGTGAGCTTAGCCAAAGCGGAAGATTTTCCTGATTTTATAAACTTACTTTGATTTCCACATTGACCCAATTGAAGGGTTATTATTTCACTTGGCATTTTTCTTTACTTTTTTGCTAGTTTCTTTCTTTTTTTTGTCTTTTGCTTTTAAGAAAGTTTAACTGTTCTTGCTGAATAATTTGATGATGGGGATGGAAAATATTGAATTTAATATCGATATTGGATAAACATGTCCTCAAGATCCGGAAGAATTGATTTCGTAAGAAGAAAAGGCTAGATTAATTGTTCTAATTTGTATTAAATCTATTTATAAAACTTAAAAATTCGACAACAAATCTAATTTATTTTTTGGTTTTGATTTTTATTTTTAAATATTTTATTCATAGATCTGAGAACTTTTTTTCTCGTTTTATTCTATTTGTCAAAGCTGCATGAGTGTGTACCTTATATGGTTTATTAAAATTAAGATGAGGTTTTTTCTATTTCAAGTTTTCTTACATTTAAATTATAATAAATGGTAGTTAACGGAAAAATTTTAAGTTTTTTGTAAAGCAACAAGTAAATTGCCAGACACACCCTGTTGCTAAGCGAAACGGTTCTTTAAGAGTAGGTATTTTTTTTACACCGCAAAACGTTCACACTGGCAGCAAAAATCCAATTGGACCACTAAAAAACTTCTGCTAAATGTTATTTTAGGAATATTAAATAAAAACCAAAATGCTGCGGCAGGAGAATTTGGCAGCCAACTTCTGCGGCCTGCTGGCCACCCAGGGGTATAAAGGTAAGATCAGTTTAGCAAAGTTTCGCCATAGATTTCACGTTATAAATATCGCCAATTCACAGAGAAGGCAAACGAGTGGCGAATTTTAGGGCAGGAGCAGGATGGATCACTGCTGACATCCTGGATATTTGAGTACTCGGATGAGGAGCAGGAACGCAAAGAGACGTGCATTGGCCACTTCCACGCGACCAAGAAGCAGTTGCGACTCCTCTGGACCTTGGACAAATGCTGTGAGATTGTCCAGGCAACGATCAACAGTAGTGTCACTTTGTTGTCCTTTGTGGAGAAAACCGAGGGCAAACTATATCAGGCCTTTGTTGTGGAGGTACGGAGCTCCGAGGGCGGCACGGCCACGCCCATAAATCTAGAGCCCACACCCCGCCAAATGATGACCCAGTTCTTGTGGCGAGTGGAGAGTGCCACGCGCACCTGCTGGCAGGACAAGCTCCTTGTGCTCACCCACGGGGAATGTAGGTGTCCCCGATAACTCAGCATATCCCTAAATACCTAATATTCCATTTACTTTCCCAGCCATCAAGCAGTATAGCTGCGTGGTAAAGCAAAGCTCGACGACGTCGTCGATTGGCGGCGGCGAGGGCAGCGCCTGGCGGCTGGACACCAGCATCCTCACACACGAAACGCTGGCCAAGAACTTCAGCTGGGCCCAGTGGGATCCCGAGTGTCAGGCTCTCTACTACATCCACCTAAAGCCGAAGGCCAAGAGCCTCAGTCTGCTAGACGAAAGAGAGGAGGCCGGCGAGCCGGCGGCTCCCATTTTGAGTCCCACACTCTCGGCCTTTCAGTTTAACGAGAAACAGCCCACGGAAACAGTGGTGGGTGCTAAAAATTTTAATATAGACTATCTATTCTGGAAACCATTATGAAATTGTCAATAACTGGACCTATTTGACATATTTTAAAGGTTTTAATTAATAACAAGTCCTTGGTCATTGATGTCAAAATCAACTAATATTATTCTTCTCCTTTATCCTTACAGCTTAATATACCTCTCAACTTGCCCAAGCTGCCAAGTGGTGTTAATGAGGAAACTCCCAGCTACGATGACGATGCAGTTCCACTGCGAGTGCACGACAGTTCGCTGAATCTCATCATTCTGGCGGACACCTCGGGGATGTTCTTCGTGTGCCACTACTACCTGTACCAGCCGATGCAGTCGGAGCAGAAGGACGTGCACTTTGCGTATTCGGTGACTTTGCTGCACCACGGCTGTGTGGTGCACTGCGTGATGCCCGGTGTGCCGTGGCAAAAGGCCCGTCTGCTGAGGCCCACATTTGCGCTACATGGCCAGCACCATCTGCTGGTGTCGTCCGCCTTTTTTGTCCATCTACTGGACGTGGGACTGCAGCATGAACCAAACTGTCACATCGTGTGTGCCGCCCACAATCGGAGTCCCGATCTCACGCAGCTAGTGCCCTTGCGAAAGTGGGGAGCCTTAGCCTACGATGCTGCCACCTTGGATCTTGTCTCGCTGACCGTGCCCAAGTCGCACTTAATCGAGGCATTCCGGAATGACAGTTCGCTGGATAATAGAATCAGCATTATCCACTACTTTTTGCTGCACTCGAATGACATGGATGTTTTGGCAGAGCTACTGAACAGCATCTTGGAACGTCCGCTCTCCTTGGACACGGTGGCGCTTCTGAAGGAGGCCCTGGTGGCTGGTAGCTATGCGGCTGCAGTTCGCGGTTTACCGGAGGAGGCCAAGCCACTGATGAGGCTTTTACCATTGACTACGGCTTTAGCCTCGCGACCAATTCATGCTAAAGTTGCTGATATTAGCGTCGGTCTCTCCCATGAAACCCTTCACAATACCAGCATGATGCTGCTTTCGCCGCAGCAGCGACTTTCGCCATATCGCACGGATATCTGGACGAGGTTATGGGATCTGCTAAACGAGTCCGCCAAGCAGGAGCAGCCAAGATTTAGTGCTGACAAGGTAACCGAGAAGTTGATCTTTAGCCTGGCCTGCTATCAGCCGGAGGCACTTTCTAGATGCACCACTCCTCTTTCGCCAGATGCGGGCACTGGTGGCTTTGGCGACTATAGTAGTGGCAGTGCTTTTCCCTTCAGTAACGAGGTGTTGCCCTTCATCGAGTTAGAGGGATGCACGGCCAGCAAGCAGGAGCATGTCATCTCTGTGGTAAGTTGGTCCATAATCCTTAGACGTCAGTTTTACAAAAGCCTTTATGTACATCTTACAGTATCTGCGCGAACTGAGCGTCCATTTGGTGAAGCACTCCTCTAAGCCGCACACCGGTTTTCGCTGGCTGAAGGAGACCTTCTTCGAGCGCTCCCAGGCTCCAGCCCACGTTCACGCGGTGGCCTCGCAGTTCGTTTCCTCCCAGCTGGAGCTGTCGCGAGCTCTCTGCTCTCTAGTCTGTCGAGCTGCGGGCCTAGATGCTCGCATGGAGACTTTGAGGGGGTTTCAATTAATGTGGGTTTGTTACGGTCTTAAATCTGATCATTTGTAACTTATAAACATGATAATTGCAGTGACCAGATGGCTGCCAACCAGCAACACCCGCTGTTCCTCATCCTTGAGCGCTATTGCCTGGCGGTTGAATCGATTGCCTTTCCCCTGCCCGAGGGCTTTTCATCGTTCTTCACCTATTTGGGCTACCGGGCGTTGGGCTATGATATGTTCCTGCAGTACGTGGAGAACCATGTGTTCGAACTGCAAGTGGATGTGATGAAGGCCATTGTCTTTGGTGTGTTATGGAGAGCATATTTTTGTGTAGCTTCTGTTTATCTGTTTGTATTCCCCTGCAGATATTGAAGACTCTCCACTTGGTATCGAGCGAAAGCTGTCGCTCTTGTCGGCTCTTCCCAAGCAGCGGGCCCAGCGGCTGCTTAAATGCTGGCAGCATCCGGATAGCCTTATGATTCGGGGCCGCGAGCATGCGGCCAACATTCTATCGGGTCAGCAACAGGAGGTCTTGCACCAGCAGCGACCATCGGCCTGTGCCAACCAATCGCGAAATAATGCGCGTAGCGGTGAGAACTAGTTTGAATACCATACCTATGTCATCATGATCACTTTTCATTTGCACACTCTTCACCCACACATCTCGTCCAGCTTTGGGCAAACCCTACACTGTTGTTTGCCACTCGTTGCTTTTGGTTTTCCTACTTATCATTTTGACCACGGTCGTCCTGAGCATAACGAGCTATGTGTTCAGGCAACGTCCGCTCACTTGGTAGAACGAATCCCACATTGCTGACCGGTAAGAAACCATGATCAGTGTTTGTTAGTCGTTGTTCCATTTGCACATTTCGTTTCTCGTTTTTATATTCTTGCTTAAACCTTTTAAAGAGTACATTACTTTATATTTTTATAGATTTAACTGCCGAAGCCCTTACGCCGCTGGATTCTTTTCTTGACTTGCTGACGGCCAAGGCCAGTCTAAACGAATTGGACTACAATCTGCTTATTGAAACGACTTTGAGCTCCATCGATCAGCTGAAGGTGGACGGATAACGTTTTTGTACTTAAAAATAAGTAGTATTAATGGTAATTAGTTTAAGTCCAAAGTACTGTGTCAAAATATCAAGAAATTAGGTTCAACGCTTATCTCATGTTCAGTTTAGTCAACGCCAGTTTATAAAAAGCTTGGATTTGTCAAGTTTCTTAACTAAGATTTTTCAAAGTCCATCTTAGAACTTATTAATTTTCCAATGTGATTTTTTGTATTACTTTTTGGTTCCTAGAATATGTATGATATTTACATATATACATTCCATGTCTATTTATAAATAATTTTTGTTGAAACTTTATGTACCTAAAAACCTGCTTATAATTATTTATTTAATATTGGTGTAATCCCAATGTAAGTTTATTACTATAATAAATTAATTATTTATGAAATAAAAATCATGTTTTTATATTTTTTTTCATATCGAATAATTGTTGCCATAGAAACAATCGGGAAAAGGTAAATCAAATTAATACTTCGATGTTTTTTGACATATACTTATATACCCCGATATATAGTCATTTTCAACGATCTACTTTATAATCGGTTATACTTTATAATCGGGTTTACTTTATAATCGGTCGACTATATTATAGCTGCCATAGATACGATCGAAAAAAAAAACTTTCTGAAAATCGGCCAAGCTTTATTGTTTTTAAGCATCGAAATTGGAACATAGAATATTTATTTTTAGTTACAGAAGTTATAATTTGTCGCTTCCTTCGATTTACACTTTTGGTATATTAGTTGAGCAAACTGACCCTAGAGTGAAAGGAAAAGTTCATATAATAAAGTTGAATAAATCAATTCCATAAAATTATCAGGGTTAAAGAAATACTTATATTAAATTTTAATTCCTTTTACTTTTGAATTTAGCAAAAATTTGGTTAAAATAAAGTTGTAAAAGTATGTAAAATAAAAAAATTTGTTCAAGTTTAGGTTTTAATGACTACTTAAAAATTAATTATTGATTAATTTAACACGCTAAAACTCTCTGAAATACAAAAACAATTTATTTGATAAAAAGTTGTTGATGTACTTTAACAGCATTGAAAATAACAAAAGAAATATTTAACTAAAGAATTATATTAAAAATTGTGTATTGTATTGTGTGATACAAATTATCTGTTTTTTTTTTAGAAAATATATATAAATACTTACAGAACTGCCGAAAATTTCGGGTACATATCCGTTTGCGAAAGGGGACCGATCCTTGCGATCCAGACCGGAGGGCCTGCTGGCCTCCCGACGGGATGCTGGGCTGGATGCTCTGCTGTCTGAAAACCTTTACGGGGAGCTGATATCCTGGGCTCATGGGTGCACTCACCAGGGATCCACTCACCATGGGTGCACTCAACGTGGATCCACTCACCATGGGTGCACTCACCGCATAACCAATATTTTCGGGTCTTGGCTGAAAGTCTTGTCTTTTCAGTTGAGCTACAGGACCAGGAAATGGCTTCTGCTGTGTGATACTCGATTGTGCTTCATTTTCTTTTAAATTGCGTTTTAATAACGCCAGAGTTTCTTTTTGATATTCGTTTTGAATATTTTGATTTTCTTGCGTTTTTTTAAGTAATTCAGACAGAATGTTCAACTGCTCCTGAACGTTGTGATTGTGATTTTCAATCTGTTGCTGGATGTTTTCAACTTGATCATACAACGGGAGAAGTGCTGCATGAACAAAGGCACCGCATTGGGTTGGGGCATCCTCCAGGATGCACACCGAACTCCTTTGGCCCTCGGACTCAGCCATGACGTGTAGATTGCAAACGGCGAAGGTTAATAAAAAACAAATTTGAAACTTAAACATTTTGCAGAGCGTAGAACCACGGATGCCGAATGTTGCGAATGAACTAATTCTGACTTTAATCGCCGACTTTCGAAGAGCCCCTTGACCGTTCACATATACTTGTGAACATTTGTTATATGTTTTCCAAAAATATACTAATTACTCAAATTTGTATGTCTATCACTCAGCATTCGAAGGTGATGGGCCTCACAAATACAAATAATTTTTTTTCTGATAATATAAAATAATACATATTATTTATAATAATTTAGTAACGTTCCTATATATTTGTACACACAGTGAACTTAATTATTGGCACAGCACTCATGTTGACCTTTTAGCATATTTTTCTTTATTTAATATGCTGATATTTAAATGAAACAAAATTGTTTTAGATAGAATGACTAGTTTAAAGTTTATTACATTCATTCTTAAAAATAATATAATTAATTTAAAAAACCAAGTAATGCCCCGAATTTCCATGGTTTTAAATAAACTATTTTATTAAAACTTTGTCGCCTTGATCCGATGTTTCTATACTGTAAATGGTATAATAATTTCGAAAAGTCAAAAACAATCATATGTGTACGGAAAAGGATAATAATAATAACACTTTCCCTACAAATTAAAAAACAATAACCCCCTAAAAACGCTATATTAAAATAAATCAATATTATATGAGCCTAAAAAGTATTTTTTTCTGATTAGATTTTTGAATCCCCTTTTGTTGGCTTGGGTTCGATGAGGCTGACATCGACATCGAACCGTCTGGTATCAGCATCCAACATCGAACCACAACTAATGGGAGTTGCCATGTCGAACTGTTATACCCAACCGAATCCAATCAGCTGCTAAGTGGACTCCGCAGCACATGCACATGGTCCACCGTCGATGCAACATGTTCCACCGGGTCCAAGAAGTCCATTCAGTCCACTCAGTCCACTCAGTCCACCATCCACTATCCACCGGATTCGGGTGGAACGCATTCGCTTCGTGGCAAACTGTTTGTTTATCCAGTTGACAGTTTGTGGAAAATCGTCACGGTGCTCGCATCAAACGGGAATCGAACGCGGAAAACTGCGAGGAAAAGCGAGGAAAAACGGGTGCAGAGACTGCCGATTGGGAAATATGTGCGCCTGAGTTTCCCGGCCAGAAGGCAAAGTGCCAAATGCTCTGACAAATAATTCCTGTAATAATCACCGGGATTAATATCTACGCGCCATACAAATAATTCAAATGCAACGAGAAAAGTGAACAGAGAGTGCTTTTAAAATTAAATTGTTTGGCAGTGCCCAAAAAAGAAAAAAACGTGAAAAATTGAAAAACTGCTTAAACTCTTATAGCGATTAAATCGGTAAAACATATTCTCAAGATGGCCAATAGCCGGAGCAATTTCCTGACAATCGGATTACTTTTGACCCTGGTCGCCAGCGGTCATTCCCATCTAAATATCTTCCTGAATCTGCACGAGGTGTTGCGTTTAATCGGTGAGTTGTCAGGTTTCTTAGGCTAATCTAAAACTTAAATCGCAAAATGGTTTTTCAATTAAATGACCAATTATTTGCCACTTTTGTGTGCGTCCGACTTTAAATCAAAATTTGATTTATGCCAAGCCAAGCTTTCCTGCTTGGCTTTGGCCAAATGCAAATGACTGGATTATTTACTCTTTTTTCGGTAAATAATTTATGCTTTTAATTGCTTTTTGGCTTAGAGCTACAAAGTTGAATGTTCTTTCGTTAAATTGGTCAATTTATTTGGAGTTTTAGGTATTTATATTAGTCTAAGAAGTTTTCCTTTATTCTAATTTATTGTTGAATTCAACTTGATAAATAACAAAGTTAAATTGATATTTTCTCCTGATTTCCGTTTGTCAAATTGGCCTGTTTACTTTCAAACCTTATTGATAAATGTTAAAAATATGTTTGGTTGCAAATCTGATTAAATAAGCTGAGGAAAAAAAGTAATTCTTTATAAATAATAAAACTTTACAAATATATATCAATAGCCATTCAAATATATTTAGTACTATTACCAAAGGTACTCATTGCGGCATGACAATAATAATAATACAACAAAATACAAAACTGTATATTGCTTTGTTCTTATTTATTTTAATCTTAATCCAAATTAAAAAAATCCGAATCTCTGACGTTTAATTTTTATCCTACTTAAAAGTCAAGTTTCCATTTGAGTAGACTAATCGGCTTTAAGATACCTTCAGACCAAAGCCCAAAAACCTTTAATCTACTTCCCAATTTATTTCTTTCCATCGCTCACTACTGTATATTCTTCAACCCAAGATATTTTCGACCAGAAAAAACACACACACAATCCTGCCGAAAAGATTGCCAAGCTAATAAAAGTGAGGAAAATTGTTTTACAATGTGTCACAAGCCCAGACAAAGAATTTACAACCCAGTGAATATAAAAAATAAATCAGTAGCCTGAGGAAAGGGTGGCCGAGTGGGGACAAATCCATGTGGAATCATAAAACACATGCAAAGTGTTTGTTATGTTATATGTGGGGAGTGCGGGGGAGATGGGTGGGATCGGCAGTGGGAGATAGGGTAAAATTATCAAAAATTATGTTGTAAAATTTACAACATTCGTGTGCAAACAGGCCGCTTGATTGATGGTCGTCAGGAGTTGTGGAGTAGGTCCACAGATTGCATCGCGTCACTTGTGAATAACTGAGTAAATATTTGGTCTATAGTGCAGGGCTAATCAGGCGCTTATCTAGCCGGTTATCAGCGCTTGCCACTCGTCGTAATTCACGTTCATAATGCGAACTCTTTGCTCTGGCTTCTTGACTGCCTTATCGTCAGTTGGAAGCGCCAGCAGACAATCAATCAAAGGTGATGTGGCAAGTGGGTGGGTGTCGGGATGGGCAGTTGAGGCTTTCCACTTGACACGGCCCCGGGAAATTTATTAGTTGTGTCAGACGTGTGTCAAACGAAATCAGAATTAAAACCCATTAAGCGGTGGCCGCTATTCATTTTTGCCCGGCTCCTCCAATTGCATTTTCCACCGGAGGAGGGTTTCCCGGATTTGGGTGGGTTTTGGTGGGTTTTTTGGTGACGATACCCTCTCCAATTATTCAACGCTGACAGCGGGTTGCATGCCTGACCTACTTTTCGATCCTCCACCATGTGTTCGCAACGCCCGGCTAGGTGTCACTTTTATTTTATTTTATTTTTTATTTTATTTTTTTAGCGGTCGCTTCAAAAGCCTTTGTGTGAGTGCACATCAATTAAATTGTCAACCCGACAGCAGCAAAGTGAAGGAGAATCGCCCGAAAAAGAGTTTTATGCACTTGCAGCTGTGGCATGGCATTCACTGTTCGTTAGGTTAACATCCATGCCACATACTATACTTTACCATACCACCCAACCACCCACCCACCCAGAAGTGCGCCCCAAATTGCTGTGCTCTATGTAAACCATGTCAGGTGTGGATCGAAACGGGGAAGAAGTGGGGTCTTCTTGGTTCGGTGGTTCTGTGGCTCAGCTCGTTAGCGAAATGAGCGGATATGTAAAAGTCGGTTCAGATGATGGATTTTGCGGTTGCAATGAGTGACCAAAAGAGTTCGGTTGAAAGACAGCCAAAAGTTGGGGACACCATTAGATAATTAAAGGAACGACAGTTTGCCAAAAGGTGCAAGGCCATAACTTTCTACACTAAGTTTTAAAGGAATATCCTTAAAGCAGATCCTAAGGATAATACCCACTAATATCTAGAACATCATAGTTTTTTATCATTTGCCATATCTTTTTAAATCAAAATCACACAGTAAATAATTATCTAACATATAGACCATCATAAGTTTCACATCATTATAATTGCAACCTATAGGATAAAAGGAAAAAAAAACCAATTAAAATCATATTCCCAGACACTGCAGACTTTTACAAATAGCACCCCATAAGGTTTTCCTTCACACTTCGTTCAATGAGGTTGTATCGCAACTTTGCCCAACTTTGTATCCCTGCCAGCTGTCTGAACAGATCCTTGGATCCACGTAGCCATGGACATTGCCAGTCACGTTTCGGGTCTGTCTATCAACACTTGCTAATCTCAACCCCATCTCTCTAAATGGTTTGACACTTTCAACTGACGCGGGCCAAGGATTCATCATATCCAACTGAACATGATTTTCCGGCGCACAATGGAAATTGTTGCCAACTCACGTTTGGCTAATAAAAGCAAGAACATTTGGCCGAAATACAAAACATATTTTCGGCAAGTAATGTGAACTCAATTAGGGCACGGCAGCATCATCAGCATCATCAGCATCATCAGCATCCCGGGGCTCAGAACTTAAGCGAAATCTCTTGTGTGCGTGGCCAAAAATATTTCACCCTCGGAATAATTAATGCTGCAGTTCGAATCGAAGGCATTAGATTTGCCCGAGCGTGCGGCATGTGTTGCCAACTTGCCACGACAACATAAACAAGCGGTTGCCCCCTGCCACCTGTCTCCACTTTACACGGAGAAAAACACATAGTTCTTAGAAAAATTAAGATCTACCTATTATTTAAATAATCGAACATACTGTTTTCCAATAGTTCATTGTGTACTTGGGATGAATATCTTCTATATACGCTATAAAACTGATTAAATACCTAACGAGCTTTAAAAGTTCTTAGACTTAGGTTGTATATAGACAAGACAATCTAAGTATGTTCTATAAATTAACTTGTCAGATGATTTCTTCTATCTCTCAACAAAAAAGTTTCCTTCAATGTGCTGCGAATAATATCAATATATATTTTTGTACTTTATACTACGAAAAAAATACTTTTCTAACAAATACTAATATATACGACCAATTTTTGAGATACATTCTCTGCGTGTACCGATCCATCCAGTTGCCAGGTTGTTATGTCTGGCTTCATGCAGAGTTAAACGCGTAATTGGCAAATGAACAACACGGACGGAAGGCTGCAAAGTCGATGCTGTTGCAGTGACAAGGACGATGACGCGGAGGCAACAGCAACACACATTGCAGCAGCAGCAGCAACAGCAACAGCAACAGCAACATCCATTGCTGCAGCAACAGCAATGGCAACTTCTGTGGTAACAGCATGTGCAACTATTCGCTAGTTGGGCAAAAATATCTGTTGCCACTCAAAATCCAGCAGGGAATACTACTCACGTGTCACTAGAATTAAACTGAGAGTCCCCAACTTAAACTTTTGGTATATATGAAAAATATAGCATTGCAATAATAGAAAGTTTGCATAGCTCATTAAAAATATTAAGTTTAAATATTTATAAAGTTTTATCTTTATTAATACTAATATGTAGTATGTAATTTTTCTGAGTGCGTTTTCACCTCATCCCGCGAACCATTGGCAAGTCATTGTCCCTTTATTGGCTTTCACTTCAACCCCATGTGTTGCATAAATAGTGTTATGCAACATTAACAAAAAATCGGTTATGGTTGAGTGACCACGCCTACGTAATTGTCGCCACCACTTGAGCTTAATTAAATCACTAAATAATTTGGGATGTTGTTTGTTTAATTATTGTTCAGAAGCTATTGTGGGTGACAATAATAACCAAATATCAAATACAGCGTGTTTTTCATAACGCTCACACCTCCACAGTTTGTACAGCCAAAAGTTGTGAAAGTTTCTTTAATAATTAATTTTTGAGCGGAACTTAAATATAATGTTGCAAACATAAATGAAATACTTTGATCAGAGCTTACCAAAGAAACTCAGTGGAATTGGGGCCTCTATAATTTCTACGTTTTTTAATTTGTACTAAATCGGAACAGATAAACAGATGAAGCTAAAAGTCCTAACTTTTAATTAAAACCATTAGTGATTTTTATACTACAAATTTCACGCAGCTTAAGAGTTTGAGAGGAAAAATAACTTAAACTTAACCAAGTGCCCACTTCCATGTCAATCTTTATAATTTATAGCAATCAACTGGCCCCAAAAAGGCCAACAAAAAAGAAAACTGAATTAAACTATCTGTAATTGCTTTGGGCCAGCCCATTTATCCGGATTTCAATTAAACTAAATTTATTTAAATTAAAATCATATTTCACATTCCAATTTAGCAACGAAATTCCCCAAAGTGCTTCACATATCAACTCTATTTTCACCCCCTCAGAGAAAAATTGAGTTTCTTCAGTCATATCTAAAGTGCTTCAATGCTCGGTCTGTCAGTCGGTCCGGACTTGTTATCAAATTAATTTAATCAGTTTCAATTGTTTATGTTCTTTTGGACTTCTTGCTGGGGGTTCTGTTTTCGGGTGCATTTTCCTTCTTTTCACTTCTTTTTTTTTTGGATTTTTGCATGATTGGTGGCGGTCAGACACGAAATGGGAGAGTTTTCCGTGGCCGCCCATTTCCCACACCCCCGAATACAGAATGAGTTGCACAACTTCCAGTCGACTTGAGCTTTTCCCCCATTTTTTGGTTGGACTTCATCATTTTGGTTTTTATGATTTCGGTTCTTATTTTTTTTTCCTTCCCCGGCAATTATCTGCCTAGACAAATTGTTGCGTCCATTATGCGGCGGATTTAATGGTTTGCTTCGATGGCAAACACATGAGGGCGTTGGAATTAATTCATGAATATTCACAAAACGAACGCCGATTGCGTGTGCGGATTAAATCAAAAGAAAAGCCTCTCTCGCATTTATGTTAATCCTTGGGAAAATGCCCAAATCATCTTACCCTCGCACGAAAAGCTAATCAAATAACCTCAGAGACGAAATGCAAAAAAAAAGAAAAAACGCCTGGGGGTAATTAAGCCAAAGCTGCTGGCAAAATCGCTTTCCCACAGTCATGATGGGTGATTAGCAGAGGGGTTGTCCTGCAAATGCATCGGCTAAGCTGCAAATAAAATGTCTAAATAAACAAAGGCAAATGCAGCGCGACGCGTGCTGGCCAAAAAGCAATTGTATCTAGTGGATACCTACGTATCTAACCCTCCACCTCTTTTATCTAAAAGTGAGAAAAGTCGCACACAACGATGATGAGTTGGAGGGGGAGAAGGAGGGAAGGAGGGGGTGGTCTACCTTTGCAGCAGAACGACGTCGCTACTTAATGGACCAGAAATGCGTCGTGCAAACAGCAGCAGTCTCTCCCCCCTCTCTCCCCCTCTCAACCATCACAATTTTGTGTCCCTGACCCTCGTCCTGGCAGCGCTGCGTATGCAAACAAACGGGCGGAGGACTTTGGCCCGGAAGCGAAATGGCAGGCAGGCAGGCAGGATCGCAGGGAAAACGCTGGCATTGAATGAAAGGCAGGCGGGCCCGGCACTTGAGCACGCCGTGGCTTCCACTCCACACTCCACTCCCGGTGTTTCTGCCCCCCGAATCAGGGTCTCAAAGCCAGTGGCACGGCAGACAGAGGCAGCCACCCCTGGCGAGGCAGGGACCTCCCTTCATCCCTGGCAGCGACCCGCGTTGAGTGCTTTATTTGCAACCGCTGGTGGCACCAGGGGTGGAGTTGGAGGTGGAGTTGGACCAGGCCAGAAGCCTTCGCCTGCAGGCAAACTGCAGGCTGACATTCCCAACGATGACACTGGCACACTGGTGTGTACTTAATAACATTATTTTTTTAATGTCCCGCAACAAAAGACTAATAATATGATATCATTAGAAAATAAGAAATACATATATATGGTATAATATATGTATAAATAATAAAGTTATATGTTGACATCGGGTTGGTTGCTTATTAAAAGTTTGCTGGGAATCGATTGCTTAGAATATATAAATATGTATATATCAACAGTTTACTTATTGGTGTCATTTTTTACTATATCAAATCGTTTCCTTGTACTCTAGATATCAAGTATACATATTGAAATAATTATTCATATTTATAATATAATTATATATATAATTATAATTTTTATATTTCATTATTTTTAAGTTTTATTCGAATTTCAAAATGTAAAGTTAATGAATATAAAAGTAATATGATCTGGTAATCTTTGATATTTAATAAATAAAATTTAATGTTTTCGAAAATATCATTTTATAATACAAATAATAATATTATTAGAAATAAATATTTTTAGTGCCAATAACTTGTAAAATATCTAGGGGATTTTTTTAAAATATAGGATATCAGTTTTCAGTTCTAATATTTCTCTCTCATATATTTTCAACTATTTTGATACCACTGTTACACTTCTCATATTTTTATTGCTGGCGAATTCCGGCGGGCGCCTTGCTTTCCTCCCCTCATGGCCCACCACCCCTGGTCCCCTTGACATGACTCGCGTAATGAGCCCGTAAATTATTTTTTATTATTTTGTATTTAATTTTTTCATTGCCCCGCTATTGTTCCTTTTCGCTACTCCTTTATAACCAGGACACCAACAGGAAGAGGGAAAACGACGGCGCGTGTGTGGCATCCATTCGATATTCGAATTGATTGTGGGAATCGAATCCGATGGGCCTGATGAATAAAGAAAAGAAACGGCACGGCCAATCGATATTTAACGAGACGGCGAGGCACAATTCAGCACTAAAGTTCCCTAAATGAAGCATATTTTGGGTCTGTCAGGGAATCCATTAACGAAATGCTAATTACTTTCCGCACAATTATCTGCTTCGAGCACAAAAATCCGTAAGCACATATTTAACAAATGCAGCTTATTGGAAAATTTCACACGCCCGCATAAGCTTCCACAGATGCAGTAGCACCAGCTTCCCACGCACAGTGAAAAGATAGGAAAAGTGGGGGACTTTCCCGCTATGAAAACACATCTGGCTGAGAGTGTGTGTGTGTCCTGATAACATGGATGGCAATTAACCATTTTCTGGAGCACTTAAGTGCCGAAAAAACGATATGCATGTGGGAGCCCGTAATGAGTTTCTTCGGGGGGATAATCCAAAGATGGATAGGAAGGGGATCATATTTTATAGTTTTCTCTGCCGAAGAAAGCACTTATGGCTATTTAATGCCATCCTCTGTTATGACTGTATAATAAATAAATAATAAGTCTATAAACTGTTAGTCAGGGCTGTGAAGTTTTATCTTTACGGGGAATAGGTATTTTGCAGACAAATAAATAACTAATTCTTTCTCAAATCCAATCAAGAGAAATAAAGAGAAATTTTAATTTAAAATAACACAACTTGAAGCATGAATAAAACAAGTTTATTTGCAAAGTTTAGCACGTTTGCCAAAAGTTTTCAAAGCAGCTAAAACTTCAGATGCTATTTCTTCGGCATCATAAAAAGCCAACTTTCGTTCAGAAGCCTGCACAAACTAAATCCCATAACTCATATAAACACTCTCGACCAAAAATTTCGAAATTCCAATGCGCCCGATTGACCCAATTTCCGCTTTTATTTTTTTTGGATCCGCCCTGTCAGTCTGCGATGGATCTCAACACTTTCGGACATGTGCCAATCGTTAGCCCAATAATTTCGCGCTAATCGAAATAACGCCGACATTATGTTTACCCCTTCCTGAAATTATTTGACCAAGCCATAATATCCCCCATATAATTTATGTCTGCAATCTGACGACAGTGAAGAGTTCTTTTTCCATCTGCTTTGGTAATTTTCCTGTCACGCCCGATGGAAACTCCACATGGCACGTGAAGAGTGGATGAGAGCCAGCCCCAGAGTCCTGATTATTTTGCGGTTTATTTTAAGTTTAATTAAGCGATGATACAGAATATTTATAAATTTCATTTACTTATGGGGGCATTGGGGGAATCTCCAGGGGTATTTGCCTGATTCGTTCCACGGCGAATGCAATTCGCTCTGCGTTCTTCCGTGAATTAGTCGCGGTTATTATCATGTCTGTTCCCCCTTCGTTTATTATATATGTATGTATGTATGTGTGTATACTCCCAAATTGGTTTGGTTATTGTTGGATTTTATTCGGTTTGGGGCGTGAAATATCCAGTAGTTTGAGGGTGAGTTGACATTGGCAACATTGTCATTAACATATTTAAATGTGGGATAAGCCTAGGGTGTCTACCAATGAATAAATAAGTGAATGAATGAATTCAAATGGAAATCTATTAAGTGAGCGTAAAAATAGCATGAAGTCTTATGAATGAATTTAGTATGACTGCACTTTTTAAGACTGTAAATAAAGAAAATTTTAAATTGCTAGCAATGTTTTTAATGACTCAGGTGCAGAGCTGTTGCACCTAAAAGTCTTATTTGATTAAAAGGTACATATTTGTTATATTCAACAATATAATGAGTATTAAATATTTAACCAATTTGATTGTTCACCCAATTAAGTGCTTAAACACCTTGTTATCGTTTACATTTTTCGCGTTCTTGTTTTTAAGTAGGTACGTCATTATAATGCTTACCATTTAACCACTTAAATAAACATTTATTTAACATCCTGTAAATTACTTAAAAGCCCCCCTCCACACACACACACACACACACAATTACCTCACCGCTAAGCTGTGTTAATTATACAGATCTTAACAGTATTTTTTTCTTTCTGTATTCCACTTATCCGCCGGACTTGATGAGTAAAACAAACCGCCAAAGAGAATAAAGGAAAGTAGTGGGAAAAGGCGTACAAAAGCTTCTGCTTCGTGTGTGGCAAAGTTTACACTTTTTTTTGGTGGATATTCTGTGTTATTTTCCTCTCTTCTGCATCGTCACGTTTACAAGATGATAAAGCCTTAACCACTTTTCAACGACGAATGAAAACAAAACCCCAAATATATATATATGTATTTGCCTGACCCAAAAAACACTCGAAACAAACAAAAGCTGAAAACTTTTTTTGGGGGGGGATGGTTGTACACCAGCCACATTTATTCGGTGGGTTTTTTGGAGCCCGGGTGACAATGTCCACTTCAGTGGCAGCAACGCCTACGCCAATGCAACAATGCTAATCTGCTCTTCCTGCTCTTTGTTTTTTGTATTCTGTATTTTGTATTTTGTTGCCTTGGCTGTAGGCAGCTGGTCGTGGAAAAAAGTCAATAGTACGGGTGCAGGGGACAAAGGACTACGGACCATGGACTACGGACTGCGGGGCTGCTCCTCACTCGGTCAGAGTCATAAATTACCGCATCCCTGGGGTGCTATTGAAAAATATGTGCGTTTCGCTCCCTTTTGGTTTCGCCTCCATCCCTGTTTGTTCCTGTTTTTGGGCCCAGAAACGATGCCCCGATGAGAGGATCCGCCGTTGGCCCAAACTGCTCCTCGACTGCCTTGTCAAAAGTTGTTCATAAATTTTTTGGGCCCAACCCCGAGAGTGCCTGGCTGAAATTTCGGCACAGGAAGTTGCTGTTTACTTAACACACACTTTGCACACACACATGCGATGGGCAATGTGTTTTGTCTTTTGACCGGCAGCCCACCCATGGATGCTGCATGCAGATCCAAATCCACAACGCACATTAGGAGCTGACCCGAGCAGACGCAGCCGTTAACCGCAGGGCAGAGCTGTGGGCTTCGTCTTCCAGCCAAGTGGAGGTGGTGCCACCTGCCGCCCCCAGAATGCCCCAAAGCCCCCCAAAAACCCAACCCATGCAGCATTTGAACCATCCCATGGCCTGTCTGGTGGCGGCGGACCCACCGCCCTCGCTTTATGACTTACCATAAATTTTATGACAGCGCCTAGACACCGATATACAGACGGATTCGGAGATCCCTCAGCCGAAGGTGATAAAAATTTCATTACGTCACGCAATGCAGGTCGAGCAAAAAGCTAGCAAAAAACACTTAAGAAAAATAGGTAGCAAGAAATTGGATGTTTAAATGAAAAATATATTTCAAGGAAACTATATATCAAAGTGTTAGGTTTTTAAAATAAGAATACAAGCAAGTAAACCGGTTAAAATGTGAAGGGTAAACATATTTTTTATTCAGTTTTATAATAATATATATAATAATAAAATAATAATATAATAATCATAATATAAAACATAAGCTATAATACGACAAAATTTTGGTATTCTTTAACCATACCTGCATTGTAGCCATTTAGGATTTTCATGTTAGAGCTGTATTTTTCGCTCTATGAGCAGAGAAATTGAAAGAAAACTTGGCACCAGTGGCAAGTTAATGGCCAACAGTGTGGCAGAAATCCCTGTCGAGGGTGGAGCCCGGAGGCAGGACTGATGAATGTATATGGATGGGTGTTGGCACATCTACCTTGATTCCCCGTTGTCTTCGCCAGGTGTCGGTTGCTATCGCTCGGATAATAATCACATTAACTTCTCCAGATAATCACATTAAATTTAAGAGCTCACCAGTTAATGCTTCTTTTGATTTTTTATGAGTCAATAAGACTTCACTTCAGTTCACTTCACTCCCTATCACGCCTTCAATGGCATTAACTTAACATTTGCGGCTCTACTGCGCACCTGCTCAAGTACTTACCAAAGGACCTACTCCTGGATATCAGCCAAGTAGCTCGGGCATTAGATTAATTACCGATTAGTGGTGGAATAATTAAGCTGTTTAATTGCCTTGACCCAAATGGGTCTTAGTCAGGAGAGGTCCTTAAGCTTGTAGAATTACTCAAAGTGAACGAAATCCTTTTTATTTTCTATCCTTAGAAGTAGCTAATTAAAGTTTGATGTAATTTAAACTGCTAATTTTAATAGTTTGGAGTGCTAGACCCATATTTATCGTTTTTTATGGTTAAACAGAGCTAATTAACTGTTTCCCTGAACAGAATAGAAAAAATCATTTAGAACCCTGTAAACATGCCAAGTCGTGGCAATAGTTACCCGTTCATAGCTGGTTACGATGGGGAATTTACATTTTTAATTGAAGAACCAGAATGGAGTAACGATGCTTTACACTCCCATTGCCGATGGCCAAGGCCAGCAAACGCCATAAATGTAATGCGTTTCTTTTATGGGCTTTGTCTTAGAAATCCACCAACAGTTGGCAACATAATTTATGCACCATCGTCCGCCTTGCTGCGCGGAATTTATGGTCTTGACCAGAAGAGGAGAGAATCCATTTGCCAGGCCTCGTCGAGGTGATAATGTAAGGGAAAACACACGATTGGGTGTGCTGCAGGCAGGCAGGCAGCCAGTCAGCCAGTCAGCCTGGCCATAACTATAAGAAGAGCTACAGCATCGCGGTCCAGAACAGAACGGAGCCGAACAGACCCAAAGACCAAAGACCAAGGCAAATAAATTGCAGCTGCTCGACCGGGGCGATGAAATACAAATAGAAATACTTGGCAGCTACTGGACGTTGGATGAAGTTGCCACAGAGTTGCCCGAGTGGCAGGGCATCCGAAGAGGGGCCCACTGTCAGTCGCAGTCACTTCACATGTCCTTCGGCTTGTTTGTCTTACACTCTGACGCTCCGTGGATCGCGGCCGAGTGAAGTAAAGTTGTTTGGCCAGACAAGACTTGGCCAAATGTCGGGCCAACGAAGTCGAGCTCGAATCATGACCATTTGGGCATAAAAAACTACCTTTGCTTGGCCAATTGTACAGTGGCAGAAAAAGGCGATATAATTTGAAAATGTGCAATTCAACACCAAGATATTTTCTCATCTTAATCTAATTTAATATTCGGAGTCTTCAGATGGGATTTATAATATATTTAAGTTTTACTACTTTTAAAAGGGAATGTCAGTAAACCAAATTATTATTTTATAGATTTATTTATTTATTTCCTTAGAAGAGTTATTTGTCCATTGAAGCTTATGTTAGTAAATATTTTCCTGAGTGTACCCACTTCCTCGACTTCTCTTGACCTTTTTATGGTTAGCTTGAGTCTCGGATTTTTAACTCAGCACTCGATTTAATCAGCCTTGCAACTAACATATAATTTTGTGAATTGCAAGTTGCATGATAGGGACAATGGTAGTTCAGTTCCCAGGCTCAATAGTATTCCTCGTTTCAAAAGGAGGCCGGTAAATTGAATACGCTTGGGTTATGATGTGCTTGCCATTGGCTTAGATAAATTTCAGGCTCTCTGGGCCTCGCATGCAGATGCGAATTGAAAGGGCAGAGCCCATTAGATGTCGAGACAAGCCTTCTTCCCCCGAAAAACCCCGCGGTAATGACCCTAAATCAGCATCAGCTTCTAGGCCAATGCCCAACCGAATGTCATCATCGGCCGCGGGCCTTCCAAGAGATAACCCCATCCCAATCCCCAGATTGTAATAAAAATGTCGTCTGACTTTCGATGGGGGTGTCTCCCCCTCTGGGGTTCTTTTCGGGGCCCTCTGTCTGGCTTTAATGCACAACATATTCATGTGTCAAAAGACAATTTCGGATTTATGGCCTGCGAAATCCCCCCCTTTCCCACCAAAAAGAATCCAGCGAATGACGCAATGTGGGCGAACAACCAACAACGACAAAAAATATGTTAAGAAAGCATAAAATGATATCCAAACTACCCACTATGATCTGGTCTGGGTTTCAGTCTGGTCCGTTTGGAAATCTCGTTCATGTCTGCCTTGGGTTTGCATAAATTAGGATCTGGACAGGTTGCTGAAAGGAAAAGGAAGTTTGGGAAGGGGCAAATATTCAGTTGGTAGCGCAAAAAATGGCCATTTCTTTTATTTTTTTAGTTCTACACTCCCTGTGTGTGTGAAAGAGTTTTCCCTTTTTGGTTGATGCGTTTGCTATGGCATTTTTGGGGTTGTAATTGAAATTAAATAGATGTCGTGCCATGAATTCAAATCGTTCTCGTTTGCCCTGCAAAATGGGTATCTTAAAGAGTTAAAGATGGTTGAAAACTAAAAAAATGTAGAAAAATTGTTGGGCTATCTTTACCTAAATTTAAGACAAATATGAAAAATATACTATTGCTTAAAACTAGAGAAATTCTTCAGTTGGATAATAAAAAAGAGCTGAAATGCATTCATCCTTTTTCTGCGCTCCAGTTGAAATTGCTGTACTTAAACTCAACTCTTTCCCCCGTTTTTTTTGTATTTTCTTTATCAACGCCCAGCGAGAAAAGCAATTGGTTTTCCTCCCCTTCAGACATATTTCCTGCACTTGGGTAACTATTTTCGCACAGCTTGAACAACTTTTACTTTTCTCCGAGCTTTGAATTTATGTGTCACTGGCACTTGAAGTGGAAGTTTTTGGGCGTCCTCCCTAGGACTTTCCTCTTCGTTCTTTTCCCCCCTGATTGATGCTGGCCAAATCGATTTTACTTCATGGCACCTGGCATCCCAGCACTTCAGCATCCCCACATCCACGGCATCGACTCCATTTGTTGGGCAATCAGCTCTAATTAGCACCAGAGCAAGTTGAAATGCAAAACGCGTCGCCAGGGGATTTTGAGGGGTTGCGGGTGATGGGTTGCTCAAAGTAAATTGCTATTACTTGTCTATAATTGTGTTAGGAACTGGGGGAGGGGGTTCAAAAGTTTTACATCTGCGGAATTTTAATTGTAATTGTTTTCAAAGTTGAATGCTAGAATGAGTGACTGAACAAAAGTAAAAGAGAAAAAGATCTGCTTCCTTTAAAGACCTAAGTACTCTTAAATAGTTGGTGAAATGAGGTTTACACTATTAAAACTTCTTCAGAGATTACTTTTTTTACATTGATTGATGGTTGAACATTTTTATAAGAAGAAACTTAACTATTAAAAATTATGAACATTATCTTAATGTTAATAAACCACAGTTTTAGTATTCATATTCTGATGTTTACTAATCTTAGCAGACGTTCTTATTGTTTCACAAACTAGACTTGAAGGATTTATACCTTAAAATTTTAATTAGTATTATAAAGTCATAAAGAAAGGTTTAAGTAATTAGGTAAGCAACCAAGTTTAAATGAATTCAGAGTTTGGGATATAATCGTCTCATTTATTTCTGTTTACATATCCATTTCTTTTTCTGTTTAATGAGCTGCACCTCACATGTCGCAGGCCCATTAACCCTTTGACCCCCGCAACGCAGTGGTGCAGCTATCACAAGCTCTCTATCTGGCTTAGCTCGGTTCATTATGCGACAGTTTCTCATATCTACCCTTAGACCTCGGAATTTCATTCCCTACCAACTCGCAGGGCTTACTAATTACATTTTCAAAGTGCAAACGAAGCGTGCGAGCAGCGAAGGGGGTTTGTCTGGGGGTTTGCCCCACTAATTAGTACGATATATATATATGTGTTTATAATGCGGACCGCTTTATGCGCTCCTCTGGTTCCCGGTGGCATGAATAGACCGAGGAATAAGTGGCATAAATTAAAATAAAATGTACAAGTATGAAATGTAACTGCGGCCGGGAGACGACTGCGATAAAAATCTAAAATAAACACGCTGCAGCAGCAACATGCAACGCACACAGCAACAGCAGCAACAACAACAACAACAACAACACAGCTACATCAGCATTAATTAAGCATGAACATTTAACCTGCCCACTCGGCCACGCCCCCTTTTTCCACATCGAGAGGGAGTCGCGTGTCTTGGCCAAGGGTCTCCTTTCCGTTTTTTATAATTTGATTGATTTATTGTGTATCCCATGGAGGCGCCTCGCAGATGCAACAAAAAGGAGGTCCCTTCCCCACAAGCGCATGGCTAATTTAATTAAAAATGCATTGCTGGACAGGTAACAGTTGCAGGTTACAAACACCGGGGCTGTCAAAACTATCAGATCAATTTGTGGATAAGGATAAGTAGAGGGGAGGAAAGAGGGATAACCCTGGACAGGTGCCAGCAGGTGTGACGTGGGTGCCCTCAGATAGGCATCATTTTCGGCTCTACTGTGAAGTTTTCCTTACAGGCTCAATGTCTTTAAGTCCATCATTTCCCCGCATTGTTAGCCAAACTTATTTGTTGATTGTCTGCAATAAAAAAAGGAGCAAGGCGAGCAGGGAAACTTGACAATCACTTTAGGAACGCGCAGCATGCCATTTAACTCCTTCAATATGTCACTAAAGTGTCTCGATGGACAGATATTTTCCGAGCTCCGATCCAGTTCGGAGAAAATCAATTTTCCACGCCCCCAACGAGCAGAAGAAAACTGTTATCCCTTGTGATTGATTATGCAGTCGGGTCGGGTGACTGAGCGAAAAGTTTTTCTTCAATTCACTTGGCCCACAAATATATCATTAATTTCGCCTCGGCTGGATGGGATTAGCAATGGCATGGGGACTTAGGTGATGTGCAACAAGCATTGCACCTAAAAAAATTTATAAGTTTTGGTCTTTAAATTAATGGAAACCAGATAAAAACAATTTAAAAGATCTTCAATCTCTTAGTTTTTCAATGCTTCTCAGAACGATCAAAAGGTTTAGATTATAATTTGTATGTTATTTGAATAAATAAACATTTGTATGTTGTTTGTATTCTTTTCAAACATTTTTTTATTAAAAAAGTATCTTAAAATTAACAATAGGTCCAGTAAAACTCTAATATTGATAAATATAATTATTCTAGGTAAAATACGTATCTCTATATCATATTCTTAGTGCGCTAGTTTTAGTGTTCAATTAAAAATAGGTGGAACTTCATGACATAAATTCAACAATAAACTTTTGAATTATGATTTTCATTTTTTTTCGAGTGTACTAACTATGTTTACCCTTTTTCCATCCATTTGCAGGAGTCTCAGCAGAGCTGTACTACGTGCGAGAGGGTGCCATTAACGACTACGCCTTGAACTTCGCCGTGCCCGTGCCGGCGAACATCAGCGACGTGACCTTCACGTGGCAGTCGCTGGTGGACCACCCACTGCCCTACAGCATCAACATCGTCACTTCGGATACGGAGGTGTTGCCCCGGCCCATGCTGAACATCTCCCGGATCGGGGATGTGCCCATGGAGCCCCAGACCTGGGGCATTGCCCTCAAGTGCTCGGGCACCAGGAATGCCGAGGTGACGGTCACCATCAATGTGGAGGTGATCCTGGACCGGGCGACCAACAATAACACGAACCTGATATTCAAGCGGAAGAAGATCTGTTTGCGGGAGGAGCAGGATAGTGCGCACGAGGAGTACGACGATGATGATGTGGACTTGATGCAGACGGCGCGTGGCGGACATGGCAGCGACATCCACTATGTGGATCGCAACGAGGAGCATGTGGTGGCCAATGGACACCTGTCGCCGGAGCGAGAGCGTGGAGAGAAGGAGAAGCAACGCCCGGTGGTCACTGAGTCGCCGGTGAATGTGGGCAGGGGCAACTCCGGGGGATCCAAGCGGGACTTTGATCCCATGCTGAGGGAGAACCTGGTGCCGCCGGCCAGTGGCCTGGTCACCCTCATTGTGGGTGGCATTCTGGCCCTGGTGCTGGTCTCCACCCTCATCCTGATCGCCTACTGTGCCAAGGGCCCCTCCAAGCGGCATCCCTCTAACGGAGTGCATCTGATCAAGACGTCCAGCTTCCAGAGACTGCCCACCATATCGTCGACGGCCCACAACTCGATATATGTCTGCCCATCGACCATCACACCCACATATGCCACACTGACGCGGCCCTTTCGCGAATATGAGCATGAGCCTGAGGAGTTCAACCGCCGCCTCCAGGAGCTGACAGTCCAGAAGTGCCGCGTCCGGCTCTCCTGTCTCGTCCAGGAGGGAAACTTTGGTCGGATCTATCGCGGCACTTACAACGACTGCCAGGAGGTATTGGTCAAGACCGTGGCCCAGCACGCCAGCCAGCTGCAAGTGAACCTCCTGCTCCAGGAGTCCATGATGCTCTACGAGGCCTCCCATCCGAATGTCCTCTCCGTGCTGGGCATCTCCATCGAGGACTATGCCACGCCCTTTGTCCTCTATGCCGCCACGGGAAGCGTGCGGAACCTGAAGAGCTTCCTGCAGGACCCGTCGTATGCCAGGAGTGTCACCACCATCCAGACGGTGCTAATGGGCTCCCAACTGGCCATGGCCATGGAGCACCTCCACAACCACGGCGTCATCCACAAGGACATTGCGGCCAGGAACTGTGTGTAAGTGTTGCCCTTAAATGTCCTTATCAATGGGGGTTAAAATGAAAGGGGCTTTAAATGACTTCAATGTTGAAATTGTTTATCTATTTTCAATTTTACCCATTTATCTTAGGGAGTAAAAAGTTATAAAGAAATATGTTCTATAAATAGGTATTGAAAACAGTTTAAAATGATCTTAAGCTATTTTGGCTGAAACTTATAACAGACTTTGTTCTTGTTTATACATTACAGACTTTGTGAATTTTTAAAATGTAAGCTAATCATAAATTTAAATCATGGTTTTTCCCCCAGGATCGATGATCAATTGCGTGTGAAGCTCACGGATAGTGCTCTTAGTCGTGATCTCTTCCCGGGTGACTACAATTCTCTGGGCGATGGCGAGTACCGACCCATCAAGTGGCTATCGTTGGAGGCTTTGCAAAAGTCGCATTATAACGAGGGCAGTGATGTCTGGTCCTTCGGCGTTCTTATGTGGGAAATGTGTACGCTAGGAAAGTTACCCTACGCCGAAATCGATCCCTACGAGATGGAGCACTATCTCAAGGATGGCTATCGACTGGCTCAGCCCTTCAATTGCCCCGATGAGCTGTAAGTACTCTATATTTTATATGATTTATTACTCTATACTCTATAATCTATTTTAATTTAAGCCTATCTGTAGTTCTAGGCTTTTCTCTTTCATAAATTTTTCTTAACATTAAATTCATTTGGCTAACATAATCCTGTCTCATTTACAGCTTTACTATTATGGCCTATTGCTGGGCCTCGATGCCGACTGAGAGACCCTCGTTCAGTCAGCTTCAGATCTGCCTATCGGAGTTCCACACCCAGATTACCAGATATGTTTAACCAGCGGTGCTGAAACATGCCAAGACCTGTAAATATAACAAGAGGCGACGTCGCAAGATTTTCCAGCAGACCACGTCGTCCACTCTTTTCCCAAAGACATATTAAATGGAAGCGCCTAGATATTGGGGTTAGTAGCAGATCCCCAGAAGTACATACATGAATGACTTACGAGAAAATAAGAATTATATAGCAGGAGAGCAAAATGGGTGACGAAGGACAAAAATGTCTCCCCACTCAACTCGTAGTTATATGTTTAGTCAGTAAGGACATGTGACATTTCAATGCAAAAGTTAGGATTATAAAAATAAAACAAACATCGCCCTGTTAAGACAAACACACACCCGTTCTCTGGATAAGAAGAGCTAATTCCCAGTTACAAGTTATCTCGACGAACCCATCATAAGATATAAAGAAATAGAAAATATTGATATAGTAATCATAGCTAAAGCAGATCCATTAAAATCAGAATCCCACAAAAAACCAGTGCTAGGATAGGTCCCCAAAAAATAAGTCGTAGTTTTGAAAGAGAGCGTTGCAAGTTTGTCATTATAATGGGATACCAATACGATACCGAAACATATATCTATGTAAATGTATTCACTTGTGTGTTTATGTCTAAGAACCGTAGTGCTAGTAAGAACTCGAAATATTTATCTAATGTTAGTGCACACGCGATCCGAAATCCTTAACCCTAAGTTAATGCCCCTTACAGTCTCGAGTTGTAAGTTTTTGTGTAATATACTTAAGCAGTTTGCATTAGTTGTTAAGTTACTCCTTATGGTTTTCTATGGCAAAGACACAAAAGAAAAACGATTTCAATAAACGTCCGTGCATAATATTTAAAAACAAAAAACTAAATGGTTTCTTTTTCAAGTGGGCAAGGGGAAATGGAACAAGCAACGCAATATAGAAAAGGCTCCTGGTAAGTAAGGCATTCTCATTGAGCCCGACCACGCCCGTCACTTAGCCTAAAACAACGCACTCTAAGAGCAATGTGCTGTTTGGATACCACCTCCGCCACCCAGCCATCCCAAAACCAAGCCCCAAACCCAAGTGAACCTAACCAAACCCAACGCCACCGTACCAATCTCTTTGCAACACAAAAGGCATGTAATGCCAACTGCCTATTTCAGAGCAGGCGATCCCTCCACCTCCAACTACAGGGATTTCTCGAAAATGGACAAATTCTGCCATTCAAAGTCATTTCTCTGGATCGCATTTTGTTCCAGATGTATAAATTATTTAATGTAAGGTTGTCCAGATTTTGCGGAAAATAAAAATAATTTGACAGCGGGTAAAGTATTTTATCAACATTTTTATCATACTTTTTAACGGGAAAGGTATTTTAACATATTTGAAAAAACATAAGCGAATTTTAAATCGTTAATAAGAAAAAAAATTTAAAATCTTAATAGATATTTATTTTCATATTTTTGAACATCTATTAACTATAATCATAACCAATGATATTTTTCACATAAGATTGCAACATAGATCCTAATTGCTACATTCCTCACTTGTCTTAAAAATTAAAATATATTAAATGAATACTAAAATATCCTCCTCAGAGAACGACCACTGTACAGTGTACACACACAGGTAAAGTCCTTTCCCGCTCACCTGCACGTGAATTGTAGAGGGGCGAGGTCACGGCATGCCTTTTGATTGCCATGCTGACACTACTTAGTTTTTGGCACGTCATGCCGGGGACATGATGTTGGCAGCGTCCTTTTTAATATGCCCGTCACACCGTCAACGAGGCAAGACTAGTTTTTGTCCAACTCTGGCCTGCCCCCACCTTCGAAGATCCTTTAAAAAACGCTCAGAGTGGGCTGCTCGTTTGGCACGTGCCCACAACCGGGGCATTTAGCTAAAGCCACTACGCAAATCGAAAGCTAATAAGTACGAGACCACCAAGGACTCGAGTCCTCCACCGAAGTGGCTTGTACAGCATCACAAATCTCCAGGCTTATGCATAAATTCAGTTCATTTAAACATGAAATGGCGTAACCACTAAAATATGGTTTTTGCTTGCTCTTGAATTATTAAAAATAATAAAGCGTATTTAATAATTATAAGATGTTTTTAAGTATCTGAAATATAAATCATACGTATTGCTTAATTTACTTTTCCGAATTTGCCTAGTTTCTTTAAGTTTCTATAAATATGAAACTGCAAGTCAGAGAGTAGTTTAAAAATAATAGTAAAGAAAAATGTTTGCGGCCAATCTCCAACACAGAGAAATCCAACAAAAAAAACTTTTTAGTTACTCTAAAAAGTTCAAAACTTCAAAGTGATATCGATGAAAGGGCCGCGAACTGCTGACTCCAGTGACATCGATGAAAGGGGAATCCTTTTGACTTTTGAACAAATTGCCAACCGTCAGTTAATATCCATAAAAATCGCCTTGCGGTTGGCAAAGATTTATAGAGTCAAAGGAAGCCAATCAAAAGGGCTGAACAGCCGGTGAACTCGAATAGTTGCGTTTCAATCAAATTAAACTGCAAGCCCGCGGGGGCGTACAAAGGATATTAAGTTATTAAAAACTCAAAACGGTAAGGCAGCCTGGCCAAATAAATGGAAGCCAGCCGCAGAGTGGTACGCACCCAAAAACTGAAACGTCAAAGAGGTCGCAGTGAAACCGAAGCCCAGAAATGGGCGGAAAAAGGAAACCATCGCAAAAGTGAGTGCGGAAAAAAAAAAACTTGAAATTGAAAAACAAAAGCCAACTGGAACTTTGTTTTCGGTCAACACTCTAAGCCAAAAATCAACAAATATAAAAAATTTCGTGGCACGTGAGGCAGCATTTCAATTTTTTAGCGCTGAAACTTTTCGTCAGCGTGGGCGGGGAACCACACCCCCCCTCCCCCACACCTCTTACCAACCAATACCATAAAACACCAGCAACCGGTGAGCGGAAAAAGTGGAAAAAGCGGGGAAAGCGGGAAAACAAGAGTGAGTGAGAGTGGGGCGACATTTCGGTCGTCAGTCAGCGAGAGTGGAGTCCGTTGGGTGCCATTTGGGAAGCCATCGGCCATGCCCCATGCCCCAGTTCCTCACCTGTTTCCCATCCTGCGGCTACCTGATGTCTGAACTTTTTATGGGATGAGCTGGTGTGGGTTGATGAGTAGCTGCCAGTGATGACAACTTTTGCTGGCCAATAAAATAAACAGCTAACTATCCCACATAAACAAGTTAGATGTTTAACTACATATAACATTTTTGAAACTAAAAATACATAATTTTTATTATTCATTTTCCTCCTTGTATAAAAGAAAGAAATAAGGGGAACTCATTTTGTATTTTCTTAAATATTTTTTTGAGTTTCATTTTTTTGACAAACCGAACCTTTAACTTCGTCCGGCTTTTGTGTTGATGTTTATCCATTTTAAGTGTGTTGTTCTATTTTTATTTATTTTTTTTTTCGATTAAATTAAAATTGAATTTTATTTTTTAGGAACAACAAATATTCACTTAAGTTTCTAGTTGTTTAATTATGCAAATTTAATGACTTTAAATGTATATTTAGCTAAGTTGGATCAATAGTTTGAGATTCTTCTGAGATTTTTTATGTCTAATAAAAAAGCCAGAATTGGCGACTCTGATCTGCAGACGGATAGGCATCATTTTGCTGATGGCTTTGCTAACTGCAACCCAACTTTGGCCAAAGTCGGTAGGGGCCTGGCCTGTCCTCAAAAAATTGATTACTTTGTCGAGAGCGCGAAGCGGTCCAGTTTGGTTCAGTGCGGTTCGGTTGGCATTTTCAAGCTGTTGATTATGGCCACGGGGCATTAGCTGAAAAATAAATATTTACCTTTGAAATTATAAGGCAAAGTTTGCCAGCTTCTGGTATGAATCCTATGATTGTTGCATCAGCTTGATTCGCTTCAAAAAGTTTTTTTTTTCGATTGCAAAACTAATTAAAAAGTTGATGAAGTTCGCCGCTTGGAATTACTTTTAAAGATTTAATTCGTTCATTGTGGATGAGAGAGAGAGTGTTTGAGTAAAGGGACTTTTTGAAAGGGTTAGAGTTAATTTCTTTTGAGGTTGCCCTTGGCAATGACAGGTTTGAAATTGTAATTATACTGTAAAACAGTTTTTTAGGAAAGGTTATTTAAATTATATTGTATTAAAACAGTTGTTAAATAATTAAAAAGGTTATTATAATACTTTTTGGGGTAAATAAAACAATCAATAAAAGACAAGAGTTTGTTTTGATTAATTTCACTTAGAGTAAATTTAAAATTTTTTTTATGATCGTAATCATGATTTTCTTTTAGTCACATAGATATGTTCAAATAAAATGTCTTATATATAATTGAATATATTTAGTGATTTAAAAGTCACCTTTTCTCTTGAGTTAAAGAATGTCGAAAGACAGTTCCCAAGTTTTAAGCTAAGAGCTGCTTAAGCCACTTTCTCCATTGGACCCTAACCGATTTTCCCGCCCGCTGTGAAAATGCCAAATGCAAAAATTGTTTTTCAATTTCTTTTCTTTTTTTCTTTTCTTTTCAATACACGCAGCGGAACGAAGCAGAGGGAGTGGAGAGCGAACAGAACAGAGAACAACATTAGCATACAACTTTTCTTATTATTTTTTATGTGAAAAATTCTCCAAATTGCCGCCGTCGCTGCGAAATGGGAAATGGGAAAGGAGTTTCAGGATAAGGAGCGAGTGAAAGCGGGGAAAGGGAGGAGGACCGTCAGCAACAAAACTGCAAACGGCCAAGGAAGCGGAAACGGAAAGCATACAACGCCAGACAAACGCCAAAGGAAAATTTACTTTGCTCGGTGGTGTAACGAAGGACTGTATCTCAGTATTTTGCATCTCTATCTGTAGCTCTATCTGCAGATGTATCTGTATTTGTATCTGGAGCTGTGTCGATGAGTCAAAGCCAATGGATGAAAAGTAAAAACCATCGCGAGTTGGCTTAAAATACATAATAATGACATGGAAGGAAATGATTTTCATTTGCCAGCCATCGCTTGATTGGAGTTACGGTTACCCAACTTCAGCTACACTCTAAATAAAATAAATAGTTCAAAAAGTATACAATAAAATAATAATTAGAGAAAAATGGAAGTCCTTTGGTTAGCACATATTTTAACTAACTATATTCTATATATTTCATGTTATTGAATTTCTTCAAAAAGCTAAAAATGTTAAGCTAAAATAAATATACAAATTTAATTTAATAAATATTTATATTTTTTTCGAAGCCTTTATAAGCCGAAAGACGTATTTTTTTTATTCAAAGGTTTAGCCGCGTTTTCAACTTCCAAAAATTATTTTATTTTCAGTGTATTGCTCTAGCTGAAGCTACCGCTTCATTTGTCGCAAAGTTTTATTGAATTACTCGGGCGTGCCTCCAGTCGCAGACTGTCTATCGTTTCGAGTGGTTGGAGGACTTTCGCCAAACCGAACCGGGTAGGAAGTTCGTCTTCCTTTTGATTATAACGCCTTTTGAAAATTCATTAAAAACTTTTTTTTCCACTTTTTTGCCAACGTTGTCAATCGATTAGCCTTCCTGCCTTCCTTTTTCAGGCGAAAAAAAGGAGAAACAAAAAAAACAACACCACCTGCATTCATTTATCATTTTGCACCGCCACTTTTCGTCGCTTGGCGCCTTTGACTTTGCCTTTGACTTTCTGCCAATTGTCATTATTCATCGCAAACTGTTTGCTGCGAGCTTCCACCTCCATTTCCACTTGGCCAGGATGAAAACAGTGAGTTTCCCTTCAGCAAGTTGGCCGAAAATTTCCCACATATGCCGGACACGGTTTGATTAATTGTCGAAAGTATGGCGACTGCTGCCTATGTTCCGAGTTCCTGCTAGATTCAAGTGAGTTGGGTTATTTCTGGTTATTTGTGTTGACGCTAAACTCTGCAGTCAGGGCTCATAAAACACTTGCGAAACTTGCGATTGGTAACGGGGAATTGGGATCGATTGTCTGTACTTTAAGCGGCCAATGACAAGTCTCACTCATGTGATTTATAAACTTGGCTAATCAAGTGCTGTCGAACTGGAGTTATTCGAGTTGTTGTTCCTGTCAACCTCGATAAATGGTCTTCTTTTATCGATTTGGGCACATCTTAGTCACCAATTTATTACAAAAATGTTAAATTATATTTATTAAATAATTACCGGTTTGAAAAATATCCTATGTTTTGAAAAAAATCTTATTTGAGTAAAGCTTTCGAAAAAGTCAACGTGTTTTGGATTTTGATAAAGTTGTTATTTATATTATTGTTACTCATACTTCGCAATATCTTTTTTATTTATAGTAAGTATCTTTTTGTAACACTTTTATTGAAGAACATTTTGTACTCTGTTAATATCTTTTAAGCAAAGTGTATTTCAGCACTTGTGCCATTCTTTAAGTCGATTTCCGGATGATGTTTTCCGTTCCAGCCCTGCCCTTTATGCATTTCTGTTGCACAGATTTCTCGGTTGGCATCAGCCTGAAACAATTGCACAAAGCAGCGCCAGTCTAACCATTATATCGGCGAAATACGGACTCCCGGAGCCAAACACAGGACACACAAACATCGCTTTGGGATGCAGCGGACTCTACATCAATTTGTCGAATAAGCAACTTAATCATTTGCCATTGTCAATGCAATGCGGCTGCCTTTTGGCATTACCGATGCTGTTGCCCGAAAGGCTGAAAGGATGGCTGGGGTGGTGGATCCAAAAGGCAGGATGACCGGAACTGGAATCGAACTTGAGCCCGGAGGAGGATGGCCGGCAGCTGGCCGAACTCGAATGGAACTGAAACGTTGCCAAGGCTTCGAATAAAAATTATGCAGACTCGAAACAAGGACGGTGGGTGGTGCCATGGGTGCAGCTCCATTCAACCGACAAATGTGGCCATGCCACTTGCTGCCAAAATCAGCTCGGCCCAAAAAGGGGCAGGGGATGGGGGTCTAGCTCTACTTGACTTGGGTTTTTGGCTTCAGCTTCAGCTACAGCCACAGCTTTGGCTTTTGGCCGACTGCAGTTGCACAATTTGCCGGCTGGGGGTTCCGTTTTTGGGGCATCCACTTGCTGCCATATTGCCACTTGCCACTTGGTTTTATGCAACAAATCATTGGCATAATTTAAAGCACCCATCTCTTTCTGGGCCTTCTGCTGGCCATGGATGGTGGCAACCAAGGGGTTAAGTGCCATGCATGACTAGGATTCCTAGTATCTCTCTGGTCTCCACAGTTCCCATTTCCGGTATTCTGCATGATTATTGAATGTGGTCGGAGATTAATGAGGCTTCTGTCCCATCTTCTACTGCTGCCCCACTCCTTAAATGTTGTTTCGTATGGTTGCTGATTATAAACCGTATTAAATTCTCCTCCTTTTCGGCTTAGCCAGGATAAAAGGAGCGTCAACTGATGTTTTGACTTCTTAAATTGTGGTAATTCGTACGTAAAACTTGAATAATTTTCAGAAATCTCATTCGTTTAAATGCTTAGGAGGGAGAACCATTTGAAATGGGATTGAGATGACTTTTGTATGATATCTGAAATTCAAATAATATTATTCATTATTGCATATTTTAAATTGATCTTAAATATAACATTTAATTATAATAACATTTAAAAGTAGCTTACAAATAATGCGAATATGATTACATTTACAACGTAATAAGTTAATAAGTTTCTACCACCCCAGAAATCTGAGCCACTTATTCCGGCAACTTGTTTATGGCAACTTGCCGGCACCTAGACAAACTGGATGCAGATGGCCAAGAGGGGAAACGTTGGCCAGGAATCAGCGCCAATAGCAAACAATAACACTTGCAAACGCTGCCGCTCACAACTGGCAATTTAATTAAATTTTTTGGCCAAGACCAGTGGTGGTATGGTGCTCTGGTCTAGTTTTGGGGTTCGAGTTACGATCCCAACAACTACGTGCCCAAAAGCAGAGGAGCGAGTGGTTCTCCATGAGCCATGAACACACAGGAATATGGTGTATGTTATATACCTGGAAAGTCTGTCGTATGGCGACATATGCGGCGCATAAATTAAACACTCTTTGCGAGCCGAGGAAAACGAACTGGCTCACGTACTTTCGAGGTAACTGCCACCTGCCAGTTGCCTCTGGCTTTTGGCCATAAACGTGTAGGCACTGCTCATTAGTTTTTCTCGCCTGGGCGAAACTCCTTGAGACACATCCAACGGTATGTGTATGTGTATATTTTATTTTATTGATTTAAATTCATTTTTCTTTTGCAGCCACCCGACTGCGACAACATTATTCGCATTACTCGTTCTCACCCGGCTTGCAGTTGAGCAGTTAATCATTCCTGCCCCCCTCCTCGAGGTCTCCATGGTACACTTACCCACCGTATTTATATCGTTGTTGCAGTTTTTTTGGCTCACGTCCGATTCAATTTCCAAAAAGGTGTCTTTCGTTGGCGCCCCTCCAGCTGCTCCCCTTCTCAAGCCAGAGCCATAAAGTTTGAGCTCCGCACTTATTGAAGATATTTACGGCGCATCTCGGAAATATAAAATGAAACTAAGCGTTTGGGTTATTTTTTATATTTACGGGAAATTCCAAATTGTCAAAAATAAAGCATCATTTGATTATTTATCCTTTTTATTCTTTTAAGAGATATTGAACCCTTTAACAGGATAACGCAATAAACTTTAGAGATAAGTTTAAAACATATTGAATAAATATTTGGCGTCACAGTTTTGAAAGCTATTGACTTTATAAAAACTATGGTAAAAATATGTTAGGTAATGCAGTTAATTATTAAAAAACTAGAATCAAAAACTAAAACTGTAGTATTTTATTCGGTGGTTCTTAACTATATTTTAAATGCGTCTTGTGGATTGCTGTGCAGATTTAAACTTCCATAACGCACTGTCCCTTCGGACTTATATTTTATTTTATGGTTTTTTTTTACTATTGGAGTGGGACTGGAGCTGGCTTTTCTGGCCTGCAATGATGAAAAAGTTTGGAGTCCTAGTCTGGTCGTCATGTTCCGAATGGAGCTGGCTTGTGCCCAGTGAAGTGTGCCATTTTTGGGGAGGCAAGTGGAGTCGGGAAGGGAGTGTGGGCAGAAGTTTATCAATAAAATGGTGCGGTACACGAGTTATTTCTTTTGCATAGATGGATAAGCAGATAGATTGGCAAGGAGCGCACAGTTGGTAGTCGGTTGCCCGATACGCTTGACTTCTCGGCTCTGAAAGCTTTTTCTGTGGGCAAATATATTCATGCTCTGCGGCTGAATGGTCATGGTATGCCAAGTCTGTATACCAATAAAAATATGTTATGGGTCACAGCTGAGAAATATTCCGCTTAACCTTTTGTAATCGTAAGAGGAGAACTGAGATCCAATAAATCAATCAGTGGCGATAAAACACACAGCTGTCATCCCAATGTAATTCAATCCAATTGAGTGCGGAATACAACACTCGAATGAAAGATTCATTTTTTGGGGCTCCATTGGAAGGTGTGTGTGCATTCTGATAACTCAATTAACATGTTACTTCCACGAATTATGAACAGATTTTACGAGCTCGAATAAACATGAACGAATTCGAGGCCCGTATCTTGTATCTTGTACCTCGTATCTTGTATCTCGAATCTTGTATCTGGGATGTGTTGAAGAATTGCTGGAGCTCAAATTTCAGACAGCGAGTAACACGAAACTTTTGCCAGGGGCTGCTGTGAACAATTGATTGGAAAAGGATTCGGTATATGGCTTACTTTATTCTTTCCCCCGAAAATGAATTCCCATTGAAGCGTTAATCCATTTCAGGTCGTCCGCAGCGGGGTCACCAAATTGTTGCATGCGCACATAATCGGATTTAAAAGGCCGGATGGGTTTATTTTTTAGAGGTTCTACCCTTGGGCAATTGCCTGTGCTGCCGCACTATTTAGTGACAATGACCTACTTGTTGGGCGCACATAGGGAACCTTATCCTAAACATTTACGGCTGAGCAAAATTGTGCATAAATTAAAAAATAGGTTCATAACATAAACTATAAAGCCATGAAAACGGGTGCCACAACGGCCCTGCCAAAGGAGATTGCCCTGTCAGCCTCCATTTTCCATCCACTCCGCTGTGTTTTTCCTTTCAAAGGCAAAATTGATGACAATGCGGCTTTTCATCGCCTCGCCAGCCCTCACTTTTGTGTGTGTGTGTGTGTGTGCGCGTAACAAAAGATAAAATTTTCATTAAAACCATTATAAACTGATTTTGCAGCAGACAAAAAAAGAGAATATGAATAAGAGGGCTTACAATTTGAGCGGGCCAAGTGAAATAGCATACCTACACCATTTGACGCCTATCGAAGGCGCTACACTTAACCGGATAATGAGGGGATCCTTTGTAGAAATCCGTCCTGAGAATTCCTTGTTAAAATGCTTAGAGGGTGTATTGAATAGAGTATGTTTATAGATGCATTTTAATTTTTATTTATTTTAGGGAGCCGGTCTATTGAACTACACCAGAGCTGAGGCAAACCGCGAATCGAATCGCTGATCTCCCTTTTTTTATAAACACAAATTAATAAGTGTTTCTAATTTCAAAAGAGACTAGACAGGACTGTTACCCTTTCCCGTTTAAGCCCAACTGTTATATATTCTTAATTGTTAACAAAAGCAAATGAGTTTTATTTCTTCAATTTAGGCTTTCTTAATCCCCAATTAAAACCTCAATCAATTCTATTTCCTTATCGCACAAAAGATCTCTTCCAGTTAAGTCGCTTTAATTCGATAGATTTCGGTTACGCCATTTCATTGCAGATAAACCGTTTCTAACCACCAATTAAACTTGGAACTCAATAAATATCTTTGCCTGTTATCGAACTCCGCCCACATCAGATCGCCTTTCACCGATGCCAGCTCATCGCATATCCCATATATCATCCCCATTGGGGTGGAGGACACAAAGTATTCAATATGTACGGGCTTACAGTGCGTTTCAAAAATGTACAATGTAATATATTTAAAATCAGGAAATGTGTTTCACTTGATTATCGACTAAACCTACTCAAATAAAATAATTAATTGCCCTTATATAATTTAAGAAAAGCTGATGATAAATTCTAAATACTTATACATTATTATTAAATACAAAATGAACTGTCTGTTTTAGTTGTTAATAATAATTTTTACACCATTTTAAAGAATGGTTTCTTTATTATAGATTGGAAGTTGTAGTTCGTTTTTGAAAAAAATTAAAAACAAATTAACATTCATCACTTTAAAAATTTATTGACATGATATAGTTCTTAGCTCTTGATGGGAATTAATTAATTAAATATTTAAGATTTACCATTTTTAGCTCTTATTGCCATTCCTTACGATTACGAAATGTACTGTTCAAAATCTATTGCCTTAGTCGAATTACACATACAGGAACACGACCAAGAAAAGCGCCCACATACGGCAAGCAAATATTGTACGTTGTGTAAATATCCTGTCTCCATATCGTGGCTGCGCTTTCCGCTTTCCACTTTGCATTTTCCAGTTTCCCCCCACCCCATCCAGCGATACGGTGATATTAGGCTTTTGTATGGCACACGGCGGAGTGTCGTGCTGGGCCAGGATTTTCTCTCTGTGTACGGGTGTGTGTGTGATAACAAACCGAGGATTATTTCGCATTACTTTATTTTCAGAACCGCTAGCAAGTTTTGCGGTCCTTTGGCACAGGCTTCGTCCCTTATAATTTACACGCTGATTGCACGACGGGATTATGTATAATTTCTCTTCGGTTTTTCGGTCTTCCCAAAAACCCAACCATCCGCCTTTTTAGCACCTCCTGGTTTATCAGATTCGCTAGGTATATAATTTTTTGTGTGTGATTTTTTCGCCTCTCCCTTTGGCACGTTTTTATAGGCTTACGAAATTAATTGTGTGTGTGTAGGGGTAGATGCGGTGATGGATATGGATATGGGCACATTTGATTATATTTTGGCTAAATAATGAAATTATCTGGCAATAAAGCGTAATTCCTTCCCATGGCTCTTGGCAATTTTGAAGGTATTAACGTGGCTTAAGCCTCCCAGACAGTCGCCCATAATGATGGATGGTTCGGGGGAGATTGGGTAATTGAAATTTAAGGTTTCAGATTTAGGCAGCTGGAATCGAAGTGAAAGTCATTCGCGGCAAAGTGCTTAACCCAACTGACCTAACACAGTAACCGCATTAGATCCCCTATAACTATGACCGACCACCATGTAAGTGAAACCAAACCCAACCAAACAGCAAATATTGAAAAAGCTGCCACACACATCTATCTATCTATCTATCCTCAACGAGCAGAACATTAATTTCTAATGCTATTAACGAGGAGAAATTTATGGGGAAATGGAGAGGTTGAGGTTACGGCTACACTCGAAATGCATCAACGTAAACATCTGAAACATAATACAAATAATTAAAAATAGCCCAGGGAGAGACAATGGCGCAAATTGTCCGACTGTCAAACAACCCAAGGAGGAAGAAGGTCCAACCCCTGGTCTCTTCTGGGCGAAAACAATTGTGTCAATAGGTTCACCCGCATTCGGAGACAGATAAACACAAAATGATAATGGTCACGAACAGCTGCTGGCAACTGTCAACCCAGTGAGTCTGACTCAAATAAGTTGGAATATTCGAAAATGCCCCGAAACTAACGAATGAAAGGCACCTATTATCCCAATTCGAATTCAATTGTATTTCATATAAAAAACTTAAAATATTGTACATAAAAAGTAAAAAATACATTTCAAGTAAAAAGGAAATCAGAAAATTTTTTTTAGTTAGAAACAAATATTATTTACTAAAAATGTATAAAATATATGAAAAAGAGTAAATATTATTATTGAAAGTCATTCTTTCTTGTAGTGAACACAAATTGTGTTCATCCCATTCAATTTTTCAGTACAGGATACGAAAAGATATGGGCGGAACCGAATCCAACAGGCTGCTGCCGCTGAGACATGATCTATGCGACACACCCCACTTTCTAGAGGCACAAAAAGGATGGTATGGCAGAGGAAACTGTAAGGCGACACCTACAGCCATCATTTGTTTACACAATATTGGATATTGGATAGGATAGTAGCCAGGCGAGGGAAAGGAAATAGGCATTAGCTGGAAATTTGTTAGGCCAAACACGCACTCAAGAAAGGACAACAATGGATGCGAAAGAATAATCGAAGGCGGATGGTAAATTTATGCAGGCGACAAATTTAAAACGCATGTCCTGGGCAAGGAAAAGTCAGAGGAGGAACATAAGGTAGCAATCCTTAAACAGATCTATTGTTTATTTATTGTCTGTTGCCCTGTTTGCTTTTCTTTTGTTTGAGGGCCGACTGGTCGACCACACGCATCCATCCAGACACAATACGGTTCGATCCGGTCATCCTGGTCACGGCTTAGTTACTCTCCTCTATTTTGCGGAATCACAGCTAGAACTGGCTTAGAGGCAGTTGGACTGGGCCCAGACAGACAGCTTCATTATGGGATTGGCTCGTTTTACGGGTATTATTAACGTGAAATTGGCAGGCGGTCAATAGGTCTCGGTTTTCCCTTTGTTTCGGTTATTAAGAATTCGGGTAACACGAACTGAGGTAGCGGCCCTAGGAAGCCACACAAGTAGCACCTGAAACAATTAACAATGGGTAATGCGAGTCATCGATGGCTGAATGAAGACGTTTCCAATTCCCAGTGGACTTTCTATACTCGCATTATCCCATTATTTCTCCCTTAATATCTGAGAACAATTTGTTTTGCGATATCGGCAACTTCACTAAGCCAGTCCCAACAAAAACAGACCGAACCAGACATCCATTCACGACTATCCCAAAGCCATAATGCATGCTTATCGCAGACATTCCCGAAATAAAACTCTTGCCATTCGAGACACTCATGAAATCTTTGAAGCTGGATAAACACAGGCTTCTGGTTTTCGAGATGCCACCGTGACACGATTAAGGCTGTTTGTTAAAATAAAATTATTAACAATAAAAAACCTCGAAAAACTAAGACTGAGTTTTGACACTTTATTACAGTTTAAAACACCATTAAGTTCAAGTATCTATCAACAATTTGTTGTTATTATATATGTACTATTCTGTATTTACTTATATGTACATCCAAGAGTATGATTATTTTAGGTCAGAACTTTCATTCGCCTCAAATTTATTTATACAGCTACTGTTTTGTAAACATGTGTATAAGGATTTACTACTGTGTTATTAACTTTAAAGTTAAAACACAAATTTAACTTTTTTAATATATATTGTTTTTGTTAATAAAAACCACATAAACAAAGCATATTAAAGATGAATTTCTTTTATAAAAACCACATAAGTTTACTCTAGACTAAGTATCATAAAAACGCCTCACGCATTCACCTCCAAGTTACGAATGCCGACCCATTTCTTGAGTTGGGCTTCGTAGGGATTTGAATACAGGGCGATCGGAGGACGGGGACCAAAGTTGGGGTCCCAAGCACCGCAGCGAATCAATTCTGCTTGTGGGCCTTGTGACATTAATATGACATTTATTTGTCACAAGACCCGCCTGCTTAGGACTGCCCGATAACCCGTCAGACGCATTCTTCTTCCACCCCCGTCCCCCAACTGCCCTTTTGGCCATCTATCAACCCCCTTAAATGGGTTTGCCCACGGACAGACGCATAAATTCTTTGGGACGTCTGGTTATCAATGGGTTAATAAACGCGGTTATAAAATATGAGTTCATTATGCCTTAGTTATAAATACTTTTTCCGAGCCACCGCTTGTTGCACTCCGCAGTTCGCATTGCACTGCAGGGGCAATAAATTCGGGCCAAGAGATTCGGACTGCCTGCAGAGATTGCGATGGGTTCTGCAAAAAGGGGGCGGTCTGGTGTTTGGGGGGGAAGGGGGCGTGGCAGCATATGGCAGTCGGGTCGCTTTTGTCGTACTTGTAATAAGAGATTATATATACTTTATGCGACTTTGGGCCACGGACACGCGTCTCGTGTGTCCTTGTGGCCTGTACTTAAGTTGATCCTGGGCCTTTGGTTATGCGCCTGGCTTTGAGCCCATCCGAAGGACACGCGCCCCTCCTCGAGAGTCCTTCAGAGAGCCGCATTTACAGACAGCAGGAAATGCTTTGTGTGCGTTTCTCACATCCATAGATTGCAATCATAAATCAAACGTTTTGTATAATGAGATTTGCTAATGGGGTAACTAATAGTGGCGATGGGTCGGGGGAAGTTTATCAATTCAAGTTTTCGGTAGTTTAGGGTTGAAGATTACTCTTTTTAGAGATTATGAAGGATTACGTATGGCAAGCTAAATTATATTCTGTTTTTATTAATTTTTGTTTTTGTTACAAATAAAAAAGAACAACATGGAGTAGGGATATTATTAATGCGGGAACCAAACAGATAATTTCTTGAATATATTTCTTAAATTGGACAAAGGGTTATCTTTTAAAAATGTATGTATATATATGAATGCGAATAAAAACAAAGAAACATTTTGAAAAGATAAGGGTTTGTCATTTAGAGTTGTATGTATATGTATAAAAAAAAACAAAGAAACATTTTTGAAAGATAACTCGTTGCCCAATTTAGCTCATATATTCTGGAAATTATCAGTTTTTCCTTTTCAAGATTTGTTGAAAGAATCACAAAATTGTCCAAATAACTTAATTCGAATACAAAAAATATGTTGTACGGATATTATTAAAGTGGGAAACAAACAAAAAATGTTTCTCGAGAAGTTTTTAAAATTGAAAAAAGGGTTTAATCTAAAAATGTTATTGTTGGTTTTTTAAACTATACATAGAGCTTTTATAATTTGTATTAACTAGTATTTTTTCTGGGGTTACTATATCATTAAGAACAAAATATTACTTAAAATAAATTTTTAAAGTGCTCTTTTAAAATCAATTAAAATCAACACTACTATTACACCTTTCTTTTAGTCCAAACCTTAGGGCACAATGAATTCGCTCTTTAAGCAAATGCTACGAAACCCATTCGCACGTTGCTCATCTGCCCTGGAACTCTTTTTGCAATTTTCTGCAGTGTTTGCCACTGACATCTGCTTTCAGCTTCACACTTTCGCTCGTCCGGAACATTTCGCATTTAGCAGGAGCCGTTGTCCTGCCCTTGAGCGTGCTTTTCCCAGTCCAATGGCATCCCATTTCCTCTCGGCCGGCGACTCATCACAGCGCATCTCTCATCTGCAGTGGCACGTTAGTCGCTTCCGGTCTTCCTGTCCAGCTTCCCTTTCCCCTGCCCTCTTCCTTTCCCCTTTACCCTCCTCCACCTTCCATCTCTCCTCGCATGTGTTTGTTTGCATTCGCCAAGGGCGCTTACGCACTGCCCTTTTCGCCAATGAAGCCCCCCGAACCCAACCCCTCGTTGCCTTTGCCCTTTCACCGATCCGCCCGCAATCAAGCGTTACTTTTGTTTGCTTTTCGGAACTCTGGTCCATTAAGTGTCGTCGAAGGACGTCGCCGCTGGTGACTTTTCGCACTCGATCCGCCGATGCGATGCGACGGTCACGTGTCAGGCTCCGTTCTGTAATTGTATCTTATAGATACAATTACAATTTTTCAATATTTTCGCACAGCGGGCGCCCTGCCGCTCGAGCGTGTGCTGGGAGACAGTTTTGTACCGCGCAATCGTTATAGTTTCGGGGTATGCCGAACTCTTTCGATTTTCTTTTCATAGATTTTTTTTAAGGATATTTTATTGTTATAGTCTCTAAAATGTGTGAAAATTCTATTAAGTAGAGACAATAGATAAATTTTCTAATGCCAACAATCTTTAAATTAAATAGGTCTTATCAAAAATATGTTTTCTAATTATTTCATTGCTTTTATTTCTGTTTTATTGTCTTATTTTATATTTTATTTGTCTTATCTAAAAATCCTTACAACAAGATAATAAAATTCTAGTTCCATCAATGTATAGTGCCGCCTTTTGTTTGAAAACTTGATTTAAATGATATATTATTTGCTTGTCATAAATATTATAAATTAAAATTAACATGTTTAAAGATATAACAAATTGATGTATTATATATACTTAGTCATTTTCTTCAGGTTTTTGTTGATATCAATTAATTTTTTGTAAGATTTCCAAAAATTGAAGTTTAACCAATGAGTATTAGCATTTACTACCCAAAAGGTATTCAGATAGTTGCAATATTCGGCTGGAGGGCTCTTAGCGGCTCACGCTCTCACTGTTGGCTTCTCTTTGAGGGCGTTATTATTTATTTATAGTGACACTTTATTGCAGTGCCACCGGCAACGGCTGCAGGATATGCACACGCACTCGTCCTCGCACGGGGATGCGGATACATACATATACAGGAAGTCGATCCGAAACGGCGACTGGGGACTGGGGGACGAAGGTCGCAGGACGCAGGACACGGGGAGATTGTAATTGCGCATTTGCGGCGTCTTGGAGTCCTCAACGGTCGCCGGAATGTGTTGCATCATTGCCTCGGTGGCCTTAATGTCCTGGAGCGACGCGTCGCCTGCTTAATGTTGCGTTGCGCATTGCACGAGTCTGTAAGTCCGAGTCGCAGGACAGTCCTCCAGGAGCTGCTTTTGTTTAATTTAATGTGCCCACACAGTTGTCGTTCTCCCGGTGGCATTATCATAATTTTTCAATTTATTAACAAAGTCAAAACAGTTTAGCCGCCGCCACCCTGCAGCCCCTCAAGGCTCATTTATTATCTATGTTATGCAGGGACTTGGTCTGGCTGGATATCCTTGTCCTTGGCTGGGATAAATGTCCTGCGGTGTTCGGGCTACAAATGCGCGTTAAAACGGCTTTAATTGTCAGCCATTTCATTTCATTATTTATACTTCCGCTTGTGGATCTCTTGCAGTTGGGGTATTTCTTGATATTGTAATGGCTGCTGAACTTGGAACTTTTTCGGGGGAGTGAAGTTCCCACCACTTAAACGCTGATTAAGACAAATTACCAATTCATTTCGAGTATTCAAGAACCATTAATGATTCATTTCCTTTCCAACGTAAAAAAGTTTAAATAAAACAAAAATAAAAAAAAATATATCTATACAAAGGTTTCTTGAAAAACTTCGAATCAACGATACCTATATTTATACATTTATTTTAAAAGGGTCAATGGTATACAAATATATTTGAAATTACATTAAATTCCACATATAAGAGAGCCTGTATTTAGATCTTTAACAATACATATCAATGTACTACTTAATAATACATAGGGTATTACATTTATTTCACAAGTTCTAAAATGATACAAATATGGTTCAACCCAAAACCAATATACCCCTTGAAAAAACTAAAATGGGAGTCAAGACTAACAATTCTGTTCGCGAGGGCCTCTTCAGACAACGGCCTGTCACTGGACTTTATTTAATTGATCAAGAGCAAATGCTTCACTTTAATTGACCCAGAAACCAACTGAGAGCAAATCCAAATAAAAGAAATTCGAAATAATTTAAATTCAAGGAGCGGGAGACTAGACTCCAGTTCGGGCAGAACGTGAAAAAGCACTGCTCGAGGCCCTTGCCACTTATGAGGCACCCACGTGGGCCGGGAAAATAAGAACTTTAACACTCAAAGTTGCCGCCGACTTTTGGGGCGTGGTGGGCGCAAAACCGAAATCCAATTTGCAAGTTTCTCAAGTGGCACACACACACACACACACACACGCACAAGCCCAATAGGTAATGGTGTTTGCTCAGGTATACTACCCATACTTTTTAACACTCCGACTTCTCCGAACCGAACCCCTTGGAACGCTGACAATCACGCACGATTTCAGGCAAATCTAATTTAAATACGAATACACGTCAGGTTTGTAAGGAACAGGAACCGAGGATCTAAGGGGTTTGGGCAACCTTTGATGGCTTCCAACAACACCATCACATCCCCCCACCCCCCAATGGAGTTACCAGTTTTGCCTTAGTTAGTTAACTGTTTATGAACTAGCAGGGGCATCGGAAGGGGCGTGGCCAAGCACTTTACACTTTTGTGCCAAGCAGGCAAGCTCTTCTAAAGTAATTAAGTGTTTTTCCACATGATGGCTTCATAGACTTTGGCCCCAGCCCTGCCCCGCCCCCCATTTGCAACTTCTTGCACTGAATACTTTTATAATTGGTTTAAAAAACGTGAAAAGAAAGTGTTGGCTGGTTTGATACTTGCAGATAATAATCCCCGTTCCTCCCGCCCTCCTTATTGCACTCCACTTTACTCGAGCCGCTTATAATAAACTTCCACCTAGAGCAACAAAAGCCCTAGACGGCAACAGCAAAATCATTAATAAACTATTAAGGTATTTCTTACCGCCTTCTCGAACTTGCGAGTGGTCCGGGCTGGGGACTTCCCCCGAGTTCAGGGCCTGCAGCAAACTTTCGTGGCAGACGTCGGAATTTTGATCTCCAAGCGGAAGCCGCAGATATCCACATTAAGAATGAAAATTGGATGGGAGGGCTTTCTGTAGCTTGGCAACAGTTTTGGTAAAGCGAAGCTTTATCCGGAATCAGAGAGTCAAGAAAATCTCTTTAAGGAATAATGTTATCAAGGCCAAAGGAAATAGTTGTTGAGATTTCTATAATAATCTACTATATCCTACTAATCCAAAAATTGTACTGTAATTGAACAAATTAATGTAATTTTTGAATTATATTATATATGAGTAAAGAAAGTTAAAAAAATAGTAATTAAATAAGGAATCGAACATATTAAAGTCATCAGCAAATAGTTGTTGTTATATGAATTTGTACATGTTTGTAACATCGCCAGATATTCAATTATAAAATTTCATTTCATTAAAAATTATGAGCAATCTTTATTAAGATCATATCATTTATTAAATCATATGCTCAAAATTCCATCAAGCACTGCAATTCATTAAAGTCTTTCCTGAATTCCTCAAATAATTCAATCAAATAATGCCACACGATCAAAGTAAGATAACCGAAAGATTGCAAACAATTCATAAAGCGACATTTCCACTTGATCATCGAAATATCTGGGGGAAATATTTCATTCTTTTGGTCCGCAGGTGCCATCGTCGCATAACTCATTCCGATCACGTTCTCATCACTCAACATTCGAGGCTGCCAAGGTCTTACGTATATGGACCTCTTCGAACGAACTTTAGCATTGCAAATTCACCCTACAAACTGGGAATATCTTGCGATGCTAACCATTAACCATTATCACAATTTAGCCTTAATGGATCCAAATGCTTATTTTACAACGCTTAAATTTCCCCCTCCAAGTGGCAACTTGCAGTGGCAGTGGCAGCTAGTTTGCCATACAAAACATTTGTAATCAGGTCCAATTAATCTGGAGACCCGTTTCGCCGTTGGTTCGAGTTTGCCCGCGTCTTCTGGTTGTAGTTGCTGTTAAAAATAATTTCTGTTGACACAAAGATTGAATGCCTCTTGTGGCAGCGAGAATCGCAGACTGGAGGCCATAAGAAGACAAACAACGCAGTGCGATCTGCGATAATTTATGCCTTCGATCACATGAAGACATGAAAAATGTCGCCGCAAGTTGCCACAGCAATGAGATGACGACCACGTTGCGATCCGAGATCTCCGATCTTGGATCTGCCATCCCAGCCCCACCAGACCAAACCAGACCAGACCAAAACCGAACGATCCGATCCGATCCGATGCGTTCCGATCCGATTCGACTCGATCGATGGCCTTTGCCAAATGCAGTGTACACACATCAGGGGCAAGGAGGTGTGCAGGATGGCTGTTTGCCTGCTTTCGGAATCGAGCATAAATTAAGTTGACAAGATGTGGCCCCTCTCGTTCAATCCCTGCCACATCGAGTGACTTAGTGTTTGTACTAGTACTCGTAGTTCCACACTCCATTCCGCTTCAAATACCCATTGCTTTTCGAGATTGTGGGTTTATCAGACAAGTGGTTATAAGTATGGAGCTACATACTTGTTGCAAAATATATTTGTAGATTGGGATCTCTGGAAAAATTTGGTGATTACCTATTTTATTTGCAAGTCAACTAATATAGACTTCTAAGTCATTCCCAGACTAAGGTGTAATTTCATTATATTTAATTTATGACTTGTTGTTCTGTAAGTTTTCTTTTCTTTAAACCTAATACACCTTTAATTAAGATCATCATGCTTATTTCATTGCTTTTAGTTTTAAAAGTTGAGCATAAAATCATTTGTTACCTGTTCTTATTAAGTTAAGTATTATTTATTTTGTATATTCAAATGGCATTTTAAGTCCTAAGAAATATATATAAAATCTGGGTATCTTATAGTCGTTATACCCAACTTTTTCTGAATTTCAGCCCTGCTTCTTGGGGAGTTTGTCGCCCCAAAAACGACCAGCGTCAATTTAATGTGTGGACATAATTTTCCTGTCGCATTCAATATGAGATGCGCGCACACAAAAAACAAACAACAAGCTTGAAAAACTTGCACGTGGATTGCATCACAAGATGCAGGAGTCTTGAGTCTGGAGTCCGGAGTCCGGAGTCTAGAGAACCTCAGAGTGTCGCACTCTTGGTCCTGATGTCGCCGATAATGGGCATGGCGATGTGCACACGTTATTTGAACATTTGCTGAGCACTTCTCAGGGGTCTCGATGTGAGCGATATGGGTGCAATTTGGCTGGGAAGTGCAGGAGGAGTGCAAGTGGATGAATTGCTCGGAGATATAGCTGGACAATAAATAGAAGGACGGCATTTGAATGCGCATGAAAGAAGTTTTTCCTGAGATATGGAAAGTGGAAGTAGGAAAATGTTTAAAAAATAAGATTAAAGCGATTCAAAGAAATCAATTTAATTTGTGGTTTCTGTATTGGAGCTAAGAGATGACAATTTAAATGTTTGATCAAAGATAAATAAGATACAATTTCATTAGAATTTTTGCTGTAATAAATAAAAAAAAATGATGTGGTGAAACATTAATTATTGACTTTTTCTCTAAAGGCGATTTTGTTAATTATTGTTTTTCTTATAACCAATAAATATCACAGCTTTATTTAATAAAGATAGTTTTGCTTTTTAATGACCTAAACATGGTAGTTAGCCAAATGATGATTATTAATTTTACTCATTTTAATAGAGAGTACGAAAGAAATATCAAAAAACAGATTGAGATAAATATTCTAATTAATTTATCATTAAAAAACAATGGGCAATTCCTTAACTAATACGATTTTCTCCACCCACAGTCCTGATTAAAAAAGGATTTACGTTTCAATCGAGGTTCATTATTGATCCGGAACCGAGTTAACCAGGTTAGGCTGGATTTCCATATTCGCAATGCTTCATTACTTCCTCCTGATGACGAGATGGTGATGAGGGACTGCGGCTCCACAGCCGATGGGCTCCAACCATTGTTCTCCTAAAAGGTTAGTTAATGAAGTCGTTTTTAAGTTGCTGCTTCCGTTTAATTGCGGGTCGTTGCTGTCTAACCTTTCCGCTGGCCTCGTCAACTCCTCCGCATGTCAATTGCTGATGAGCTTTTAATAATGTTTTTCCTTTATGCTGCGTTTTTTTCTTCACTTTCTGTACTTTCTGTATTTTTTGTCGTTCGCCTTTTGCCATCGTAATTCTCTTTTCAGTACCGACTTGCCGCATAATTCGATTATGGTGCGGCGACTTTCAAGCAGCGCACCACTGAATGCGGCACATCCGCGTGGCGAGGCGACCGTTGCTGCGTTGCAATTTAATTAAGTGAAGTGCAGCCTTGATGGGAATGGCAGGTGCCGCGGGGGCGTTGCAAAAAGGCCGCCGCCGATCAGGCGCGATTATCAGCAATTGTCGTACACCCACACGCCTGGAATGGAAATAAAGGTGGATGGTGGATGGCGGATGGTGGATGTGGCGGAGGATATACCATAGATGAGGCTGCCACGGCGACACGTGCGGCATTTTGTGTTTGATGCCGGGAAGCCTTAGCTATAGCTTTATTTGGCCACCGGCACGCCCACATAATTATTGCCATCGACTCGACTTCCTTGCACGCGCCTTAATCCCAATCTGAATCTTACTCTCACTCTTTCTTGTGCAGTTTATCAATTGTCAAGAAAACATGTAACATATTCTGTACTTGTAAAATGTACAATATATGGTTGTAGCTTTTTATCATTTATTAACATTTCCCCATTTGTATTTATTTTGTGTAGATTATGCACACCCTAACATAGATAATTTAAGTTTCTTGTTTTTGTTAATAATTATTCTATAGTGTTAAGCTGTTTTTTAATTTAACAATATTTTGTTTTATCCTTCAAATATAATAATATAAAAAATAATACAAATAAAGGAAAGATTTTACAGGCTATCAAATCATCTTATCTTTAAGATCAACATTTCTAAAAACTCCAGTAACACGTAAATTCGTTTTTTTCTTAACATCCCAATACATTAGAAAATATATTTAAATTATGGTCCTATTTGTATTCCAACTTTCACCAAATCGAGTTGTAGCATAAAGCTTCCAATAGCCACCTCAACTTTGCCTTTATTTTCCAGCTGTGGCTTTGTTTAGCTTTGTCTAGTACGGTTTTTGTGTCTGTTCAGTTTTATTCAATTGAAATTTTCGTTTACCGACCGCTCTAATTGGATTATCTCTGAGTACAGGACACTATTTCCTCGCGCTGCCTGCGTTTCCCTCTAATGGAGTTGTTATGTTTCTACTAGACGAACTCAATTATGCGCATTACACATGAGGGGCTAGTTGAACACATTGAACAGGCATGAACGGTAAGTAAACCTGAGCCACAAAATGCATAAATTCGACTTCATCGCATTCACTTTCGAATTTCAGCAATGCGAATTGATTTTATCCGTCAACCACTAACTCAATTGACTTGACCCGACGACGTTGTCGGCCTTTTTGCCGCCACTTTGCATTCTCGATTGGGAGCATTGCGATTCGACTCGGCTCTACTGGTCCTGGCCTATTGACATTCCCATTGCGATTTGTTTTCAGCTCACTTGACAGGTAATGGCAGCCCACTGGAAGTTCTCTGCCATCCGCCGGAGGTGCACTGTGGAGAAAACTTTCAAGAAACAGGTAGTGAATTTTGGAATAAACATGTGGAAATCTAATCCAATCTCAAAATGAGATAGTCTATTTTAAACATAAAGTTAGGCATTCGCAACTTAATTAATTTAAAACCCAATCTACCTATCTTATCAAAAAATTTAAAGTTTTTAAATCACATGAAACAATTTATTGCTTCGATTGTTAAAAATAAAAACTTTATTTATTTGACAAACCAATAATGATGTGACACATAAGCGAATATATAATAGGGTCAGCGATTTTTATTGATGTCAATCAAATCTTGGTTTTCAATGAGGGCGAACCCTGTGCTTAAATACCGGAATCTAAATTGTTCAGTTTTTTTTTAAGTGTGCTGGTACCCCTTTGCCCTGTCAACCACTCAACGCTCCTTGGTCTCATTGTCACCGGGAACGTCGGCCGTGACAAATTGCTTTAACATTGATTTAAAGACAAGGCAGGAAAGGAAAAAAGGAACCCAGAGCGGGGCGGCATTTCACACAACTGCCACGAAACGTCAGGCCAGACAACGCCCTAATCCCGGGTCCCTAGGAAAAGTCCACCTCCCCCTTCCCCTCTGATATATCCGCTATATCCACACCCCCTGGGGCGGAGCCATTGAATCGATTTGAATGGGATGCTGGCCAGGAACCAAGAAGAGGGGGGAGGAACAGGGACGACCTTGCTCGCGAATGAATAAATTGAATGCGTTTTCAATTTTTAATAAAGCAGAAATGAACGAGCGACTCGGCTAGCGGGAATCGAATCCAATGCAAGAGGCATCGAATTACGGATTTCAAACCGCACGGATGACGACGACTCGACGACGACGCTGGCCATTATCCTTGATTTATGTGTATCCTGCTGGTACACATCCATCCGAGCGGGGCCGTTTTTTTTCGGGCCTTTGCCATAAACAATTACGGGGACCGTTTACTTTTTGCACTCACTGTTCGCTTCGGCCAGCTGCGGTTTTTATTATTCGCCTGTCTGTCCAACGGCAAAGTCAATGTTGGTCCTTTGTACCGACTACCTCTGTCTGCCTTTGAGCTTTTGCATTTTAAAAGCAATTAGCAGCGAATTTTTTGGCTCCGCCATTTGTTTTTGTTTTTCTTACCCGTCTTTCTGCCTCCTTTTTTGGCCAGCGATTTTCAATAATAAAAGTAAGTCCAAAAAAAACCTTTGTTTGGTTTGCTGCCTTGTTTGTTGGCGTTACTGGCACCAAACAACAAAAAAAAAAAGAACGACAAAGAAGGAACACTTTAATTATCGCTACCGACCATAAGATACCCAAAGAAGACTGCCAGATTTTCACATCTTCTCTGCTTTTCTTTAGGGAGAAAATTGAGTTTATAATTAAAATGCGACGGGGTCAAAGGGGTAAGTGAGAAATAGTGGGAAATAAGGAATGATAAAATTTTCGTACTGCTGTAAAATTCCTTTTTGTTATTAAGTTATTAAAGTTTATTTTTGTCCATGATTAAAATACTATATTTAATTAACAAAATTGTAATAGGTAATGAAGATATATTCCTAAATCATCGATGTTTTATAATAAGTGGTAGTTTTGTATTTTTTAAATATAAAATAATCAATAGTTAAAATGAACATGAGTCAATTTTTATTAGCCTTACCGATCCGTTTTTTGGGATGTACTTATAAGTAATTACCATTTTTAGAAGCTTAAGCAGTACACAAAATCGGTTTCGTTCATCCTCCCGATTAGTAAAACTCACCCTGTAAATAGAAAGCAAAAAAAATTGGTCGACAGGCTAACAACAAAATGGCGTGCCCTCTGCTCTGGCCAATAATTTACTCAACCTGAGCCTGAATGGAATCCAGCTGAAAAAAGTACGGCTAAACCGCGAAAGGGAGAATTAATCAAACGTTGTTTACATGTCAATGCATTTTGTTTGATGATTAGTTGGGAAAGCGTAAAACAGCAGCTCATCAAAGGCTGTCAGCTGCAAAAGGTTCGAAGGAAAGAAATGGGCGAACAGAGTTGATTGCAGTTTGGCGCACTACTTTTGGCCGAGTGCGAACAAAAGAGGTGTGTAAACATGGCTAAATCCAAACAGCCGTTAGTGGGCATGAGTTAAAGTGACTGCTTTTTACCAGATGAGCGATGCCTTCTCTTTTCGCAACAGTGTAACGGGCGTCAGCTTGCTGACCAAACAACTTTTTGCGAGTTTTCCTTACAAACACCCACATCGAAACAGGTGGCGCTGCCTCTGCTGTTTTTCTCACTTTTTTTCACCTCTTTCGACTTTCTCACATTTCCCGCTTTTCCACTCACTCCACACACGTCCATATCCTTCACAGAGCGCTGTGTGGCGTCAATCAAATGATTGATCGACTTGATTACCCCCCGCCTCCCCGGGCAAACCATTTGAGTGTGGGCAGAAGATTTTCATCTGCCCCCAGCCAGGCGCATTAATAAAACAAAAGAAGCCGGGAAAGTGGCTAACAATATTAGCAGGGGGCGAGGGTAGGGGGTCGGGAAAATCAGTCAATTAGTAATCATTTCTGATAAGGAGATCTGTCGGTCTGGCAGGGGGAGGGGGAATGTCGAAATTTATGGGGGAAATGCTTCCGCAATAGATAATAAATAACACTGTCCATTGGCGCTTCTTGGACAGCCACACATCTCGATCTGTGGCCAAGCCATTTCCCAATTTTGATCTCGGTCTCGGTTTCGTTTTCGGTTTCATCCATCAATCAACTGCGAAACTATGCAAAGAGCTCGAAAATAGTTCTCGCACTTTGTGAGGTTTCCGTCATCAATTATGCGCCTGTCTCAATATTTATGAAAATTGATTTCGGTTCCTCGAAAGCCAACCAAAGAAAAAACCTCAAATGTCAAAGTCAATTAAAGGGGGTTATGGATGGAGAGTGTCAATTAGATGATAGAAAAAGATACATAAATAAATATCAAAACAATGCATTTAAAAACCTTTACGCGCCACAAAACATAACAAGTAATGTACACTAAGAAAAGTGCAAGAAAATATTTAGTATTTTTAAAAACAAAAAAGGCTGATTAACCTTTTATTTACTGAGAAATGTTTGCCATCTCTGACAAAAACCAGGTGCCTTTTATTTCCACTTAAGAAGATTTGGTTAATTGATTTCTAAGCGCTTGTAGCTGTCGCTCATAATGATTGAGGCACAAAAGGAAAAAGGTGTCGACACAAAGGTGACACAAATGAAAATGCAATCGTGAACTGTTGGTGAGATTTAATTTTTCCAAACCGAACTCAAAATCGAATTGTACGGCTTTGAGCCCTTCTTAATCTGAATGAATGTCGCGCGCTGATGAAAAGGTGCAAAATTTCAAACGCACAATGGATGTGGAATGAATAGAATGCGGAAAATGGGGATTCAGTGGATGGCGGAAAATTCAATCAATGCGACAGCTTAGAAATGCGTTTGTCATAATTTCAATGAACGATTGCAGAAAATACTTCTCATTTCTCAATTTTCTAGAGCTTCATGCTGCGACTGCGTTGTGTGTATTTCTTTATTCCATCCATCTATTTTTGCTTTTATTTTTCAAACTTCCTTCATCCTGTAACGGGGAAATGGAATGAATTTTTGAAATACGATTTGCCGAATGTCTTGAGGAGGGGAATAAAAGTAGACAAGGTAGCTAGTCGTGCTGACAGCAATGCGAATTGTGTTGGCCAGTGTTGTTGACATACATTTGATGTTTTGAGCATAGTACTGACTGTCTGCGGCTCTCATAGATGCCGTTCGGAGATGGATTTTCCTCCTAATACCAACATAGATTATAAATTGAACAGAGGAAATGCATGTAGCTTTTTTTAAGGATATATAAACAGGAAAAACAATTTTTATCGTTCAAGAGAGATTAAGAGAAAAAAAAGAAAAAAGTCTTGGCAAAAGAAATTATTTTTACGACCATTAAACAACATATTTTAAGTTTCAATATTTGGAAAAGGTTGTGGAAAAAAATATTCTGTTTACTAATTGGAAAAATGTATGTTAAATTTCATTATATCTAGTATCCTCTGTTTTGTGGCAAGAAATTGTATTCTCCACTGTACGTGCTGACAGTTTGCAACCAACGAGAAAAGAAACGGAAACGAGAAACGTGGCAAGAAAATACTTATAGATCATTGATTCTTGATAATAAAACTATCAGCAATGACGTACCGTATCTCGAGTCCGCAGCAGGCTGGCAGGACTCTATATCGAGGCAGGGCGTATAAAAAACAATAAAAACTCAATAAAAGCAAATGCTCGGGGCTTTTAAACCACGCCACACAGCCCAAGGATGCGAAGGTTGCGATGGATGGAGACACCGCCAAAGTGCTAAGCGCAAAGCAGGCCCTTTCAGCGGAAGGACCTTAGGAGCTACACGGTAAAAATTTAACTATATTTCCATAATTTGTTATCAATTTGTTGCTTTATTATATAAAAATAACGGAGACACTTACGTGTCTCAAAATAGCCTATCGTATTTCCAACGCTGTCATCTTTCTCATATCTCTCTAAAGTCATATACTATTTAAATATGTTCTGAATTTTTTATTTTACTGATTAATTTTGATATGCTTTTTAAAAAAATAAAACAAAATTTCCTGCAATTAATAAATATTTTTATTCATATAATTAAAACAATATTTGGTGTATAATAATATTGCTTACTAAGCCTATACGTTTTTCAATAAACCAATAGAATGTGTAAAATTTGTAATTTTTTTTTGCAGTGTGACGATGAACACTACACGAAGCTGGCAAAATGACAATAGATTTGATTTTACCAGCAGGGAAAGGGGCGACCTCGGGGACTTTTGCTTGCTGCTGTGATGGCAGTCAAGACCCAAGACACACAAAGCAAACGATAAAAAAGAAGCGCAAGAAATATAACAAAAATTGAAGGCAGCCAGCAAATAGTTCAACAGACAAAAGGAATAAAAAGAGGAATATATATAAAAAATAGGGAAAGGAAGAGCGGCAGCAGTCACAATAAGCGCACATTTAAAAGTGTCAAATATCCTTTTTATGCGCTTTGCCCCCCTCCCCCCCCCAGCCACTTTCTGGCCGACCAACAACAAAACACTTTATATTCCAACGAGAATATATTTTTTTTTTTTTCCACCGCTTTGTCAAGAAGCTGGGCAGAAAATTGTATAGAAATGTTAATGCGATTTGATTTAAAGAATAGAGCCGAACAGAATCAAGACGTAGATGTAGATGAAGATGAAGAAGTGAAGACCCTTGGCCTGCGAAGATCCCGCGACCGATGGGAATACATTTCCATATTTAAGAGGTTCTTTATGGCTTCATTTCGGTAGCAGCAGGTTCCTCCGCTGCCTACAAACAATTAAGCGTTAACACTGCAGGCTCTTCGGGGCCCATCCTGTGCCATTGTCCACTGGCAGTGACATTAATTTAATCCTTGAATGCATCTTTGACAGCATCATCATCCCGCACTGAGGAGGGGATGGTGGAGGGTGGAGAGTTTAAGCCAACGGCCCGGGATTTTCATTTGGGTCCCAGCCTCCCACTCAGAAATGCCCCTCCTTCTGCTCCTGCGTGTGGCATTGTCAAAGGAATTAGTTCTGTGTTTTTGATTTGCGGAAGGAGGCATGAGCTGAGCTCCAGCAGCGGTCTGTTGATTGCTTAAATAAATATGCCACCAGGCAACTCTTACCGAGTCCAACGTGCACCAAACAATGCCATTGAGTTGGCGGAGAATGGGTTCCTTTGCATTTTACACAGTCCCCGGCAGATGGTAAACATAGGGTTTGAGAGATTGAGAGGGGATATTCTCTGGAATGAAGTGTAATTTGAGTTTTTGCCACTGACAGTTTTTGGGCACTTTATTAAAATATATTTGACTCTGGCCATGAGTCCGGTAATCATTGTTGGAAGGCGGTTTTTGTTTGGGATTAAGCTGGGGTTACCACAGAGGGAAATGGGTTTGACAATAGAAATGTTAGGACAATGTTTAATCGGCAGGGGGAGTCTGACGAGGAGTTTTCAGGAAATTACTTGGCTGTCAGTTGTGCAACTTTATTTGTAACTCCATTCTTGCTAAAAGTAAGAAACGTTTAAAGAAAATACTTTGTTAGGTTGCACAGCAATTCCTTACTAAAGCAATATTTTTGAAATTTAAAAATCAATTACTCACGAAACCATTTCAGCCATCCATAATTCTTGTAATCTAGCTATTGCCATATCTAAATCATGCCGAACAACTTATCAACCAATCACCTCACGGTAAAACTTGTTTTCATGTTGATTGATCGACTAACTGAAAATCTTGCAGCGACCAACAATCAATTTCACACCAAAATTGCACGCTAATGAGTTGCAACAACCACAAATTAGTCAGCAGGGGCATTTCGGGAGGCTGGGGCGATTATTGAGCTCCAAGAAAGCCAGGAACAAGTTTGGTCTTAGTACCGACTAAAGTTGTCCATTCCTACACTGAAATAAAATAGTCTATATAAGTTGTAATTTACACACAAAAACTAAGAGATAGATTAATACATGAATAAATATTTATAATTTTTGGAAGACTTTAATGGTCCTCTTTCTAAAGATTTCAAGAAAATAACAATTCAATTAATGAACAGAATGCTATCCAATGTTCAAAGATGTTAAAAGTATAAACAAATTTTAAATTCCTTATTCCCAATTGTTTCGATTTTAAATTCTGTAAGAAATACTTTAAGTGCAGAGCCATTGGCCAGCCCAGTTATTAATTAATAAGCGGAACGCTTGAAATTAATTGCAGCTATTTGCTGCACAGTCAGCGGTCTGATTTTCAGCTCGACTTGGGTTCGGATCGATCGATCATAATGGGGCGCGTTCTGGAGCGGCATATTCCGATGTTGCTGTGACACTCGGCTCACAATGAACTCTGATTGCCCAGAAATTGTTACATGCTTCGAACAGAGAAGGCAGAGCCCTGCCTTCAACACCACTCCCCTCCTCGTTTCCAATCCCCTTCCCCCATTTAAGAAGTCCTCTCCCCCAACCGCCTGTGCATACAATAGCAACTTAATTAAGTTGTCAGTTCGGTGGCATCTTCATAAAATGCTCATTACCGCGCAAACCAAAGCAAATCAGATGTCACAATTCAAGGTCCTTTCCTCGGAGGTGGTGGCTTTTGCCGAGGGGGGTGGTTGCTAATGCCTATGGCCATGGTGTCATGGTGGTGCGAGGCATCTGCCATCACCCTTTTGGACACCCGAATGTCCTTGTTTGCGTTGCCTACTAATTTAAATATAAACAAGTTCTCGCACTCTCCCATTTCGGATTCTCTGACGGCAAATGAAAATGTTGCGCACTTCCTTTTCTGCAGATAATTTATGCATATGAAGGAGGACGCCAGGAGGATACAGGCCAAACTGAACTGAACCGAACTGATAGGAAACGATATAATGCGACCCTTCGGTAGTAATGCAAATTTATATAGACATCGCGACTGTTTTGCCTAGATACCCAGGCGTTAGGCGTTAACTGACATTTGTCGCTTTTATTCATAGCCGAGTGAGGGATTTTCAGTTAATTCCCGGGGTTGGAGTTATGGGTTTTTCGGGTGCTTCGACCACGGAACTGTGATTTCCGCTCTCGGTGGGCAGGTCCAACTCACATATGACTCATTTCCCGGGTATGGTGTCCTTTGAGGAGCAACTTTTCAACCGTATTCGGTGGTTGAATAGCATGGGTAAAGGTGAATTGATTCATTAGATGTGAGGAACCCGGAAAATCTGCCAGTTGTTGGTGGGTGTTGCCTAAGAGCTCCTGAGGGATTTGTTACTGGCTTAGGTGTGTTTGCAACTGGGGTGCAGAGAAGCCAAACGAGCTGTCAATTCTTTGACTTATTTATTATACTCTTTTACCGGACTTTGTAGTTCTGCGTCGGGGAACGTAAATATGTAATTAATTTGAAAAGTGTCTGAATATTTAATTTTTTTTCTTTTCAACGAAAGAATATCTCCATCCCTAGGCCCATTTTGAATATGGTTTAGTGGTATATTGTGTATATAAGTGGGAATCGATCTCAAGCAATGCTTTTGTTTTTGAAATTCCCTTTTAAGTAACTAATTTAAAACCATTCGTCAGTAAATAAAATGCCTTTGACCCAAATTTCCTTGGCGAACATTTCGAGCTCCTTCACCTCGAGGTTCCCAAGTAAATAAAAACCCTTTCGTCGTTGCCAACTTATTTCCAAATTATTGGAGCATCAAAATTGCAATGATTATTGTGTGTATAGCAAATGCCAGCCATACGAAAAAAGAACAGAGAAAAATGCTGCGAAGGCAGCTGGAGTAGAGTAGAGGAAAAACGAAGGCAGCTAGGAAAAATTGGAAATGCGGTGAAGCCAAGTGAAAGTGCTGAACAAAATAGAGAAAAATTACCCAACTGCGGGAAGAGGGAGGGTGGTTGGGTGGGTGGTTCTGAAGGGGAAGCCAAAAAGAAAACATGTTCACACCTCCGAGGGGTTGAGAATGGGAGGCAATGGAATGGGCGTGGATTTTGGCATGGGCGACATTTGCCCCTCGAGATTTCTGTGCGGACTGCTTACCGAATTCGTGGTGCGAATATAAAGTAAATAAAAATAAAAACATAAAAAGCAAATTTCGCATTTGCAAATAAATCAGAGGGAAATCAGTTGCTGACAGAAGGGGAGGAAGTATTTATGGTTCGACTGGGTGGACGCTCCAGGGTTTTTCTTTCCCCGTTTCCTCATTTTTTCTGTGTGTGTGTGTGTTTGCTTGCCCAAATCGTTGAGCAGCGAACAAATTCGCAGAAATTAAGAAACAAATCGAAAATCAAGCAGCTCACACAGAAGAAACTAGAGAAGTGTGAGAGATGTACTTGAAGTGGGGGGGGTGCTGGGCGAAAATTGGGAAAAGCGTCAAGTGAGGGAAAATTGTATAGAGCTTGTTTGCTCAGCTCTCACCCTCAGCGCCTGGCTTTTCTTTTTTTGTATGCATTTTTATGGCACATTTTCAAATAAATTTGCCAAGAGATTAATTCGGACCGTTTGGTAGCGTGTAAATAAAATTTTCATGAACTTCTGCTGTGGGTGTTTCTCGTAGTTTTTCTCCCCAGATTTTCCAGTCCAGCTCTCTGGCCCCGGCTTTGCACTTTTCCGGGGCTGAAATGGGGGTTTCGCTAGATTTGGCAATGTGTTAAATGTTGTTGAAATTTCCAGCTGGCTTTCGCTGGAGTCGTACTTGGCTTTTCGAGTGCCAATTCCGTGGATGGCAAGTTGCTTAATTAAGATGTCAAGGTTATTGTTTTTAAGAGTGGCCCTGAAGTGGCTCCATTTATAATTACGAATTTTCACTGATGGCTTAGCGGTGCTTAATAAGCTTGAATTACATTTTTTCGTTAAATTAATGCTACAATTATTATTTTTTGGACTTTATTTATTTAAGATTGTATTTTTCTTTGCCTTTCTTGGTCTAGAACATGTTTAAGGGCTTGATTTCTTAATAAATATATATGTTTATCACTCGATAAATATTGTTTTATGAATGTAGTAATATTTACGATCTTTATTATCAAATGCATTAACATTATTTCCAATTGGCAACCTATTATTTTTCGTTTGTTGAACAAATGTTTTAAATTAAGTAAATGTAATTTACATTTTGCACAGTTGATTTTCACATTTTGATTTCCAAAGCTTTCTTCATTATCAAAATGAGTCATGCCTCATCACCCATTCGCATTTTATTTAACAATTTTCTCTTTTTTATATGAGAATTGCAATCGAAGGCCGCAAACAGTTAACAGGCACTGGCAGCCCCAACCAATAAATCCGAGCACTTACCCCAACTGGTTCATTATCTTTTAATGCGCCAATGCTATCAGATAAACACAATTCGAAATTCACACAAAAATAATGCGTCAAAATTATGAATTCAACGTTTGCCAAATCAATGAAAATTAATTTCATAAGCAGAAAGCAGCAACAACGAGGACAGGGAAAACAAACGACAAACAAGTGGGAAAACTGGGAAAAGGAGCATGAGGATGTTGGCGAGGAGCTGGATGGGCTGATAGGAGGATTTTAAGTGATGGGTCTTTTGGCCAGAAATGAAATTACATTTTCATTATTCCAATTCCGAATTCGGGTCTGGCTCGTGCTCTGTTCTGCTGATGATAAAATGAAAGCACACTCAGTGTGTACATTCCGAACAATTATAAATGCACATCAATTTATGTAGTTATAGTAGTGAATTGCTACGCATACACATCAAGAAAAATATTACAGAGAAAGGTTTAAAATTATAATTGATGACCCAGTTATTTGAGTACTGAAGGTAAATAATTAACTATAATTGAATTATTGCTATAAATGCAAATAATAATTATTATCTATTGATGAAATACCCCAGTTTATTCTCAATATAAATAATTAAAATACAAAATATGATCACATATAGGCTAATAAAATATGGTTTATTTACTATGTTTTTTTGGGATGATATCTACATTATTTAATTTGATTTAATTGAAGTTTTTATTTTTCCAAGTAAGATAATAAAATAGTTCTCAGCCTTTTTTTCACAGTGCAGACACATCAAAGTGAGGTAAATAAACCGAGGAAAGCCAATGAAATTTCATGCAAATCAAATGAGTTTTAAATTTTTGAAATCGCCGCCCTACAGCCTCAGCCCCACAAAACTATGCAAATAAACAGGCATGCCGCCCTGACATCTCACCATTCGGTTTGTCGGGACAGGAGCGGCAAACAAACAGATAGACAAACAAATAGGCAAACAAATAAACGGACACATTTACAACTGCATTCAGCGATTCATTGCGAGGCGGTACAGTCCTGCCTGTTTGGTTGCACTTTGCGCATAATTATTTTTGCATATTTTACAGACCGTCCCGCCACCCATCGACCCCCTCCCGGCAATTTCAACAAATTACGAGGAACACTAGCATTGAAAGATAAAAATTGAGTTTGAATTATGGCAATAAATAAACAGGACAAGGGCAGCCCGACGAACAGAGGATGGCGCCGAGCTTGTTGCAGCTTGCTATTTTGATCAGAGGCGTAGTTTAAGGAAAAATAAACTTTAGGGGGCTCTTTTCTGTGTTTTGAATTTAAAAATATATATGATATTCTTGAGGGAATTTTAAAATTATATATAAACAAAGTCTGGGCAGTCAGTTTGTCAAAAGAAATTTAAATAACATAAATTAATTGATACATTATCACAAACTAAATATTAAACTATTATTTCTAATAAATCAAATATATAAAATACTCAACCTTTGTTATTTATAAAAGTTATTTATAAAAGTGACAGGATAAAGAAAACACTTATAATAACTAATTAGTTAGTAACTTAATTGAATAAGTAACACCATAAATATTTGTATCTGCAAGAAAATATTCCTCTCCTTAGAAGAACCCTTCGAGTGTTATCATCTACTACACCACTGATGTTGATATTAATTTATGTCAATTTCTTCGTTGTGGGTGGCCTGGAGTCCACCGCAGTCGAACCCATGTACATATTGATGTTTTCTAATTGAGCAGCTCTCTTGGTGGTCGTCGTTGATATTAATTAGCTGTGTTGTCCACGATGTGGTGTGTAAATATGAAGCGACCATATATATATAGTATAATACGATTATGTCTTGACACCACAAAAGTAGCTTATTTCAAGCACTTAAGATTGCCAAAAGACCAGACAAGAACAAACTTCCTCAATTTACTCCCCATGCATGTACATTTAATACACTTCCGCTAGACGCTTCCTTGGAAAGCCAAACTGCATATAAATGCAAATCATGTAACGGAGGGCCAAAAACTTTCAAAGTTCAGGCTTAAGTTTCTTTTTTTTTTTATGCTGTTTACCTTATTGAACTGGCTGAGATTTATGAGGACTCGCAGCTACTCAATTTCTGGGCAAAACCAATGGCTGAAACGAAATGGAAATTTATGTGCAGCGAAAGAACTGCGGCGTAACCGAAGCCACTTTCACCGCGTAAACCGTAAAGTTTTGCGCCGTAAAATCGCAAAAAAACAAGCAAGCGGGGAAATACAAATTTATAAACCGCCAAGGCAGAGGAATAAAATAAAATACAGCTCAGGTGAGGAGAGGATCCGCAGGATTCTGGGCAGGTGGCATGCAGTTTGTAGTTTGCATTTGCATTTCTTTCGACGCCATGTTGTTGCCCTTGCAAAATGGCGTTTGCGGCGCGCCAACAAAATGGCGGAGGCGTCAGCGGAAGTTGCTTTTCGCAACACACACATACAGACACACACACGGCAAATAAATTGCGAGTTATTTGAGCAGAAGTACGTACCTCGCGAGACCGCAGTGAAGACATCGTCGGAGGAGTCGTAAGCAGAAATGCCGAACAAACGTGAACTGCATTCGACTCACCAACACACACCGCCACACACACACACACACACACCATCTCACACACGTGTCCTGCGGAGCTGCAGTGCAAAATTTATGGCAACATTTATGTGTCGTGTCGCGTGCGCGGTAAATACCGGAAATGCCGGAAAGAAGTGCATAATAAATGACGTTATTAACCCACATGCACACACATCCAGCCGGGAGTAGAACAGGACATGTCAGGACATAAAGACGATCGGGCAGACATTTGGTTGGACATAAAAGAGGCCACACTATAAACTACCGCCTCGCTTAGTGAACGCAAGTTTCCGCGAATTCCCACCAAATGTGCTTTATTTATCGACTCAAATTTGAGAGGCACTAACCTAAATATAGCTTTTAGAAGAGGGTCTGCACCAATTTAACAATAAACATTATGTGTTTTACCATCGCTATCAAAACTAACCTTCGTAGTGGAATTTAACTACTGAAGGCTACAAAAACCTAAAACTAATTAGACTTTATTTTTTTAAATATAAAATATAATAATATCATTATTATATTCCTCTGTGGCACTTGAAACTTCTTTGAAGGCTCTATTCGATTAAGTTATTTTATGGAATTATTTTCTTTTCCATCGATCTTTCTGCCAACGGAAGGACTAACACAATCTTCTTTTTTTATGGGAAAAGTCTTAAATAAAATAAACTTTTTAGCCAGGAACTTTCCCCCACTTTGCCTAGCTTGCCGCCGCCCTTGTGTTTGTGTGGGGCGCCTACAGCGTAGTCAGCTTTAATTAAATTTTTCCAACTTCCGTTTCGGGCTGGCAAAAGGACTCGTTGGACTCGTGTACCGCTCCGCCCCTCTCTGTGTGGTGCCTTTCACTTTCCATTCAGCTGGGAGCTTACTCTTTACCAGCTTACCAGCCTCGCTCCTCGGGGAGTGGAATTTTCTTTTTATTTGGCCCCGTTGCCGGTGGCTGCGTCTTGGAATTTTCCTCAAGTGGCGCATAATGAGCGCCACGCGGCGTATGATTAATATTTTCATCGTCTTTAATTCCCGCTGCATTATGATTACATATTACACATTATAAAGCGCTCGGCAATCGTTTTAAAATGCAAATCACGTGCCGTCGTATGATAAGCCCATATGTTAGCTACCCAATTTTTTGGGTTGGAGTTGGGGAAAATACCCATATCTTTTCGCCCGCCCGTCGCTTCGCCACTTATTTACTTTTGGCCGAAATTCGAGCCCAGCTGCCAAATACATTTCAATATTTACGTTATAGCTGGGTCCCGTTCGTCTACGGTTCAATATGTGTCTATGTATGTCCTGGGATCGTCCTGTCTGCGTGTAAAATGTGCAAATTACCTAAAAGAACCGCAGACGAACACAACGAGACCACAAAACAAATTTAAATAGACATATTTTTTCGCCGGCCAGCTTCCCTAGCTGCCCCATTTACTGCCCTTACCAGCGATATTTCTTTACTGTTTTTACGATTTTTCAGTTGTTGTTTTTTGGTGTTGAATATCCCGACGTAAAATGTTGGCTGCAGCTGCAAATTGGTGTGGTTTTTTCAAGGGTCCCCCCCTCCTGTGGATGCCACGAGGAGGTTGTGTTTTATTTGTATTTTTAGCGCTAAAACAAATTGAGGTCCTGCTCCTAAACGGGTCCTACATATTTCCCCCCAACCATTCCCTGGATCGACCATCCATTGTTATGTTTATTGGCGGTATGCTGTACAACTTTATGGGGTAGGATGCATATGATGCGGATGCAGGAAATGAAATTGATCAGGAAGAGACTGGCGGGAGTGGAAAATACTCTAATTGGATGAAAACGATGAGACAGGTTTTTCAAAATATATTTTTTTTTTACCTCTCCTCACATCATTAATATAAATCTGAGGTTTGTCTTTGGCAAAAAAAAGCAAATAACAGACTAACTTTTATTACTATGGAATAACTCTAAATTATATGTAGAACTTTGAAAATAATGGCTGTACGTAAAGTGGATAATAGACCGTACAAATAGTTTGTTTTTATAAAATCCAGACCTAATTAAATAGAGAGAAATAGAGAGAAAATGTTGACCTATTGTGTTTACAATTTCACTTAGTTTTTATTTTAAAAACAATGTCAAAATTTGTTTAAAAGACAGATCCCTATTACAAGTTTTTTTTTTAAATGTTTTAAAAACAACCATTGTACAAATTGATACCATAACTTTAGTGGTTGGAGTATTTTGTTATGTATGTTACTTTTATTAACTGATTGCTTAAACTAATACATCAACTTATGCTTTTTTTGCTGTATCTTGGTCTGAAATGGCCAGCAATTTCCAAATAAATTTCCAACAAACAGAATGCATTTTCAATTTTCCCTGCTGTTGGCTTCTGCTCTTTCACCAAATTGAATCTTTTTTGTGGCGTGTGCTGGAGTAAATAAAAAATGCAGCAGCAGCAACGACAATCGCATGCTGTATGTTTCCACTTGTAGTTATTGTTTGGTTATTTAAGGGCGATTCAGCCAAGCTTAGATGTGTATATATTTTGGTGCATATGCATATATGCGTTGATAACAGCCATCTAGTAACCATGCAGCCATCCGAATGTGGATAACAATTTCGGTTGATGTATCTGATGGACCTTTATTTGTGGCCTAACATTCTGCTCTGTTGTCCCTCACTAAGCCCGTGGAAATTGTTTTGAGTTTTAAATAGAATAAACGTTGACGTATAAATTGTGCAAATGTTCAGTCAACAATAAAATCGGCACCAGTGAGGGTTTGATCTAACAAAGTGTGGCCCAAAATGATTGCCTGAGTGCACTGACCAACAAGTCGGTAACTTGGATATGTATTTATACATATATATATATATATAGAAGGGCAGAGCCAATCAATTGTGAGGAAGTTTAAAGATGTGGCTATTGATACTCAAGGCTCTGGTGGACTCGAGTCTCGAGTTCACTTGGCCATTCTATTAACCAACTTTGAATCCACCTCCCAACGGTCAAGCACTTAACTTCGAGCACCGGCAACAGCATGTTGAAAACTTTTGCTTTCCATCAAAAAAGTCTGCTCAATATGCACTTAACCACAAGTCTCCGGCAACTTTGACTAGACTCTGGGCCAGTTGGAAATGTAAAGTGTACGGACCATAACTTAGCATATAGATGGAGTACATACATATATATACATTTAAGCCATCCTGTGACATTTATGATGCGGACATTGCCGAATCTGTGTCAGGGGTAGCAACGGGAGTGGCTGACTGCTCCCGGTCCTGCTCCTGGTCTCAATCTGACTCCGACTCTGGGCCGGTCATCATAAATTTATGCACTTTGCGCCGCAGCCCTGCAGTGACCGAAATTACAATTATGACAACCGCAAAAAGGTTTTCTGGTGCACCAACAAAAAGAGTCAGCAGCCTGGGAGCATCGCCGCCGAGCCTTGTCCATAAAATGTTTAACATGATTAAACCAACCAGCCCGGCAGCTTTACTGCAGTGTGAAACAAAGCACAGAGATGACAAGGAATGAGTAATAACGGCTTGGCTTTGGATTTTGGATAAAATTACTTTTTACTAGGCTTAAGAGAATACAAAAATATATACATTTTTTTAAACTGCTTTAATGAATATCCAAAGTTATAATCAAAACCCTAGGAATAAATTTAAAGGAGGAGTGTTGGTTACTGGATTTTTGGTTAATGACTCTAGCAGCTAAATAAATTAATTCATTAAAAATAAAAATTTATTATTATACCTCTAAGCATTTTTCCAAAGTAGATAATTAATTAAATGTATGAAAATAATACCTCTACCATTCTATACCTTTATTATTTATCCAATTACTGGAAAAAAACGGCGATGGAAATTAAACTTGTATTAAATATGCTCAAAAAGTATTTTCCAGCCAATTTTATATCCTTATGGTTCCTTGTTGACTTGTTATACGGATCAAGTGTCCTTATGACATCTTGTTGACTTCTTTTACAGTTCATATATTTAAAATATAATGACTAAAAACTGTCAAATAAATAAAATATTGTTATACTAATAATAAACATACCTTATTTACCATTACATGTATAGACTCTAAAGTTAAAGAGTAACAGGTATAAGACCCTTAAATATTTAACAACTTGATGAACTTGCCAACATAATTCCCAAGTCGCCTTCTCACAGCTCAAGACCTTCAAGAGCCAACGAAGCGTGGCTTAGATGCGGATGAATTCCAGACAAATTCCAAGCGATTACCATGGAATCATTCGCTGTGCTTGTCGCACGGAGTGGAGGACAGGAGGTGCTCCGCCTAGTGTCATGCCAGCGATTCCTATAAAAAAGAGCGCCACACACGCCCTCTGAAACGCTATACGGCATAATTGCGACACTCGGAGGTGGGACCAGACCGATCCGACCAGACAACGATAGTGACAATTAACAGTGGCTAACTCTGCTGCGGCATTCCGGGAATCTCCTGCCCGCCCGGTTATCCCCTGGTATATCTGTCAGCTGCTGTCGATGGTAATTTGAAACGTGAAACCGCAAAATCCAATTCCCAGACAAGAGTTCTTTGTTTCTCGAGGTTTCTTTTTTATTGCTGTCTTTTCGCCTCTTTTATATTTTTTTATTTGCTCGTCTGGGAGTCGCCGTCAGTTCCTGATTCCTCCGTCTCCAGTCCAGAAATCCATGATATGCGAGGGCGGTTGGGAGACTTTAGGTTGTTTTCCACACTTCATTGATTTGCCGAGTTGCTTACAAGTGCATTTAGACAATCAATTAATCGACTGCAATGTCCCATGGTGCGATTGAGGAGCTAAGTCGAGAGAGTGTCCAACTTGATTTATGATATCGAGTGACAGTTGAACAAGGTCCGCACATATTTCGAATGCCTCGCTCCCCCAGTAATGTCATTAAGTTGGTATTGGTATTGGGAAGTCCTACAAGTAAGGGATCAGTGCTGTCGGGGACATGTTCGGGAAATTCAAGCTCACCAGTGCGCAAACTTTATTTGGTTGTGATACGAATTTAACAGCCGATTACAGCGATATAATTGAAGACGTGACCATTTGTGGGGCTTCAGGGGGCAATAGGATATAAGCTGGCAGATTAAGGTAAGTATGCCCAAAAGCTGAAATGCTATTTGTTAAAATAATTGGGTAAGAGGCTTTGAATACTGTGAAAATGGGCTATTTTAAAACTGACGAAACATCCTTGGTTTCCATAGTTTCAACCTCATAATTCATTACTTGTTAATTTGATCTTATTTTTTTAATTTATTTTTTAGATATTTAAAACGATATGATATTGAACGCAATATTTATGCAGATAAATCATGTTTTATTTATAATCTGGATATATGCACATCCCTGCTGCACATGCCTTTAATGAACTTCCTTTGAAGCCATCATTACCAGCGTAGCCAAACCAATCTCATTCGTAAATCACTTTTATGGCGTGCATAAAATCTCCCTGTTTCTCACACGTTTCCATCTCGAACCAGATCCCTCTGACACCACAACACCCCTAATACATTAAATGCAACATTTATTACTTCATCTGGCAAAGAGCTCATGCAACAACAGCAGATGCAAATTACACCTGAGCTGATGTTGCAAGCAGAATAATTCAATTCGAATGAAATCTACTCATTAAATAGATATATTTGCTTAAATATAATTGATGTAAATAATCCTATTTTTTAAAGAAAAACTTTTTAAGAACTGTTAAAATAAAGAACAAAATTTTACAATTTCACAAAAAAAACATTGATTGGTTAAAAACTGCTGAACTTAATTATAATTGAATTAAACTATAACAAATTAGTGATAAAACATGAGAAAGAATCTATGTCACAGGAATAAAATATACAAAATAGCTTACGTATATATTTTAATCCTTCTGTAAATGATTAATAATGAAGTCAAAAAATACTTAAAGTATTTTACAAATTTGTAATACCAAACATTTGATGATCTTATAGGTGACTATAAAATATTTTTATAGGCCTGCCTTGATCGCTATTGATGATCAGCTTAAAGCCAAGCGTTACGTTCTCTATTAAGTGCTCAGCATACCCCAAGGCCCATCTCGTACCGCTTATAAAAACTTTTCATTTTACGTTGTTTGTGTCAATGCAACTGGTGGCTCAGGTGTGTGTGGATGCTGGGGCGCCACCTGGCGGACGCCTGGCCAAGCGCAACACCATAAAAGTTCGCAACGGTAAATTTCATAGCGTCAGCGGTTCACCAAATGTAGAAAAAGTGGGGGGAAGTCCCCATCTCGGAGAAGTCGAGTCGTTGAGTCGCGTTGCCATTGAAACCACAGAAGCCATTTTTGCATTTGGTAGCACATTCCATGGGGCCCATTGTATGGCCATTGTTGCTTTTGCTGTGGCATATTTACCTTTTAGCTTGTTTCGGGAAAGGGATTCGGCACGGGGCACTATTCCTTTTTTTTCTTCGTATTTCCTACAACTTTTTTTCGGGTGCGGGGGCCTTGAACAAATTTGCAGCGAGCGAGAAACTTTTGCACAATTCACTTAACTTTCTGGGCAGCAGCCGCAAGTTTCGCAATACGACTCCTGACTCTTTTCCCACACCCGTCCCATTCCATTTGTCCTCCGAAGATGACTTTAGCGGCAGCAGCATCACAATAGATCATTTTTGGGGTTGCCAGGAGGTTGGGTGGTGTTGGGGGGGGGGTTGGGCGGACAATCTGCATAAAGTTCCGACAAGTTGGATCGGGACAGCGACGAGGTGGAAGCGTGCAAATATTTTCAACTCGATTGCATTTAGTCAGAAACTTACTTCAATTATTTTATTTGTCAGTTGAGCTCTAACCTATTAACATTCCGCTGGCAAATTGAATGTTGAACCCGGAATTTGATTCCATTCAAAGGCCAATAATTCGCAATCGAAGTTCGGATTACGAGAGCGGGAAATGGAAAGTTTTTATTTAATGTTAAAGTTAGCTTAGCAAAAATGCTATAATTTAATGGTGTTTATAGATTTGGTCAATACAATTGTTTATAAAGACATTATCTCAATACTATAATATAACAAGAAAGGAAAGCTAACTTCCGGCGGAGCCGAAGTTGAAATACCCTTGCAGAATATTCCGAATTATATTCTCCAAAATTATTCATATGATGCATTCTTAACACTCATAAAAAATCCCAACTTTCTAACTTTAAAAACACCAAAGTTATGGCATTTCCAATCGTTCAGTTAAGTGGCGGCTATAGGATATAGTCGGCCGATCCCTATGAAATTTGGTAGGTCAGATTGATTGGCCAAATATAAAACCCATAGAAAATCCCAACTTCCTAACTTTACAAATCCCAAAGTTATGGCATTACCGATCAATCAGTTATATAGCAGCTATAGGATATAGTCGGCCGATCCTTATGAAATTTGGTAGGTCGAATTGACTGGCCAAATAAAATACCCTTAGGAAATCCCAACTTCCTAACTTAACAAACACCTAAGTTATGGCATTTCCGATCAATCAGTAATATGGCAGCTATAGGATATAGTTGTCCGATCCTGGCCGTTCCGACTTATATACTGCGTGCAAAGGATCGAAGGCTGTGTGCAAAGTTTCAATTCGATATCTTTAAAACTGAGAGACTAGTTCGCGTAGAAACAGACAGACGGACAGACAGACGGACAGACGGACAGACGGACATGGCTATATCAACTCAGGAGGTGATCCTGATCAAGAATATATGTACTTTATAGGGTCGGAGATGTCTCCTTCACTGCGTTGCACACTTTTGACCAAAATTATAATACCCTCTGCAAGGGTATAATAAGGCAAATGATTGCTTTTTTTATGGAAAACTTAAGGAAATTTTTGTCTTTGTATCACTGAATGAAAAATGTTGTACCATTATTCAAACTTAATAAAATCGGGGACAGGAAGAATATAAATGTCAATCTCAAAAGCTTAAACTGGAGCAGCTGCAACTCGAGAAGTATTCAAAAAACAAATGTGGAAGACTTCTGCGACAAATCATAAGCTTCATTAGGCTTTAGCAATTAAGCACTTTCAATGCGGCTTCTGCTCATGTCCATTCTGTTTTTTTGGGGTCTGAACTTCATTAGAAAGACAAACCGAAAAAATACAAAATTATTATTAATGTCTTTTCCACTTGTGCCCCCGCCAAGAGTGCATCACATTATTTCAATTAAACTCATCAGTGCCGGCGGTCTCTCTCGACTGCAATTAACAAAGCGATGTCTGCACTTGACTCCGCTCCGGAGAACCGGAGATTCGGAGGGGGAGTGGGGTCCGGAGTGGAGGTGGCACTCCGTGCGGGTGTGGGTAACATAAATATGATGTGTGGAATAATGCTGGCGGCACTTTGCTAAGTGCACACTGAAACAAATTTTCAAATATTCAAACTATTATTACTGAAATGCAAGAATAAATATAGTGTTTTTTAAGCCAAATTTTAATAAATTTATTTACCAAACTAATCACATTTTAAAACAAAAGTCAATTGTTTAAAATAAACAAAATAAAATAGATTTTACCTCAGTTTTATGTAATTTTATTTTTTTCCGTGCACCCAATGCCATTGAGCCGCGGGGAAGCAAAAGAAAGTTCCATCAATTTTCGAGTTGCTTATCAGGGAAACGCTAAAAATAATTTCCCCACAATTTGCAGGGGGGAGTCTCATAAAACAGAGGCTCAGGGGACAATTTATGGCCGAGAAAAGTTCCACCCGTAATAATATATTTGGTGTGCCGCGAATAGCTTTCTAGCTTTTCTTTTAAGAACCTCCTAAGCTCGTTGCATGTTGCATGTGGCTGGCGGGACAGGATGTGCAAGACATATGCACGGGGCGAGGATATGGCCGGATAGCGGAAAACGCTGGCAAAGCTGAGCCGGAACTCAACGGTTCCGGCCGCATAAGATTAGCCAGTAAAATATTGTGTATTTTCCATGAGAGTCCAGCTGAGTGCCAAATCCAAAAGGAGAGTGTAAAGTTTTAGCGATACAGTGGGGATTAGATAGAGAAAGGCTTAAAGGATTTAAAAAATTTAATGATGACTTAAAATAAATATTTTAGTGTCAAAGAATTCTTGCGTTATATTGACAGACACTGGATGAAACTTATAAACAATTTTAAAAGTCAAAATTATGTTTATGACAAATTGTTTTTTTACAGAATTTCTATTTATTTGATTTTACATAATTTAATTTTAATAGTAATCACTTTATAATGCTTTCCTAATTAGTTGACATTTTCAATTTGTTCAAATTTAAAGAAGTGTCAAATTTTAATGACTTAATAATGAGTCCACAGTACTATTCAGTTGTGAAATGTGTATTTTCTGGACGAGTCCATTCAATTTAATTTCCTCCAGCTCCACTTCAGTTTCAGCCACTCGCTTATCTCTATTAACGGATCTTGACTGTGGTCCTCCTCTTGGCAACTGAGTGTGTTTGTGGCAGTGGCAGCAATTCTGGGGCGACAATACAGTCAACAATTACGAATATGAATTTTTGAAAGCGACAGCAGCAGCGCGACTTTCATCTCTCCACGGACATTTGGCAAAGAAGAAAAAGGACGAGGATGGTGGGCGCTGTGGGTGGGTGGTAGGATGTGTGTGGCTGGTCAGCACAGCTGCTACTTCTGGCCATATCTGTCTGTGCTCCTCCCATTTTTCCCTGCCTCTGTGCGACGCCATTGCCACTGCCACTGCGACTTCCGTTTCCGTACAGTTTCCGGACTCTCTTTTTTCCTGTGCCCGGGCAACAGCTGCGTTGACTTTGAAGTGCAGGAAAACGAGAGCTAACGGGGAAAACTGCAGCTCCTGGGGGAAAACTGCAACCCCTTGACCAATGTCAATTGAGTGAAATTTACATAGACACAAAAAAAAAACGACCACTGTAAATTCCTTGCCATTTGTGCGTGTGGTGTTGGGAAATTTATGGCAAGTTTACGGCCTACATTCCCGCGCCTTGCCGCATAAAATGTAGCACATTCCCAGACGATGGGGATAGTGAGGGATACAAAGAGATACATATATACGAATATATATATATGTTCAAAGGGAGAGGCAGAAGGTCGTTCAACTGGTTTTTGGCTGCCGGCGGCAACCTACTTCCGGTTTGTCGGCCGCCATTTTGTTGCTGACGCGAATTTAAACAATAAATTTTATAATTAAATTGGCGCAAAAAAGTAGGAATAATAGTGGCGGATGGAATGCAATGCAATGGAGGGTCAGCAAAGCCGAAAGTTAATTGAAACGTTGTGTAAATAAATATTTAATCTTTATTATGCAATAAATTTAAATACATTTATTGCAGTCCACACACACGACGTCGCAAGCGAGTGAGCGAACAGCGTTGCGACTTTTATTTATATTTACATTAAATAATTAATAATTACATCAACTTTTATGTAATTGCTTATTACGGCCAGCCATTGTTTTAATGTAAATAATGAGCAAATAATGAGTGGAGCACAAGTGCCAACAGCTCTAGAGATGTGGCCAATTAAGTGATTGTTTCGAGAACTTTTCACGCGAGTTGTTAAAGCTTAAGAAATATTTAAAACAAAAAGGTCTTTATTATTTCATTCTTAAAATATTTGGTTGCTGATTAAAATGTTAAAATTAAGCTTCATGAAATTCATAATTATACATTTTTGTTCTTTAATTTAAATTACATTACTATTTGGATAAATGCATTTAAATGAGGAATTGAGAACATAACGAAATGAAATTCCAATTAAATGGATATCTGTTATAACTCAAAATGTATATCATATTGCGTTGGCTGTTATGATTTTGTTTTCAATTTTAATTGTGCATTGCAGACCAAAATTCTGCATTAAAAACTCCATCATGCTCAAGAGGGAAATTGTTTTGAATGGGAGATAACCTGCCATTCAACCAACTGAACTAATCACATGTGATTTCTGTTCAACCAAATCCCTTCCACATGCTGCAGTTCTGCAATTTGGTCGGCTCGTTTCTCAGTCTGGATTCCTTTGACTAACTGGAGGCGAGTGGCGCCTCTTGAGTGTTTAATATGCAGCGTCTGCCGCTTTTGAGCGTTGTTCGCTGTCGAAAATGTCGGGACTTCGCCATCACATCACCATCACCATCACTATCCTCACCATCGTCATCTTCGTCGTTTCTTTGAGCTGCCTTTTAGAGTGTTGGAGCGCGTGTAAAAGCGCAAACAAAGCTCCAGCGTCCAAGTCGCACCCATCTTCCAGAATTTCCAGAATCCTCCGTCTCCCTTCCTGATGAATGCAAATGCATTTTTGCAAGGGAAAAAAAGAACCAATTCGAGTAATCGAATGAAAGTCACCCCTTTCTCTTTGAAAAATCGTGGAGTTACTAACTTACTTACTTTGATATCAAGCCTTAAATATTTTAGATACTATAACATATTTTAAATCGAAAACCGCAGCTTATTTTGTTTGCTCTTAGCTTTAAATATAAATTAGTATTGTATATATAAATAAAATACAAAACTAATAGTTTTATTTAGTCACGAAACATTAGTTTACAGATATATTTTCGAAAAAAAACATAAAAGGAATAGGTTTTGATAAAAGAAAAGATTATTAGGAATAGAATGTTTTTTCATATTTTTTCGGCAATTAAAATTACGCTTGTCTTCTTTGGCAACGTTACGAACCTGTTATCAAATCAGTAGAACTATTATTCTTTACACACGTAATGGGTATCAAAAGCCGAATCGAAATATCTGCGAGCATATGCTTATCAGCCATGCAGCTATCCAGAACTGGTAATCCTTTGATGCCTCTGCCGGCTGAGGCACTTGACATAATTCCAAAGTGTTTGCCGCTTTAATGCGTTATGTTAATTAGTTTGCGGGTTGTTTGGCATCGCCTGCTGTTGCACTCGAGTGCCATTCACACACACACACACTCGTATCCGTACAGACAACACCCGTTAATGGGTCAATAGTTTCTGATAACCAACAGGCAACCAAACTCCGGCCTAGAGTCCTTTTGCATAATTCATGGCTCCCCAAAAAGGCAACCCAAAGCGAACAAAAGCCACAGCAAAAAGTTTTTGTTTTGGGCCAAAAGTCATTTCAGTGGAAATTTGATTTCACGCGAGGCACAACCGGCAGTCGATGGCAGTTGGTAGTTGGCACCAACAATGAAACAGCCGACAGAGGATGCAGGCTCAAGCCCAACTACGAGCACATAAAAACGTATTAAGCATATTATCTAGGCAGGCACAGACGCCTGCCAGACTTTGGATTTGCCGGTTCTTGACATCGCCCGGAATAGGAGCCCAAAATCGGGATGACACGGGGCTGCCAGCGGAAGGAGGAGCCATCCTCGTCTAATGAAACTTCAGATTTTTGGCTTTGTTTTCGTTATGGAAATGAGCCAGTCAACCCAGCCAGGAGCAGCTCTACGCAGATGCACCGCGGAAAAATGTGTTAACTATAATCTAGCATGAAAATGTCTTGCCGACTGGCAAGTTAAATAAAATCTACGGTGATCTACATTATATTTATAAAGTGGTAAAAATAAATTTTACCCAAATTAAAAGCTGTCATTATACCCTTTTAAGCTTTTAAATATTCGTAAATAAAATTAAAAATATTAAATAATATTACTGTAACTTTTTTAGGACCTAATAAATTCGAAACTTAAATAATCACAGAATTATATATTGGCATTTTGGAGCTATATATAGTCATTTTTACCGATTTGGCGTTTAATTCTCTAAAAATCTGTATTTAAAATTTTAATTTTAACGCTTATCAATATTTTGATCCATTTTCATGTCGCTTATTTCTAAGTTTCTGATGACTTGTAAAAAAGGTGACTCACAATTGGACTTCCAGAGTCCATAACCGATTTCAAAGTGGCATACCTCTAAAGACTTGTGTTTTGATTCTCAAAAAATCTGCATTAAAAGTTGTGTCTTTAACGTTAATAAATTTTTCTTGCTATAATTCGCTGGCCTAAGTCAAAAAACTAGATTCACTCCGATATTGTTTTAAGTGTAGCTGCTAAGACTCAGACAGGGCCATATGATGCAGCACACACATGTGGGCGGGTGAACGTATCGGCGTTTGTGTCTGGGTGTGCGCTTGAAACAATGTTGTCAACAACAGCCGACGCAGAGCAAGGGCTATAACGAAAGGGCAACAGTGCGTATGAGTGTCATCATCAGCATTGATTTGGGGAGGCCTTTGAACAGGTATGAGCATAGTACGATTAAAGCTTGTTATTTAAATTGGCTTAGAGCCTTATAAGGGTGTTATTGCACATCGTTCAAAAATGCTGGATTAGCGTGCAGCTTATTGATATTTAATTGTTTTACCATAATATTTGATTATTATATACTTTAAATGTATGAAAATATTATTATATTATAGGTAGTATTATTTCTTATGTACAAGAACCCTCCTGTGATATTAATCTTTAACCAATTACGGATTATAATTAACATACTTTAATATATTACAAAGGCAGATATTAATTACTCAATGAAATAAATATTTCAAATGGAATATCGCATTATTTAACCGAGCAATAAATCAAGGCTTTTCCCATAGCCAAGCCATTAATCTATTTGGGCGTTTGCAAATTGCTGACTGTATTCCGAACTGCGCTTGGAACACTAATTGATTTCGAATACAATACTCATGGTAGAAGTGGATTTCGAAATCGATACGATTCGTTACAATTACCGAAGGATGGAGCTCGTGGGGAAGTGCAGAGGATTCGCTGAGAGGTGCGAAACAAACCCAAAGTAAACCTAATTAGCGACAGATTAAATCGGATTAATTTTCATTTAACGCATGAATCAAAAACAGGCTGACAGTCACTGCCAAAAGCACGAGTGTCCCTGCTCCAAATGCCCTTCACCCACTCCAAGTGCTCCTCCATCCCTTCCTGCCATTATGGTCCTGCCCTTTTGGCGTGCTCCCCTGGGTCGCTTTTTGTTCACGCATTTCATTTTTTCTGCTGCTTTCCGCACCCTGTACTAGGGTGTATTGTTTTTCTCACAATCTTTACCTTTTAATACCCTTTTAAGAGTAAAAATTTGGTATACTTCCAATTACGTGGCTCACTTATAATCAGTTATTATTTTATTTGAAAATGGTTAATGCAGTTTCCACACTTTGAACAATATATTTGAATGTTGCTAGGTATTAATGAGTCCGAAGACTTATTCTATTGTTTTTTTCCGCTGCATTGCTTTGCTTTCCACCGATTTGACCCCCGCAAACACCAACGATGAGTGGGAAAAACCTGTTGGCTTGCGCATGGTTGGGTTGCTCTGGGGTTTTTTGGCTGGCTGGGGGTTTGTTTCAATTGGCCACATCGAGTGCGGCTTTAAACACGCCGAAAAACACACAAACACATGAAATATGCATGGAAAATTGAATTTCCCTCGGTCCCATATTTTTGTGGGGATGGCCCAGCAAAAGCAAACATCGAATGGTGCGAACAATTTGATTTATGCGCATTTGCCGCAATTTGTTGTGTAAATAGAAAAGAAGTCAGCATTTTAATTAATTTTCTGGCGAGGATTCTCCTCCACCCCGTCCCTCTTATTTTTCCTATTGCTGTTTCCTCCGTTTCTTGCCATCGTCATTTCCTTTTTGTGACTGCCCCAATTAGAAGGCAAAAAATTGCTGCAATTTTCCACATTTGAAGCGATGCCTGGTCCAGGCACTTTTTCCGTCTCAGCTTCTGTCAGCTCCACTTGAGTTCGGGCCCAGTTCAGTAGTTTCCCTCCCCCTCTCACTTTCTCCCACTCTATTGACCAGACTAATTGCTAACAAAGTGTCAACAGTTTGTGGGAAAAGCCATGGAAAAAGAGAGGAGTTCAGGCGCCGTCTTAATTGCAAACGTTTATGATTTAGTTAAATAACAATTAGATGCAGTTGCTCACGCTGGAAGCCCGGCAATTGAAACGAGAGACAGTCAGGGAAGAAAAGAGGAAGCCAACAAAAGGAGCTCGTAGATGAATATGCCAACTGGAAGCGGAAGTGCAGTGGTATCAAAAGATACTTCCCTACCACAAAGGCAAGTATAACATAATTGGACAAGAAATTAAGTCAAAATCTAATAATATAAAAAATTCTTCATTTTTAAGTCTCACAGAATTTTGTAAAAATTTAAAGTCTTGGTTAAAAAGTTGCAAGAGTTTAATGAATTTATTAGACAGCTTACGTTATTTATTAAGAGATTTTCCAATGAACAATAAATCCCGGTTCTTAAAAATACATAAATGTTGGAGAGATTCTATGAACAGACTGGTAAAGATTTCACAGCTTCCTGCTTCCCAGTTTTGCTAGGCTCCTAGCCACTCTACCGCAACACCTAACACAGCCATTAGAGACTTCTGATTTCCAATCATTGCTATATCTCCTCCCCAAAAACCTATCCACCTGCTGCCTAATCCGATGCCTCATGTTTATGCATATGAAACTACTCGGAAAATGCATATCCCAGATGCCCAGCCGACGGTGGAGAGGCCTCAGACAGCTTCAATTTGCCACAAAAACACATTGGCAACATTTTAATGAATGTTGCAGCCGCCGCTGCCGCAGACAAACAATGGGAAAAGGGCTTCGAGCCCGGCTTTCAAAATGCTCGACAAACATTGGCCCGAGCGATAAAAGTAAGTAAAAAGGATGTGGAAAAGGAGCCCGCCATCGCCCGCTCGTTGGATGCAATTTGTGCAAATATTGTGGCAAGCTGGCGGCAGGAAAAGGGGCGGAAACAGATCCAACTGCAGCACTCCTGGTTGAGACTACACTGAAAAAAACGGGGATCTAAAATTGTAAATTTCCAGTTCTTGACGATCCAAATTTGTTCGACCAATATATCTAGAATACTAATACTCTTTTATTTAAATTTGGAACCATCTTCATTTAAGTTCTTATAATCCACGTAGTCGACATTTTTATATTAGTTTATAAACCCATTTTCTGGAGACGAATAATTTCTTGTTTACTAATTTTGTATAGCTAAATAAACTATAAATATAATTAAAAAAATCTTTTTTAATTTGGGAAATCTGAAAGAAATCTAAAATTGAGAATGGCCAGATTTTTTGTCTTTATTGTGATCTAAAAGTACTTAAAAAAAATTTTAAATCCTACATTAAGTTTTAAATAAGCGATAACAGCTTTGTATAATATTTGTTTGTTAGTATAATATAGTAGTATTGGCTCTCGTTAAAATAAACTGCCAGAGGATTAGACAGGCATGAATGTTTTAGACCATTTAGGGAACCTTATTCTTTATTTTAGATCACGTTTTAAAGCTTAGTGCATGCCTAGGCATAGGCATTTTTGCATGCGCCGCATGGCTGCATTTTTTGGGCTTACCAGGGAGTTGGAACACGGGGAGTTGTGGTGAACTAGGGCCAAAGGATGAGACTGCACTGCATGTAGGCGAGAGTTGCTGACTCCGAGTCCCTGGGAGCCTGAGGAGGAGCACGAGGAGGGGGTGACGAGGTTCGGGCCGAGTCGACGGCATGATAAACGTGCTGCCAATAAATTACACTGCGTCAAGGCAACGGCTCCTGCTTCCTGGATTCTAGATGCTGGATCCCGGCACTTGGTTCCTGGGCGGAGGACAGCATCGGAGCCGCTGCACATTTCTACAATTTTCTTTTGGCTTTCACGTGCGCACCCCGCTCATACGGTAAACAATTTGAATGCTTTGGCAGGCAGGACACGTAGACGAGGAGCAGCCAGGACGCTTCAGGAGGCGAACCACTGACTGGGGATGTCTCCTTTCCCCCAGCAACTATCTTGGCGATGGCGATTGCAGAGTGACACGAACGAGTTGGGGATCGCTTTGATTAGCTGTCTTTACTCACGACTACCCCAATAAGGTTTTTAAAAATATTACCTTGAATGTTTTTACCCTATAAATAAAGGTCACATTGAAAATGTATTATTTAAATGAACAATCAATTTTCCAAAATTATTTATATTTTTGGTTTGCGGGGTGGGTCCAGTACATACTTAAAGTAAGAAAAACTTATTAATGTTTTTTCTTTAACGTTTTAAATCGTTTTTAAATTTTTTTTAAATTTTCTAACATAATGTACTTATTTCAGTGAATGGATAAATTATGAATTTGCGTAAATCGTTAAGCCTTTTGTTAGCTTAAAGGAAATTAAAGGCATGCAAATTTTTGTTCACACTTGCAAACTATAATTTTCGTGAAAACAATAAATATTTAATACAAATGAAGCATTTGTAACACTTCCTTCAATAACGCTAAATTTACATAGAAGAAATACTGAACTTCGACCCTTTCCAAAGCAGTGATTGATTGCAGAACAAGATTAATCAAGGGCGAATGAATATTTTAAAAATCCCTTTGCACGCTCCCTTTTTAATATTGATAGTTCAACAGTTTCCCACGTTGTGTGGCCCTAATCGGAGCGTGCTGGGTTCCTGGGGCCTCCAAAGCCCTCATCTCTACCCACAGAAGCTTAAGCTGGTTCCTTAGTTAGGGGGCAGCCCCCTTTTCCCTTCCTGTCGATCCCCTCTAGAGCAGCAACAGGACAATCGTAGCGTAAAAAGTTTGCTCTTTGTTCCCGTAACCCTAACTATGCTTACTCAATCCGCTGCCCCACCATCGTTTGCAGCCATTTGCAATGCAAACACTGCCAGGAAAAAGGAGATGCAGCCAGCAGGACCTCTTTTTTCCTACCCATACAAGCTGGGCACGCATCTAGCGTTGTGTAATATGCTCTGCGATTTATGTTTGTACTAAGCCGGAGGACTCTGGAGAGGGAACAGCCACTCGCATACTGAGCAAGACCCAAAACCAGAAACGAAAGAACATAAATTGAAATGTTCTTAGCAGAAAAAATATTGAAATCATATTTGGGGCAAGTGCAGGAGCATGGAACAGACGCACTTGACTTTAGACTGCGAACTCCGTGTCGGGTGGAATCCGGATTCGAGTGGTCCAACCTCCCCTCACACAAACATCACACAACTCACAAATGACAAACATCAGTAAAAAGAATGAGGACATGGAAATGCAACTTTTAAATACCCTGTGACATTTTCCTTTTAGCAAGGCAAATTAAAATGGGAATCAATCATGAATGCAATTTATATATTTTGACCAAATTAATTGTTAAATTATGTAATTCCTTGTTCATTAAATTATTGTTCATTTATATTCGTCCTGTATACGAACAAAATAACTTAATGATGAACCTTAAAAAGAAATACAAAATAAAATATTTAACCTTCAACCCGAACTCATTTTACTTTGACTAATGGTAAATAGGTGGGGATAAACAGAATTTCCGCATATACCCTTAAACATCTACTAATGGATATGAAAGGAAATATGAAATGAAAATCGAAAAAAATCAAATAGAAGATTTCATTTTTTTGCGTTCACGCTAGCAGAAGGACTTTGCAAGTAGAAATGGCGAAAACACGAATTCAGATCCAATGAAGTTTTGACTGCCAGAACAATGGAGTTTAATAGATGAATCAAGACACGCCTTTGAGAAAAGTACAAGAAGTCAATTGAATTGTCTGCCAGCCGCATATAAAATCGTCTTGTGTATATTTTAGCTGCTTTTATTCCTTCACTCAACGCTCCACTTTATGGCTTAATACAATTTTTATGTTCTGGCCATTTTGAAGAGTCAACTGCGGCGTCTAAAGAGCAGCACTGGGATGACGGGACACGCGTCCAATAAAAAGCCGAAACATTTGCGGGAAATTGGGCACCTTGTTGGGGGAGGTTTTATGTGCGGGTCTGGGCCCAATTTAATGCTAATCGCCATCATCATACGTTGAAAGCGCTCGTAAAGGCACTTCAACTTCATTCTTATTATTAGCGCTATTTAAGAGAGTGAACTGCGGGAAAAGTTTTGTAAGAAAACTCGGGGGAAAACCCAATTTCAATAAAACAAAATTAGTTGTAAGCAGTTTTCGGTTTTATTGTGGGCTTAAAATGAAACTTCACTGCTCATTGGCAACTGAAGTTAAAACAGACATACTTAATGTTTGAAATATTACCCGGAAAGAATCGCTTTACAATGGGTTATATAAGAAAACACAGAGAATTTCTTAAGATATAAAAATAAATACATTTAATTGCAGTGTGCTTTAATTACAATTTTCCTTCTGAGTAATTACCAGCTCAGTTTTAATACCCTGAAAGACTTAAACTACAGTTCTGAAGCGTTATTATACCACTATTAACACACTTAATAAATATTGTACTCGTTTCTAATGCTTCAGCTTTGCATTGGGTTTTTGTCAGGATCAAGCATCCTACGGCAATTACTCGGTAAGCTTAAATCAAAACCCTGGAATTATCAGCACACAAATAAACAAGGTTTGAATTTCATAATTGCATTAACATTAATGTGCAGCTTGCCGCAAACAATACATGCAATAGATCCCAGCATCTATACCAACTAACTGAAGTTTGCTTCTGGGCTCGAGCAACAGGAAATTGGTTAAGTAAGGTGGGCGGAGAAGCCAGGTTTAAGGGCTGAGGGCAAGTAAACAACCGAATTAGTGTTCATTAATTAAGCAAACATAAACATACATATAGTGCATTCGAAAATTTTCAGTAGTTTAAGCAGACAGGAGGCTTAAGCGGAAATATGGGGGTGGCCACGTGACGTATGCGTAATCCTGTTTATTGGATATCTCTAACCATTTCGCATTGCGTTTTATCATTCAGGCTGCACCAACAAATTTCCCATTGTCAACATAAATTAGGATTTAAGCATATAACTACTGATTGTGGAGGAGCTTGGTGGGGCTAATTAGGCTTTTGTTCGGGCCAGCATGGCACCAAATTAAATTCATAAAAGCGACTCACATTCAAGAGGACTGAGATAGGTAAATGCATGTTTATTTGCACATTATTGAGGATGTTTTGTTGGATTCGAGAATTAATACCACACTTGAATAGATTCTAAGCTTTTGGAATGTGAGACTACACTCGTGTTGAAATCAAGAAAGTCGGCTTTTAATGCACATAATTAAATGAAATAAATTTCTATTATTCAGTTCTTGTGTGTGTGTTGTTAAGAATTGTGTTTAAAGTAGTACTTTTCACGCTGTAAATAGTATAATTACAGGTAATAAGCCCCATAAATGATGTGTAATTTATGTAGTTTCATTAAAGACAATTATTGCTCAGGCATAAAATTGAAAAACTCATTTCCTAACCTTATGGTTAGGTTATATAAGCAAACTCAAAACATGTGTGTGATATAAGGAAATCTTTGCCAATCTTGAAGTTCATATTTATTCACTGACGACAGCCAAGGAGGATGAACTAATTGCACAGCACATGTAGTACCCCCTTCTCAGATCTACTCCTTAAACTTATCAATATGCATGACGAACATTTTGACAAGATTTTTAGGGCTCGTCATTTGCATTTTACATACTTAATTGTTTTCCCATTACAGGCAGCCGAGTGACTGCCAGAGCTTCATTAGCACCAGGACACATGAGGTCCAACCCCTCCCCTCTTGACTTTACCTCGCTGGAAGTCAGAACGATTAATGTCAACTTGCTTAATAGCATTCCTTTTGCCTCATCACGAAAAGCGGCTCACCGAACTTAAAGCCTTCTGCCCCCCCACCCTTCTCCGCCACCAAGAGATGGGAAATTACTGGAAACGTATAACCCCCCCCCGTCCCACTCCATTTGGGCGAAACTGCAGGCTCAACATGTCATGTCACTTTTGGGGATGGGGCGGGAAGCTGCGGTTGTTCGCGTGATGAATTACACACTCGCCGAAGGACACGATGATGAAGTGCCTGTCATTCGAAGGCTGAAAGAATGCCCAACTGCCCGTCCGTCCGACCTTCGTTCCGTCCTTCTGTCCTCCCGTCCATTTGTCCGTCCAGCATTCTGTCAACTTGTCAGTTCGTCAAGCTCCGCTTGGCAGCTGCTCGTATTGCTGTAAGTCATTTGCATAGAGCGTCTTCCGCATAATTTATCGACACTTGAGCAAAACTTTAATTACTCCCCAGCCCGAGGACCGAAACATTTTTCGCCTAGTAATGTGCCTGGGGGCAAAAATCTCTAGAAGGGGAGGGGGGTTGGGGGGGAAAAAGATTTCCACCATGTGAATTTTCGCATATGGGGGGAATTCTCCAAAAGCCTGTGTCCTTTGTCTGCGAAATTCAATGCGTGTTTCCAGTATATCCTTTGGCCATACATAGCGCACATTTTGCAATGGATTTGGGAAGGGCTTTGGGTAGTTTTTACTGGCTGGGTGTGGACTTTTCCCCCCCTCTCTCACTCCCTCTGACTCCCGCCTAATGGCCTTTAATTGAGCGCTGGGAAAACGTTCAAGTGTTTGCGGCTGTTGAAAATTTTGGGAAATTCGATATTGAAAATAAAGTGGCTGTAATGCCCGGCTTGGCCAGATTCACCCAAGCCTCGGATTGCCTTGGGATTTTGTGTTTTTGTGCTTGGGTTTGCCGCTCAGGATTTGTTTGCTGAGTGGCATAATGTGTATTGTATAATAAGTGTATTGTACTTGCAGAATTATGGCTGAGTGTTAAAATTGCCTGGGCTCATGTTGCGGGCTGAGAACCTAGTCGCTTAAAATTGTTCCTTCAATTGTTTCGTTTATATATAAAAGATGACTTGGCTGGATTTCTGCAAGCCTATAAGGTTTATAGTTACTAAAAGAAAAAAAAACACGGAAAAGGCTTAGTCTTATAATGTTGAAAATAACTTATATTTAAAGGCCTCTTTACACATTTGATTTCTTATTTAAGATAATATCGTTCCGATTTTTTGATTTCAGACCTGATCGTAAATTTTAAAATCTCAAATAACAATTCATAATGTGTAAAGAGGCCTTCACTAATTCAGAAATTCTGAATTTCATGACCCATAAAAAATACTACAATAGTCGATCTAAAATTATAAAAAACCGCAACGCAAAAACAAATATGCACTCCGATCCAGTTCATGCCAGGATGCAATCGCACATCCGCTGGCAGACGCGCCTGCGCAGATTTTCGATGCACTGAAGTGGTTTGGAGTAATCCTGGTTATCCTTGGCGCCGGAGAGGAGCTGCTGCAGCTCCTGCACGGCTCCAAGGCAGTCGCAGTGCTCGGCCAGACGGGGATTGCGGCACAGGAAGTTGTCGCAGCAGATGGGATCGCATTTGTGGCGGGGTGCCCGGTACTCCTCCTCCCGACATCGATTCTGTATGTATTCCCGGTGGCGCATTTGACGATAGTAGGCGCGGAGCTGGCGCCTCTGATCCGCCCGCCTCATATCCCGCATGAAGGGAGCCTCCGGTTCCTTGCGATCCAGGAAGTGGCAGATCTCACACTGGCAACCCGGCGGTGGACAAGGCTGGCAGGACTTCCTGCTCTTATCGTCCTTATTACTATTTTCTGTTTGCTTGAATTTGGGTGGAACCTCCCACACATCTATGGGTTCTTCAGGCTTGTAAGTTTCAAAGTCTTCTGTGGTTCCTATACTGGGTGTTTGAGTATCGTTGCCCCAAGGAAAATCAGGTTTCATACTGGGACTTCCTTTGCCGGATTCTATTGGCACTTCCGGTTTTTCATTTTCCTTTTTATCCGATCCGTCTTTATCGATATCTTCATATATATCCTTGTATATATTATTGTCTTTATCTTTGCCTTTATCTCTGGTTTTATCTTTGCCTTTATTTTTGCCTTTATCTTTGCCTTTATCTTTGCCTTCATCTTTGCTTTTATCTTTGAATATATCTTTGCCTTTATCTCTGCCTTTATCTTTTCTCTTATCTATGTCTTCATCTTTGCCTTTATCTTTGCCTTCATCTTTGCCTTTATCTTTGCCTTTACCTTTGCCTTTTTTTTTACCTTTATTTTTTCCCTTGGGCTTGTCTTTATCTTTATCTTTGTCTTCATTTGTATCCTTTTCTTTATATGAATCCGCATCAAAATCTTTGTTTTTATCTTTACTTTTATCCTCATCTTTATTTTTATCTTTAGTTTGATCCGCATCTTTATTTTGATCTTTAGTGGTATTCTTATCTTTCTTTTTAACCTTAGTTTGATCCTTATCTTTCTTTTTATCTTTAGCTTTATCTTTATCCTTTTCTTTGTCTTTCGTGTTATCTATATTTGTATCTCTTTCTTTGTCTACCTCTCCTTCTTTATCCTTGCCATCTCCTTTATCCTTGCCATCGCCGGTACCATCGGCTCCTTCGCCTCCCTCGCCACTGCCCCTATCTCCCTTTCCATTTCCAGTTCCGGTTTTATCTTCTCCAGTTGGTTTACCTTTATTAAGGGAAGGTCTTCCGGGTCTGTGACCATCACCAAAACCTCCATGCCCATCGCCACCTCCTTGTCCTTCTGTTTCCTTTGCTTTCTTGGGCTTGCAGCATTCATTGAAGGTCCTGCAAAGTGGATCTGGCGAAGGCTTTGGCTCGAAGCACTTCATAAACCTCTCGTACAACTCATTGTAGTCCTTGGGCTCTGGGCTATTCTGCTCCTGTTGTCCCTGAAGCCACTCCCGAAATTCCTTGTTATTGGGACGGGGATCCATCTTGTACTTCGCCCACTCGTACTGAGTGCACACATTTCCAGTTTGGCCACAATCCATGGGACAGTACCAGTGGCGGCGACGCAGGCCATGTGGTTCCCTTTTAGGTTTGGAATCCATGACGAGGGCTTGATTTCTGGAGATCTCTCCCTCCAGCTGTCGATTAACTCCTAGGGGATCATGGGGATCGGGTGGATCATTGCAATATATAGTCTCATAAGCTTTTCGGGGATCCAGCTGCAGTTTAACATTGGGCATTAGCTCCATCTCCGTTTGCAGTGCCTGGTGGTTGAGGATGAAGGGCTTACAAATCTCAGGATTCTGGATATTTCGCGCAGGCGTTATCCTGGGAGATGGAGGGGGTTCCTTTTTGGGGCGACGCCGCTGGGTGATGCCACTGCTGACCTTGGCCAGGCAGTCCGAAAGCACCTGGTTGAAAGCCACCGACTCGGGCTGCTGGCTGGGCGAGCCGACGCCATAGAAGCCCAACGTGTCCTTGTGAGGACTCTGCTGCCAAGCAAGCACCACGTCGTCCTTGACCATGTCGAAGGGTCGCCCTCGGCCTTTAGCCCCGAGAGAGTTGGTCTCGTCCTTATTGGTGTGGCAATGTGACTCCGCCATTCGTATCCAGGGATCCTGAATATTGCCCCGCCACATTTCCTTGCAGGCTACAAAAAGGGGGTTGCTAATGGTTGGTGGAGGGTCATTTTCCTGGCAAGCGGATCGGCGCCGCCTCAATGTTCTCCTGCTCATTTCCTATTTGATAGGAAAGTACCACTCTTAATTTTCTTTCACTATTTAATTTTGTATTTCTGTGTTACTTCTGTGTGCCAAAGGGCCTGAGTTCCGGGGATATGAGAGCTGGAGCTAAGACTCACCGATGATCCCAGTCCCAGCCCCTTCTGTCCATCTCTACAAGGATTTTTGGATGCATTAAATATATAGTGAAAATTTGAGGAACAAACATTTTTGTTGTTTCGTAAGCGTTTTTATTATTGTGAGTTGACATAAGGCCTAACACCACAAATAAATAAAAAAATTAGAGATCATTTATTGAAACAAATTCAAGTAATGCTAAACATAAAAGGGCTAAACTATTTTTGAATAAATTTTAACTAAATTTTCTTGAGTAAAAAGTTAAATTTCATTGCTTTTCTCACTTTTGCCATTACCAGTAAAAATTTTGAAAACAGAATTTCCTTTTGTGTGTTTATAGTTTAGGTTAGTAGCCAAATAATGCTTTAAGAGGATGATTGCCACCTCGACTTAGTAAAAATCCAGTTACTGAAACCTAGTCTATGGAAGTTTTAAACTGTGTTCAGCCAGGGGATGCAATGCTTTTGCAACCATCCATCCAAATGAACTTCAATTAAAGTTTGCGCACTTTAAACTGCTGTCCCAGATTCAGGCCATAATGTTCCCCCAATCGAGCCATGTTTAGCCATACAATTTCCTGCCCATTGCCACATAAATTCGCACACGAAAGAGCCTGACAAGGCTGTGCTATTTATGGAGCAGTTCCTGTTCAACCAAAAAAGGGAAAAATACTAGAGGAACAAAAAGCCAAAGTCAGCTGCTTTTAGTGCTGGTGGTTGGATCTAAGCGAAGTACATATATAGAGGAGCATAAATCCAAAATTGTCTTTTGTCGCATAAATATTTTACTTGGGCCTTTAGAGCTGAGGTCCTGGCAACCGGAGAAGCAGCAGTAGCAGCAGAAGCGACAGAAGCAAGGACATAGACAATAGGCCAAGCTGGGATAGGACATGAAACGACATTATTTCTTATTATTAGAACAGCGCAAATAAATGAGACTCGGAAGGCAGAAGGATGTCCCCCCGATGGCACTTTGTTTGCCCTGCCAGCACCGCAATTCCCACATGTCTGTCTTCATAAATGCTTTATCTCCGGCCAGCACACACACGGAGGCTCAGAGTGTGTTGGCTTTTGTAATTATGTGCATATAATAAAGTTGACCTAAATAAAAATAAGCGCCGACTTTAGCGCGTTAAATAAAAGCCAATGCCTGAATATACACACACGGTGGACAATAAAAGGGGGATATTGCCATAAGTACAATAGTCATATTGTGTTGATGTTGTTCCTGGGCGGGCAGTTCATTAAATGATAAGCCATCGACATTTGGCCGAACAATTGGGGGATCAGGCGATGCAATTTCAGACCAGTCGAGAAACAATCACTGGTAATTGGGGGCTTTAAAGGGACGCGTGCCGAAGAGCAAGACATCAACATGTAAATAATCATAATTGATGAAGGAGTTGAGGAATTTACGCCCTGCTATATCTGCAAAGGGACGTGTTCCCTTGGCAAATTTATTGCGCTATATATTAGACGACCCTTTGCGCATTCTCGCCACCCGAAAATAAATTCATAAATTCAGCACGAAATAGCAGACCTCGCATATGCTCACTCTGCGCTCGCGAATTTGATTCTTTTTGTGCTGAATCTGCTTCGGCGTTATCCATTAAATGCGATGAATCAACTGTTGGCCACCATAAACAATCTTTGACTCAGTTGCCGCCTTTCCTTGCCCCTCCGCTGCTCATAAAACGTCAGACGGCGGATGGCAGGCGGAAATTTATGCTCGCCATTTTGCGAGGACATGTTTGTATTCTGTGTGCATGTCTGCGTGTGCGTGTATTTGACTTCCTGTTGACGTGCAAGATGGTCGACAAAAGAGCGTCGACCACTAAAAGGCCGGGAAGGTTCTCAAATTGCCGGGGAAATCGCCGAAAGATTTCTTTTCTGGCTGAAGATTGCATTAATAAAATAATTGTGTTTAAATATTTTTTAAGTATCTCAAAGATTATCTTTATCCACTACAAATTATTCAGACCACATCTAAATAAATCTTAGGTAAATTTAATTATAATAAAAGTTATATTTTATATATGTTCAATTTTAAATAGTATATATGTATATCTTAGACATTAATAAGATATATCTCTTTAGTAGCTGATGCTCTTATTTGGTGGCATTGAAAGTCTTAAAGGGCTAGACATATTTTTGTAAAAACCTAATTTGCGAGGATTTCGAGTACAATAATGTACTTTTTCAATTTTGTCATTCCTATAGGATTTGTTATTCGTTATAATTCGCGGGAGTGCACTCTTTTGATTGCCAGCTATTTGCATTTCAGTCCGATTCCTTGTCTTCTTTTCAAGTGCAGTCAGTTCTTTTTGTCATTGCGCATTTGAACAAAAATGTGGCCAATAAAAATGGCAACTGCTGGTGGAAAACATCAAAGACAGGAATGACGAAAACACAGGCTGAGCCAGATGAAGAAAATATTACGAAAAAAGCGGAAGGCAGAAGAAGACAAGATAATTGATTGTTTGATTCAATCGCAAAGTCAAATGCTTTTTTTTTCGAAGCTTGGTACAAAATGGTTTTTGGATGATTGCGTAAGCGACAAAGGAAACGCACCGAGCATTGAAAATTGGTTACAAATTCTGATTAGAAGCGCCAGCAAAACAGACAGAGGTAAAACAAGGCCAAAATGGAATAAATACTGGAAAGAAGACAAATTGGGCGTCACTTGCCCGGTGGGTGTGGCAGTTGTACAAATTGAATTGTATTCGGTTCGAGGGCATTGATAAGACAAAGCAATCAGTCAGCCAGTCAGGAAGTTTGAAAACTGGCCAAAAGTAAAGGCAAATTGGATGTGAGTGTGCAAAATAAATGTTGGCAGCATCGAAGGATGATATAATTGGTAAAGTGATCGATTAGATGTGTGAAATGAATTATACGGTATTGTCAAAGATGCGATTGCATTTCGATTTGCAAATTAACCAAAGTATTCGAATTATTCAAAAGTGAGTGGAAATAATTGTTCATTTAAAATAATCGAAATTATTTGTAAAGTGCCTTTAGGGAAATGGGAAAATCTCTCAATACTGACCTATTTATTGCTTAAAACATTTTTTACAAATCATCTGAAAATTTAATGATCTTGAGAACTATTAATGTATTGAAACTACATTGAACTCAACAGATTTGTAACATTTCTCCCCATTAATTATGTCTGCTTATCGCACTTAAATATAAAACTTAACACATTTTTACGCTCGATTGAACAGTGGATATCATTCACACAATTTGGTCCATTCACAAAACATTACTTCTGGACGCCCCGAAAGCAAATCGAACTGAAACCGCATTTGAATTACATTTCATCATTTTATCATTCCGCCAATTTTGAGTTCTCAATCAATTTGCCGCAAAAAGTATTCGCTCATTCGCAATTTTGCATTTTGCCAATTACAGTATAGCTGATTGGATTGTTGCCAATCTTTTTCTGATTGTTTTTCCTCATTTTTTCCGAAACGCATGCATGTGTGAGTATGTAAAGTGTCTGTTCGGTCCTTCCCCGGCATTCCAGGGTAACTCAATTAAATCGAACTGCAATCATATTCACCTGCATCCGTTTCCGCTTCATGCTACACATTGTTCCAGCTCCAGCTCCCCACGGCTGCCTGGGAATGTATCTTTAAAATTCGAATTCATATTACAGATTACAAATTCGCAGCATGTTTGTCATTCCACAGTTTTGTTGTTGCTGCTGCTGCTGCTGCCAATTTTCGGTTGTTTTATTTATTTTTTCCGAATTTCCTCGACCCCCCGTCGTGTGTTTTCCTTTTTTGGTCCAGCACGGCCATTTTTAATTGCGTGGCATTGTTGCTGGTTTTGTTGGGTTTTCTTTATATACATATAGATTTCGTCCTGCCATCAGTCTGATGTTTGTGTACGAAGCGCTGTCCTTTATTTGATTTCAGTTTCATTTCGAAAATTTGTAATGCGCCTCGTGTAGCGACGGGTCCTGTTCCGTGCCTGTTCCGCTGTCTGCTTGGCGAAGGATAATGAAACTATGCGCTTGTCGCCATTCCGTTTGTTTTACACGCCCACCCAAACTCCCACTGCGAACTCGGTCTAAAGTGCGCCCTCGGTTGGAGCAGCCGCCCGAAATGGACATGTGATTGGCACCCGTCGGATGCCCCTAAAAACCAGGGCCCACTGTACGTGGTTTTCGCTTCCTTCCTTTCGGCCACGCTGTCATCATCATCAGGAGCTGACAGAGCAGCTGGTGTGGGTCTTAGTTGGGTCCCACTGCTGCGGCCCGTCTGTGGCATTTCAATTTCAATTTTAATGCCAGCCACAAAAAGGCGCAAATAAAACGTACGAAATCATTATTCCTCACTATTTGCTCAAGGTGTACCGCCAGTTGGGAACTTTTCGGCAGTCGGAAGAGGGAGGGCGTATCAAGGGATTATCAAAAAATTGAGGAAAATTCGATTCACCAGCTTCCACATTACAAGAAAATCTCAAAAGAACATAAGCTTGTGAGTGGTTTTAAAAGCAGTACATGACTGTTTGTTAAAAGTCTGGCTTATATATATTTATATATACGAATAAAATAAGCAGGTAGCGGATATCACTGAATTTTTAATAAGAAATATTACTTATTGGCCTAACCACTAAAAATGTTCTTCAAAGTTTCAAATAAATATATCTGTACAGATGAAAACATCCCAAATAATCCTAAGCGCAAGCAAACCAGGTCAACATTAATACTAAACATTTATCGTTTACCTTTGTGTATATCAATTAATTTATTATTGTATAATGAAAATGATGTTTTGTGTTTTGCTGGAAATCAATAACAAATAAATTATTTACTATCTTAATTACCAAAACTTAACAATTAACAGTTTTATTTGTCAATATATTTCATAGCTATTCAATGCCCAAAACCAATTTAATATTTATGAAGCTAAAATGTTTGGATATGCTTCATGAAATAATGCCGGGCTTCATTAATAAAAATGTCACAGCAAATTGTCTTTTGGAAAGATGGGGGAAATCGGTGAGAACATCCACAGGGGGCGGAAAATGAAAAGCAATGGAGCATTGGGCAGTGATCGAGCGTTTCCAGTGATCTCAAGCTGTGAATCCATCGAGATTGTGAAAGGGGAATATTATTTGTTTATTTATTGAGCCGAGAAATAAAGAAATTATCTGGAATTTTCCAACTGGGCTTAACAAAAGAATTACTTTTTTTTTACATATATAGCTCTTTTTATTTTGCCAAAAATATTAAATGTCATTTGATAACATTGCGCATACGAGGCGTTAAACTCAAAACATTTTCGCCATTCGCCCAACTGACAATTCGATTAAGTTCGGCATAATTGTTCCTGTGAGTGCTACAATTATCAGAATATTAAATCGCTTTTTATCGTTGGCCAACTATCAGCGTATTAAAATGTCAATTAAGTTGAACATTTCTTCCTGTTTTACCCACCAACCCGTCGCTCAGTTTCCTGTGAGCCTTCAGTTGGGTTTGAATTAATGCGCAACATTTTGTATGTGATTTATTTGTTTGGTTTCGATTTTTATTTGTTTTTCCGATTCAACGTGTTTGTTATTTGCTAAAGACTTTTCAGCTGTTCTTGTTTAGTGGCAGAAAATAAATACAAATTTAATGACATTTTGCGCCATGACACTAAATTTTATCGCGCCAAAATATCAAATAATATTTGCTACATTGAAACTGATTCAAATTTGGTCATGCGACGTGTGATTAAATCTCCGTGTTGTGAATAAAAAAATATATATCATTTTGCGAAAATCAACAGCCATTGTGCCTGACCGCAAAATCAATTTCAATTGTCAACAAAGTCAAAACAGGATGAAAATCCCACAAAAAGCAACAGAGAAAAAAAGAGGAAAACAGAGACCAAACCGAGCAGGAAAAATCATAATATAACTTTTAGCAACATGCCAGGACAACAATAAGAAAGGAACTTTGCCGTCGGCAGTCGAACAACGCCAGAAGTAGGAAAAAAAATGAATTCCAGAAAAACTTTGCCACTCTTTTTGCGACTTAAGAATCAGCTAGCTGAGCACTGGCCAAGGACTCCAGCGATTGGGATTGGGATTGGGATGGGGGGGGGGGGGAAGGATGGCCAGGACAGGTTGGCCAGGAATTGGGGCTGGGATTGGGGCAGTGCGTGCCTTAAAGTTTTTGCGGTTTTTTGTCCAGACAGCAGCGTAGACGGAAATGGAGATGGAGATGCAGACGTAGACAAAGTCGTGCCGGGCAACTAATGAAGCCGTTCTCGGGCGAAGTTTAAAGCCAGCCAGGAAAGCCACCAGAATCTTGGGTAATCTCCAATTTCCACTCTTTAATTCCACGAGATTCGTTTATTTTGTTACCTATCAAGAAGAATATTTAATACCTACAAACAATTACCGTAAACCTAAAATATTTTCATTTAAGTTAATCGTTATAAGCTATGCGATTGACCTAATAAATTCATTTGGTACAAGAGCTAACTTTCAAATAAAATTTATAAAATATTCCTCATATTTCCAGTAAGCAATCAAGTCACATCAGAAGAGCTGCAGTTGCTTTTTGAATTTTCTGATGTGATTGCATTAATTAATTAAATTTTATCGTGTGATTTAATTAAAATGGAAATAAATATCAAATATTTGTGAAATTTAATTTATTTGTATGCAAACAAATGTGTCACACTTTTTTGCTACTTTTACTGAGCTCTCACTGAAGTGATTAAATATTAAATATTGGTTTTGCAAAATTATTCTTGAATTAAAGATGGGTATAATTTATCAATCATAAAATTTATATTGCATATTATTGCCTTTCGAAAGATAAAGCCAGTAAATAACTTCTCTAATATATATTAACAATTTTCTCTTAGAGAATGAAATATGAAAATCAAACAGTCGTATAATTGCTGCAATTATTTTGCATACTCTGTTGCCAAAGCATTTTAACTTTTACACTTAAAATAAAATTCGGAGCACCTTGTGTGTGTGACTCAGACGAAAATTGTGACCCAAACATCCGGTGCAAAATATTTATTTGTGCAACAGGAAGAAAGTTGGAAACACGGCGGCAGGGCGGAGTATGGAGCAGGCGGTTTTCTACAGCGGAAATTGATTTCGCTTTGAGCGCAGAATAAGGAGCAATACTGGCACCTACCCAAAAAGGGCCAAAGGACACAACGCACATTTCCTGCGACAAATTTGCCAGGCGAAAAGGTTGCGGACAAAGTGGAAGTGGAGACGGGAGCGGAGTGCTCCTTTTAAGCGAACTTTGACTTCTTGTTTGGTACTCAATTTATGGGTCTATCGAGTTTGCTACTATGGCGTTGTTCCCCTCCCCTTTTCTGTGTCCCTGCAGAAAGTTAACTAAAAGCGAACATAAACAAGGCTTTGCCTTCAATTTTTAATAGTCGTATAATGTATTTGCTTCTCGATCAATAAATCGATCTTTCATAAGCAGTTGCGGAAAAATGAACCTGTTAAGTGAATACAGACCGAAATTGGACAGACCGAAATTCACATACAATTTTGTAATCGTCGGACAGCATTTCATTCAATATTAAAATTTATGCGCAGGTCAAGTCCACACATTCCCGCACTCGGGCGTAGATGGAGCCCATGTCCTGCTGCCAGGACATGCCGTTGCTGCTGCTGTTTTTGCTGTCCAAATATTTATATTCATTGTGTCAGAGTGTTAAAGCGATAAAATGCAGTGTAAATACAAAGCAGCTAACCCAATTCACCCATACTGGCGTATACCGTTCCCCGCATCCTTTGAGGTCCTTCTGGTCCTTTTGTATGATTAGTTTGGGGGCGCTGCCACGCCTACGGGTCTCGGGCTGTTGACCACAGCAACCATTCGAATTATTCATGCATTTAATTTTTGTGTAATTTGCAGCAGAATTTCGGGTAACTAGCAGAGCAAAGCCAACGAAACCGAAATGTTTCGTCCTTACAAGGATTTCTTCCCCAATGTGGTCCAATCTGTGTTTTTTGGGTGGTGGCCCCGGTTCGGATTTGTGGGCGGTGTGGATGATGTGGGTGGAATTGGGTGGAATTGGCCAGTGAAAGTGTTTGTAGGTCTGACCAAAGGCAGCAAATGCTTTGCCTTCTGCGGCAAATGTTCGAGATGGAAATTTGGCTTTCCACGCATCGGGCATCTGTGAAAATGTAAACCAATATTAACGAAATTCCAATACATGTGGTTACTGAGGCATTCAGGTAATAAAATATTGTCCTATTATAAAGAATAAAATATATATCCTTTTCTCAGCCCAATTGATTCATTAATTTAGTATAGTAGCACATTCATCGCACACACCATCCTTTTTCAATCCAATTTAAGTGACTACTAAATTAAATAGAATTTTCGTTGGTGGCAGCATTTGGATTATGAAAACAAGACTGTATTTTCCTATTCCACTGTATCAAAAATATTTCATTGTTTATTTAAAAATTTACATTTTCATTTATTCATTTTACCTGTGTTTTTTATTCGCAGCTTTATGGTATGTATTTGTTCAATTGTTTTTTAATATTTGCCTTTTTGACGTGGTGAATTTTACAAAGTTTTTATGCAATATATGGCTATTAAATTAAATGAATAATTTATAAGTAATTGTCAGTTGGCGTACTAAAGCCTTTTTTTGAACCAGCACCAGCTTTTGTGCGCACCCTGCAAACTAACCCTAAGTTGCCTTAATTTGTGTTGCGTTTCGTGACTTTGCTTGGATACCTTTTATGCCCTCAACAAACCCACTGATAATCAGTGAAACAAGTACAGCAAATAGCTTAATTTGTAAGCCTTTCGATGGAATGACAGCTACGTGCAGGTGAACTAATTAAACCAACCACGACCACGACTAAAGTAGCAAAAGTCGCGCAAACTGGGGAAGGGAATCCAAATCAAAATCAGGGTGAGAATCAGAAACCAGATCCAAAACCAACCAAGCTGCCAAAGCTCTTCTCACATTAATTATTTTTGCATCACAAATATTGAGAACGCACGAGTCGACCAGAGTTTGCAGCAGTTATGATAATTTTCCATGGCCAGAATTACCACCTCAGCCAGACCAATACACTTAAAAAAATAAGCATAGATGTAACAAATATGTCAATAAAATATCATTCATCACAAAACTTTTGATCTAGAGCTTAGATTAAGTTATAATTTAGTTATAATTTGTAGAGTTTGTTTCATCCAAAAATTATAAATTTAAAACTATAATTTCGTTTGAATCGAAGTAAATAAAACATATGTTCTTATTTTGGTTGAGTTTTTATGATATTATTTAACATTATATTTTACTCAAAGTCCCGTGAGTTTTTACTGTTTCTTTACCAATAAAATTCCTTTATAATATATAAAGTGGTAGATTTGCCACCTCAGCAAAGTATTTTGTTCAGTGCAACAGTTTTAGGTGAGCAGCGAGCAGAAAGCTTGTGACTGGGTAACTAGGAGCAGTAAGTACCTGCTGCCGGTACTACAAGTAATTTCCTTAATGATGTTGCACCGCTGTGGCATTATCTTGTTTGTAGCCCTGGCCGCCCAGTCTCGGATGATAATTTATGCAAAATATATGTGAGTGGAGACCGAAATATCCCCCCCAAATCCCCCAGCCACGATGGCTACCTCATGTGCATGATATGCATAAAGTTTCGCCCGTTCCATCTTCGTCTGAGAGTTGCATGCCAACTTTTCCAGGCCCGCCCAACTAACCTGAGTTGATGTTTTGGCCCGGCCAGAAAGGGGGCTCTAACCCGGCTTGTTTCTGGTGTCTGTGTGGTCCAATTTACACGATTTCACTTTGGCAGCTCCCCAGCACCGGCATCGTTGATCCTAATGCCTCGAACGGCAATCCCCCCGTATTTATGGTTAGCTAGTTGCTACGTTCTCCGCACTGTGAATTAACTAATGACCAAGTTTGCAGCATGGACAGGTAACCGAGAAGCTATCTTTGGCCTGCCATTCTGCACCTGACCATCCACTTCCCATCACGAGTAATTAATTTGCTAAATACACAGTTGATGTTGGAAAAATTAGCACATTCGCCGGGGATGTATTTATCAAATCGGCAATGATCTTATTCAATTATGTTGTGCCTTTAATGTGGTAGCTCTTTTAAATTTGTGAAGAAAAGTTCACAGTCTGCCAAGGTTTTTAATACAAATATAAGTATGAATAAATAACTTTTAAGTCTGTGTATCTTTGATATACTAAATATATTTGTTAACAGAAAAATGTTACAAAAGTTTGTTTGTTTTCGGCTTGTAAAACCCATAAAACCCCTTAACAGAAATGCTGTGCATAAAAAACGAAGTATATTGTATTTGTCCTCAATTAATGAAATCAAATGAAGTTTTTACAAATTGTTACACTATATTTTTCGGCTTCCCTTTGTTTAATTGTCCTTAACGCCAGGCGCATTACCCAAACTCCTGGCTCTCGAGGACTCAGTCCTCTCACGCATCCATTATCGCTGAGCACTTTACAAGTGTTTAACGTCTAATTAAGTGGCTGCCGTGGCAGTGGATGTAGTTGTAGTTGTAGTTGTAGTTGTAGTTGTAGTCGTAGTTGCAGTTGCAGTAGAAGTGCAAGTAGCTGTAGCTGGCGCCGAAGTTTGTTTGCCGTGGCACTTTGGTCGAGCAGCTCGAGCAGCGCGTTTTTAATTAAGTTTTTGACACTTTCATTTGGCGCCTCTGCATCGGGATAAGGGGCGTGGCATCGTCCTGCCTTTGATGGGATCGAAGCTTGGGATCTGGAGTGCTTTTATACCTAATGCAGTTTGAAGCGATTGAAGGCGAGTTGAAGAACTGTTCAGATTAGCTGAATGATACGCAATTAGAGAATGTTTTCATAAGAGCATTGGCTGAATTTATTGAAAGGATTTTAAGTGGCAGGAACTAATCGTGGAGAAGAGAAGGTTCGACAATTTTTAATTAAATTTATAAATAAATGAAAACCAAGATAGTCTTAGCACGGAAAAATATTCTTTAAAGTACCTGTTTTTCAGAGATATCTCTCATAAATTGCAATTTTCCCTTTATACAGAATTCGATTTAAGTTTTTTTTTTGCTCCACCAAAAGGACTTGCCTTTGGCTCTTTGATCGACACCTTTGACTTGCCGCCAAACTCTTCAGTTGCAGCTGCCCTCCACCTCGGAGCTCTTAACCCACATCGACCCCGTGAAGGATGCACAAAGCCAGGGCGAACTTTTCTGAATTTCATCCTTTGTGCTCACTTCTCGGCCTTTGACAATTTTCGCTTTTGGTGTTTTCACAAGTTGCATAAAATAAATTAAAAACTGCTTTTGGCTGGATTTGCATGTTTGCCATTCGCTCGCAAATGAGCGAAAGTCAGCCGAAAACTCTCCACCAGCTCCTTGGGAATTGCCTTTGATGTGCAGTTGGCAGGATAACCCCCTGGGGGGAAAAGGAGTTGGCACCTCCCTGGCATATTTCATAAATATAAACAGGGACGACAGGTGAAGGGAGCCGTGTGCCTCTGACATCTGAGGCGTCAAAGTGAAGTGAGAGGGGTGGTGGATGGGTTAGGCTTCTGCCTGTGTCAACAAAGGGTTAAAATATGCGGCCGTAGCCTTGTCCGGGGCTTGCCTGTCATTGCATTTAATTTCCGGCAGCCGGATGATGGTAATGGCAACGCCATCGACACATCCCCAACAGAAAACCGAAAACGCAGGCGACCAAATTGGAATTCCTTGGTCCCTTGGAAAACTGGGTCACAATTGTCGAAAAACGAGCCGAGCAAAGCCAAGAAAGTTCCATCTTCGACTTGGTATTTATGTGACATTTTTATAGCGAACATTTGCTCCTCCGTAGGACCCCGACTGCCAAACGCCCTATAGAATATCAATGGATAGGAATTTTGGAGAATTCCCGCCATCGATTCCCCACTCCCTCCAGTTTCCTGTCGGGGGGCCTTGGCATCTCCCTGACATTTTTATGTTTTATTGTTCGAGTTTGTCTTTCATTCTTTCGTTTTGGGTCTGCGACTCTGGAAATATTTGAATATTAAAGTGATTTAGTGGCCGGCTGAAAAATGGTGAAAAATCATTGGAAAGGTGAAAATACACGCTGTCCCAATCCTCCCGAGACAGAATAACACGCTCCGTCTCGCTCCATGTAATCCATAAAACGTTTTAATTAATGACAACAATATGTGGCGTTGCAGCGGCAACATTTAAAGATCCGACCCTTGACAATGGCTGGGGTAAGAAATTGACATTCGTCTGCCACCAAGGTGTCTCTGTTTCGGCTTTTTTTCCACCTCGAAAATTATTCGAACGGAACATGAAACGGGCGTTCACTGTTTGTCGGTGCTGCTTTCATTTATAATGTCAATGAGTTATGTTCGACATTGCGTGGGTGTTGAAATGGTAAACCGAATTGAGCATAAACTGGAAGACTTCTTGATGGCCACGACACTTCCGAGATTGAGTCAATTAAGTTGAAAGAGAAAATTAAAGCACATGTTTGCTGTGTTTCGTAAGGAGACTAAAATAAAGTATTTATATGTATTTGCTAAATGTTTTCTATACCAGAACATTTTGATTTTCAACCATAGATTTTTGATTGCCTTAAAATGTAAAGATAACAATTTCAGAATAAAGATTATTTTTATAAGCCTCGGACAAATCAAAGTTATTTCCATAAAACGAAATTTTATAAAATTCAAAACAAACTTAAATCCGATTTTGTGTTGCTGTATTTTCTTTATCGGCTTACTCAAAAAACAAACAAATTTGTTGTTTATTTCAATTTTGAGCCATTTACCCAGCATCCAAATGAAAGGCGTGACAAATTGACATATCGATTTGCATGTTTCGCATACCTAACCATCCTTGACCCAAGGAGTTGCTCATCTTCTCCGCTGTGTTTATTTGACAGGACGCCTGAGAAGGGTTGCGTTTCCATTGCCACAATCCATAGAGTGCCTTTCAGTTGCAAGACGATCAATTTCAATCAATCAACTTCCACTGGCCTGCCCTCATATCAAAGTCTAAACCCGGTTGGTTGGAGGGTGGCCACTTAGGCATCGGCATCGGCATCAGCATCGCAATCCCTCAATTCGTATTCCAAACTGTGTGCGCTAAGTGTGGGAGATCCCGGCAAAGTTTACACAAATAATTTGTGTTTATTTTAACGGCTACAGGGCGACGCTTATGGTCCAAAAAACCATCGTTCTGGCCAAGTCCTTCCTGGTTCGCCTTCCTCGGCTCCTATTTCACAATTGGGGCAGCTGTGCCGTTTCTCACGCGGCACTTAATGGGGGACTTCCCGAATCGGGGACTCGAGGACTCGAGGACCCCACTCTTGGGAATGGGACTTCTGATTATGCAAAGGAGCGTGGCGCGCATCAGGCGATAGAGTGCTCAGAGAGCTGCTGCTTGTAATGCGGCCACGCGGCGTATGCGTAATGCCAGAGTTAAAGCCTTAAATCAGAGTGCCGGGGAATCGGAGAACTTGCCCACTGCCCCAACTTTGCGCCACTCGAATGGGCAGCCAATTAGCAGTATTCGAGCACGGCCGAGTGGCAAACATAATTTTGCGTCTAACCGCAGGCGAGGCAGGCCAAAATCGAATGGAATGGAATTCGGATGTCGGATGTCCCGGCAACGTATCCAATTGTGGGCTTGCGGCTAGCAACCACCCACTGACCAGCCACAGAAGCACTCACTCCCAAGCACTCTGCCCCCAAGGATCTTTCTTTGCGTCCTTGCTCCGCTCATCGATATCAAGTTATTAACGGCTAATGAAAAGATAGCAAGTATAGCTTGGAGTGGGGCGGAAAAAAGTTATCAGCGGCTCAAGTGGCAACTTAATTTGCTAAACAATTTCCGCCTGCATGACTCACCCGGGATAAAAAGGTCGGCAGTTGAAGTACCCTTTCGATATTGAGTACTTATAAACTAGGAATGCTTAACAAGGGCTTGGCTTTGATTAATCAGTAAAAATAACTTATTACGCGAAGCTCATTGAAATCAAATGAAAAACATTTTATGGACTACCTATTTTGTAAAGAAATGCTAAAAATAAGTTAAGTTAAGTTATATTTGTGGCCAATTAAAATTACTAACTGTCACTTCAAAACTAAGCTTTTAAAATAAACATTTACAAAATAAAAGCTAAATAAATAATACTGAAAGGAACTTGAATACATTTTTAAAGAATTGGGAATATAATAATGAGAATTTTCTTTAAAAATCTATTTTTAAGTTCTCAGCTGTTCTAGCTTTCTTCTAAATATTAGATCCCCTAAGTCCACATAAATGTATAACAATGTGGAAGCCACCAAGCAGATTTGTCATCGTAGAGTATCTGTCAGTGACATAAGTTGCCTGGCAGCCGCTGAAATCAGCTTCCGGCCACCCAACTTCCATCCAGCCATCCAGCCATCCATTACCACACCCATACTGATACCGCCTCCGACCCGGCCAAAATCCCCAGTAGTAGTTCTTTCCTCGTTGTCATCGCCGACTTTCGGCGCTTTTCTGCTCGTTTTGCCACGGGATTTAAATGCAAATTTCTGTCGACATCGACGCACTAAATGCGACTTGCAAATTAATGAAATGAACCTTTAACTTGAGTTTAACTTGGCGCCATTTTAGCCGGAGAGATAAGGCGCCACCAGCAGCAGCTACAACAGCAACAACAACATGGCCAGGCTAAGAAGGCTAACAGCAATTGGGGCATAAACAGCAGCAACAGCAACAATTTTGAACTGTGAAAATGGCGCCCAAGTTTAAACAAAGTTGATTATGCATGCATTAGGTTTCCACAACAACAGTACAGAAAATTTGGCAACGCTCATTTTATAGCCACGCCCCAGCCACGCCCACGCCCATAGGATCCACCCCCCCGCACCCCCTTCTACCCACAAGTAGCACCGCAGAATTTTGACTTTTGCATTTTGTTGCGCAATTCCAGGGCGAAAGTTCAAGTTGTCTGTTCTGGGGGTTGGCTGCTGGCTTGTTTCTGCGGCACACAGCTTCGGATGATGGTGGTCGTCTAGTTTATAGGGCGGTGGAATGCAGGGAGCACTCTGGTAAGTTTCCGGTCTAATATTCGTTAGCCCCTGATATATAAGCAGGCGAAAATGTTTTATGGTCATGAAGTGCGAAAGTGGAAAATATGAAAAACATTTTGAATGGCATAAGTTATGGCCAATGGCCATTGGTTATGGCCATTTGCTTAAAATGTTTAGTATTCAGCATGTTGTAGTCGGACCAAGATGGACTGACTGAGCTAAAGGAATAACTTATTGTTGGAAAGCGCTTTGGAACGGATTTATGAAAGTGGATTGCATAATACACATCTAATTGGAAAGGAAAGCCAAAAAAGAATACAAATTTATTCTTTCGATTGGGTGTGAGGTTTTCTTTAGCATAACAGAAGGGAAATGGAATGTGATAATAAGGATAAGGAAATATATAAATGAAAAGGATAATACGGTAGAAGAAAAGTTTTGGTTGCAAAGCTAAATGGGTTGACCATAGCTGAAGATGATTGAATAAGCTGAATGGACTTTTATTTAGGTGCTCCTCTTACAAAATTCAAAGCTCCCAGAACTTGGTCCATAATTACTTTCTTTAAGTGGTCTAATGAGAAGTTTTTTCTACCTATGTTGGAAAATCTGTACCATACCGTCACATAAAGAAATCACTTTAAATTCTATTCAACCCTTTATTGCCCGTTTTATCCCAGATCCTTTTTAAATGAAAACACACATATTCTTGTACCCAACATAACGTAAAATTTAATTATGTGTTAGACCTAAAGCAATTGTTCTTGTAAAATCATAGGCGTTAATCAAAGCTTAAATTAAATTCATTAAATTGTATATGTCTATCCGCCTGACCTAATAAAACACAATTTAAAGCGATTGTGGAAAATCCCCTCAATCTCCTGACTAAGCCGGCAGAGTTAATTGTGTCCTTCTTGCGGCGGCAACTCAACTTAATCGAGGACATAGCTTATGGCAAGTGTTCCGCTAACTAAGCTTTGCTTCTGGCCATCTCTGGCTCTATTAGCAGCCTCAATTTAGAATGCTGCCAGCGGGAAATAATTGCTTTGGCACACGCGCCGCCTCCCACGCCTCCCATGCCCAGAAAACCACAGCCACCCACTCGACCTCGCCCACATTGTGACCCGAAAAAGTTGTTCCACTGCCAAATATATATAAATGGCGAAGCATTTAAAATTTGCGCAACTTTTGCGCTCCGATGCTTTAACTTTTGACACCTACGACGGGCAAATAGTCCGACCTCGAAAAGCAGAGTCCCAGACCGGAACTGATGGCAGCCCTCGGGCCAGGGGTCGTCCTTTCCCCTCATTCCCCTCACACCCCACTCCCCCCCGCAGGAAGCAATGAATTCATTCATTTGTTTACTCGTTCAAGTGGCAACTTCATTTTGTAAACACTTTCGTTTACATACAACTTTTGGCCCTACAAAAAAGCTCACCGAAATAAAACCTGCAACCGGCGAAAGGGATGGCACCAAAAAGGGGCTTAGGTCGGCGAAGGGGGGTGGGGTTGGGGTTGTGTAAGGCAGCCCGCAAGTTACATATCCCTTAACACACAAAGTCGACCGTCGACCACTGGCAGGATGAAGGGTGGTGCAGGAGGCACCAGGACCCACAACTCACAACCAGGGCGTCGACATCGACGATGCACAGTGTCCTGTGAGAGCACGCCAAAAACCTGATGAAAAAGTTATACTGATTTTTTATTGGAACTGCCCCTAGTGAATTATAAACTAACATTTATTTAATTTATATAAATTTCATTGAGACTGTGACGGTAGTTTTTTCGTTCAAATTTCCCAAATCAACTTGGAATCGATAGTTTAGGTTCTCAGCAGCACAAAACAATCATTCCTTTGGCTGTAACTTACATTTGGTAGTAGTTAGAAAAAAAACTCTTTAAAAAACGTGTTTTATAGCAAAACGACCGAAAAAAATCGGTTTTTTAATTAAAACACTTAGAAATAATGGTCAAAAGTTGGAGTGTCATACCTCGTTGGATTCGTTATAAAATTTCAAATCAACTGGCATTTACAGCTAAAAAATTTTATTTTGGGCCATTTTTGGCAAAAAATCAAGTGTTACCCCTTATAAAAAATGCGAAAATCGGTGAAAAAATAAATTTTTCTAAATCAACCTAAAATCGATAGTATAGGTTCTCAGCTGCACAAAACAGTCATTTTTTTGTCTGAGACTCGAATTTTGGCAAAGTTATAAATAAAAACTCCTGTAAAAAAATTAATTTTTTTGGCCAAAACTTAAAAAATTTTAGCCCAGATTTCGGGTTTTTTAATAAAAAACACTTGGAAATAATGGTCAAAAGTTGGAGTGTCATATCTCGTTGAATTCGTTATAAAATTTCCAATAATCTGGCATTTACAGCTAAAAAATTTAATTTTGGGCCAATTTTGGCAAAATATCAAGTGTTACCCCTTATGAAAAATGACAAAATCGATGAAAAAATAAATTTCCCCAAATCCACCTGAAATTGATAGTATAGGTTCTCAGCTGCACAAAGCAGTCATTCTTTTGGCTGAGAGTCGTATTTTGGCAAAGTTATAGCTAAAAACCTCATAAAAATTTGAATTTTATGGCTAAAACCCAAAAAATGATAAACCAATTTTCGGGCTTTTAATCAAAACACTTGAAAATAATGGTGAAAAGTTGGAGTGTCATACCTCGTTGGATTCGTTATAAAATTTCAAATCCACTGGCATTTACAGCTAAAAAATTTTATTTTGGGCCATTTTTGGCAAAAAATCAAGTGTTACCCCTTATAAAAAATGCGAAAATTGGTGAAAAAATAAATTTTTTCTAAATCAACATGGAAAAGATTGTATAGGTTCTCAGCTGCACAAAACAGTCATTTTTTTGTCTGAGACTCGAATTTTGGCCAAGTTATAACTAAAAACTCTGTAAAAAAAATTAATTTTATGTCCAAAACTCAAAAAATGTTAGCCCAGATTTCGGGTTTTTTAATAAAAACACTTGGAAATAATGGTCGAGAGCTGGGGTGTCATATCTCGTTGAATTCGTTATAAAATTTCCAATAATCTGGCATTTACAGCTAAAAAATTTAATTTTGGGCCAATTTTGGCAAAATATCAAGTGTTACCCCTTATGAAAAATGACAAAATCGATGAAAAATAAACTTCCCTAAATCAACCTGAAATTATTTGTATAGGTCCTCAGCTACACAAAACAGCCATTCTTTTGTCTAAGAGTCGAATTTTGGCGAAGTTAAAATAGTTTTCGATCCCAAAAGACCGAAAAAAACAAACTTTATTTCTGGTAAATTTTCGTAAAAAATCAAGATATTGTAGCTGCACAAAAAAGTCATTGGGTGTTTGCTTTTGAATAAAACTCAGAAGCATTTAAATAATAGAAATGAGAGTCCCCACGCTGTTTTCCACTAAAACCCCCTCTTAATGTATTTTTTTTCAATCATATTCTGCCACAGTGCCCCACCGAAATTCGTTGCTTTCTGCGGCTTGCATCTACTTTGCCATTCTGCCCCAAAACTCAATCCCCTGGGTTCCTTGTAGGTGCGTGGCGTTTCACAGCTTCGCTCGGCAGCTTTTGGGGGAAGTTTCGTGTTTTACTTTTAGTTTGTGGCTTTCCTGGTTTTATCTTCAACTTAATAAAATGCCGTCAACAGTTTTAAATGCAAATTTGGCAGTTGCAACGCGTGCGCACGCATTTTGCCATGCCAGGTTCCACATCTACATCTCTACTTTCCCACTTAGTGCAAATGATTATGCGCTTTGCTCGCCACGACTCTTTAAGGACCACAAGGATACCAATTCTGCTTCTGGCTCGCCGGGAATGTGTCCCCAAGGCGACTTTAAGAAATTTTATCAATTTCCCTCTGCAAGTTTCTGTGCAGCTCGCAAAGTTTTAGAAGTGTGTCTCAAAGTTGGGGTATAGAAATAGTTTGGGGCTCACTGCCGTCTCTTGCCCCTAATATATGTTCTTAGTTAAGCATTAGTTGTTGCTCCTGTCATTGTTTGCTGGTTTTGGTTGCCGGAAGGTCAAGCCCAGGCTTTTAGGTTGCTCCTTGGCGGAATATTCCCGGAATGCCCTTTTATTCTCCGGCTGCATGGGAATTAGAGAAATGTTCACAGTTTGTGCCAGTTAATGAGCTGGAAATGTAAACTTTCAAATGTTTTAACTGTTGCGCTGTGGATGTTTCGGAAAACTTTGAAGGTATCTCAGATTAGAGTGAATGGTGAGCAGTAGAAACTTTAATGAGATTGTTGGCTAAATCCCAGTTGGGTGGAAAATTTGCGTACTCAGTTTACCAGCAATAGAACAATGCATATTTAAATGTGAACGCAGCCATTCATTTCGGATTGCAGAAAAGTCTTTACTATGAATTTATTAGGTTTTATAAATGAATTTCACAGATTTGTTTAGACCATAGGCAGGCATACCAAAAAAATATAAACAATAACATGAATAAAACCCAAAATAGTGGAATCTCTCAATTGTAGTTGGTTGAGGAAACAAAACACTTTAAATCGAAGTGGTTAAATTTAAATAAAAATCAAGTTCGCCAATTGAATCATCTAATCTACTGCTACATAACTAATTACTCATCCTTAAACCAAAATAAATAGCAGGATTAATTACCATCATGCAATTATTATTTATAAAAATGTAATTTTTTATCAGAAAAATAAATCAATAATATAATAGATTTCCCTTCTCCTCCATCTCCGATTTAAAAACACAAAGCAGGCAATCATGCTGGCTTCATTTAGATAAACAATCCAATTATATTTCAAGAGCCAGAAAAACAACAACACAAATTCCTTAAAAGTGTCAAAGCAATCAACAAAAAAAAAAAAATTGCTGAAAAAGTTTATGAAAACTTTTATGACACGTACACACACCAAAAGGAAGGACGCAGCCAGGGTCACAATAGGGCGAAGCCCACTCGGAACAAACACTTCTAATTAGCGGGGGGAGTGGCAACAAGAAGCGCACAAATTTATGATAATAATTCAACAAACAAGAGCACAAGCCTAGCTCTCTGCAGACCGAGAAAGGCAAATCGAGCAAGAGGGCCAACGGAGAAATTATTTAAATATAAACAATAACAAGGAAAAACAGTACGAAATACGCTCGCATATAAAGTAATTAAAAAGTTTCCTGTACATTTATGGCATTCGTATATTTATTTAAATCTCTTTTTGGGGGCGTCAAAAAGAGAGCAGCAAACAAAACTTCAGAAAACAACTCAAGAGTGAAATTCAATTACGAGAAAAGATTTTTATGTTTTTTCCTTTTAAGGGCGAGTTAATTTTGGTAGATAGGTTAATCAAGAGGGCCCGGTTGCAAGCTTAATTGACAGCTATCAAAGCCGCATAATCCCGAACTATAAAAGGAATGTAAAGAGTGAAAAGTCATATATGAAGAGCTGCGGAATAGCAAATTAGGTCACCTGCCTTTGTGCATAATTATAGGGACCCCGTGGCGAATGCCTAATCTGGCTAAAAGTGCACTTAAAAATCATTCACGTTCGCATTTGCATCTGCATTAGCCCTTTTCCCTGCACATTTCCTCCTCTTTGCCCACTTTGTTGCCAACTAACGAATCTATATAACAAAAGAGGAACACAGCAAAAATAATGGCAGAAAACCCAACAAAGGCATACGGAAAAACTACGACTTAAACTAAAATGTGGCACATAAAAAGCGGAACTGTGTTAGTCGTGCAAAAATCTCTTAACTGGGCAGGGAAACATGGAAAGAAAAATGGAAATGCTAAAAACAATGAGTAAAATTTATCCTGAAAAACGAGCTAAAAACGAGCTAAAAGCAGCATTTCCGCTTGGCTTGACTTCCACGGCTCCACTGCGATGACGAGGATGGGGATGATGATGATGCTCGGTCTGGAGCACGGACTCTTCTGGTCTGGTCTGGTCTGGTCCATTGTGGCCCGACAATTGCCAACTGCAAGTAACTCAAACAAAGGGGGGCGCCAAAGAAAGGCAAAAGCACGGCAGAAGCCAGCTGCTTGTTGCATTTAAAAGCCCCGCCAAATGGGGTTTACTTTATGGATAATAAGTTAATTCGCTTGTAAATAACTTGGTCAAAGAGCTTGGCCAGCTTGCAAGTTGGAAGCGTACACAAGTAGGCTGAAGATGAGCGAAAGTGCTTTCAGGTATGGCGCATTGTTTTGGGTCCAATTTTGGATTGGCGTTCTGGGAAATCAAGTTAGATGAGAGGGTTTCTGAACCGTTTTGATGTTTCTCTAATTTGGTAAAGAATTTACAAATACAGGATAAAGGATCTTTAATAATCAAATTTGTATGGGGGCAAATGGGAAACCCCTATGGTTTTAAAATCACTTTTAAAGGTGTCTAAAAGTATGCAACAAAAAACGAACTTGGTCTTTTATTACCATCAGACTTCCGGTCTAAAAATATAATGTGTGTATTGTGTATTCTAAGTGTTTTGAAACCCCTGTGATTTCTGTGGATCATCCCATTTGTAGAGATGCTCCTAAAAAGGTAAGTCAAAGCGCCCTCACATTCTGATTATTAACAAATTGCTAAAATGAACCACTCAAGTGCCATCACATCCAACCCAGATTTCGCCAAATCCAAACGGAACGACAAAACCGATTTGCATTTCAAATGAAACTGGCCATAGAATCATTTTGCAGTGGGAATTGCATTCCAAGGCGGGTGGTGTGAATTTGCACCGCATCCAAAACAGTTTCTCTCATTAAACCCGTAAAAAGCCTTGCCTTTGATATCCGAACCCTTTTTTCGTCCACCGCATCTGCCCTGCATCTGCATAACTAACGAATGCAGCTGGTCCTCCGGCTCCACTCGCCTTCTAATTTGTATCCCAAAAGCATAATTCCAAAATTTAAATTGCAGCAGCATTAATGCAATTGCCCAAGTGCTTAGTTGAAAGCAAAACCAGCAGCATCAGCCTCAACCAACACCATTCTACGAATTTTCAATTTCAAATTTCGCATAATTTTACCGAATGTTTATTTATGAAATTTTGTCGCGACAAATAAAATGATTGCTGAAGCCCCAGTCGGCAATGTTATAGCACCATTTTTGGCTATTAGCGCTTAGAAGCAGAGTGTCGGAGGTGTTTTGGCTAAAAGCAAATGCAAATTAGCAAACTGTTTAAATAGCAGATGGTATATATTCCACCCTATCCGCCAAGAACAAAAATATATACTGTTGGCTAATTGAATTCCAACAAAATGTTTTTTTTTTTTCGAAAATTTTGCTTGTTTGTGTGTACTAAGAGCGGTTAAATCGTTTTAAAGTCAAAATACTTGTTGCTAATTAATTGAGTTATTTTCACAGCCTATTTTAATGCAGCACACTCCGCATAAAAATTAATGCGTTTATATATATGCATGCGAAATACGAATAAACGTTATATTTTATCAAAAAATGTCAATTAAATGACACTTTAATATTAAATTCATAAACGGCAACATATCGTTTGAGTGCGTGTGTGTGTGTGTGTGTGGCATACATTGCCACATAAATTATTTAACATAAAACGGGGACGAGCTGAAAGTTTTGCAATTTGCATGCCACGCCCACCAGCATACCCACACACCACCAGGCCGCCCACAGCTCTATAGATGCGCATAAATATAATGAAATTAAATTAAATGCATACGTTGCGCATACGCCACGTTAACTGTTGCTCCTCGGAGAACGACGAGTTGGTAGTAAACGTGTTAACGACCTCCCTGGCAAAAAGTTCTTGCCTGCTTGCCTTTTTGCCTTTGCCTTCTCGCATTTTTGGTTGCGTTGCAATTTCATAAAAATTAAATAGAAACACATTTCTGCGGCGAAAGGGAGGAAGTTGAACGGAAACGAGCGAATCTGGGCGTACGTCTGCATGGGCGTGGCAACCATAGCTGCTCACTGCTCGCTGCCTGCCCGAAATTATGTACTTAATAACAGCTTCAACAACTTTGCTTTATGCGATGGCATTTATGAAAATGCAAAACCCCTTTTCAGCTGCTCTTTGTGCCGGGGCACTTGAAAAGTGCCAGTTTTCCATTGCACCCACGTGAGCCGAAGCCGGAGCTCCTCCATTTCCCACGGGGGGCTAGAGCGGAATAAGTTTATGCATTGTGCCGGGTCGTTGAATGCTGGGGACTCGGTGGGGATCACGTGGGGAGCTTTACCTGCTGGTTATTGAAATTTAAGTGGCTCACTTTGGGCAAACTTCTGGCCATCAATTTAATCAGTTCAAAAAGCCTTCTTGTTTCAAATTAGCAAATCGATTGTATATCCTTAAACTTAGTCCTGTTTGTATTTAAGCATCTATGAATAAGATTTGGGGTCAACATAACTATTGCAGGATTCAAACTGTGTTTAAAACTATTTCAAACCCAATTCAAAGGTTTTTTTTACCTCTAAATCATTGTATGCTTTTTAATAATCCTGCCCAACTTTTTGATATTTATTGAACGTTGAAACCTTGAAACATGGGTTCTTAAAGAAAAGAGGTTAATAAAAATGTAATAATTAAATAGTTAAAAAAGTAAAACTGAAAAAAGGTAAGTTTTTAAAAACTATTTACCCTTTTGGGTAAAGTAAGTATAATTGAATTTCAGCACTTTAATTAATGTACAAACAATTAGTTCAGTCCTTTTACAAGACACTCCTTTATTAATGCGCCGACTTCAACAGGGAATAGTTGTTCGGAATTTCTCCGGCTCTTGTATAATTAATATGAAATTACATTCTCAGCCAACATTCCGGCATGTATGTATGGCCCCTAATGAGTTCAAAAGCCAAATGCTGGGAGTCGAGCCCAAAGGCCTGTTGTGCAGTCTGCCTGCAAAGAATACCCACATATGAAGACATTCATTTGCATTAATTGATGTCAAATTGTTTCGCCTGAATATGCCAAGAACTCGATTGAGCAGACCCAAACTGCCGGCCAGTGGAAAATACGCTACGGTTAGCCTCAAGTCGGGTCAAACATTTAAGTCGAACGGCAGACCACGGTCAATTGTTCAGGACAAAAGGCGAATTGGGCATTTCCTCCCCCCCCCTCCGATTTCGTTCACGTCCCGGAGCTCAATGGGCCGCAAACTCATTGGAAATTATTTGTACGTCAAATGGCCACCCATTCGATTGCTCGCTCATCTGCTGGATGCTAATGCCAAATGCTTGCCACATTAACTCGATTGGCCGGCGTCCAAAGCGTCCCAATTGTCGGACGCATAATTACCAGGCGATGAACGTGAGTCAGTGCCATGGAAATTAAACTAAAGACGAGACAATTTGCTGGAGGTCAACCCTTCAATGTCTTCATTTTATGCAGCCCAGAGCCCTTCGTTTTTGTGTCTCGATAAATGGATGGGGATGGGACCGGTACAATCCAACGATTTCCTGCGGATTTCCGGCAGACAAATTCAGAGTTTGGTTCGTTGGCTGGGTTTTTCATGGGTTGTTTCTGCCCCAAAGTTTTTCGCACAGGACCCCAGCCATCCATCTATCCATCCATCTAGTGTCTGGGTGGAATTTTCTTGTTTACGAGCAAATAGTTGTTGTTATTTTAAGTTTTATTTTGTTGTTCCATGGGGCTCTCGAGCAGCCATAAACTTTCAGGGCCTCCCCTCGCACCAAAAGCGGAAATTAAGTTTTCAGTTGCTTCGTCTTGGAACCCACTCGTCGACTTCTTAGCCAGGGCGATAAGTGCGATTTTTGACGATTTCGTTTCGAAATCCTGATGAAGGGAACGGACTGAAACAACTCCTTCTCCTGGCAATGCCCATTTCTTGTGGCATTTATTGTGCAAACAACGCGGCCAAGAGGAAAAAGTTGTGGGCTGCTTGAGACATCAACTTGGCCATTCCCCATGCAGCTCCGATTGAGCTGCCACATCAAGTCCTGCTCCTGCGGCTTTTCTTTCTGCCAGAACATCTTTGTGTAACTTTAATGAGTCGAGCGCACTGCGACTGAACTTGAAACTAATTTTGAAGTTTGCCACTGCTCAGTGGCAACAGTAAATACAATTTGTAGTAGAGTTGCAGCTCTACAAACTGCTCACTTGCCGACTTTTGAGCTGCCAACAGGCCTTTCACTGGCCAGTGGTTGGCCCTTAATTAATCAGAGGAAATCAGAGCACAAAGGTGTGCGTGTACTTCAGTGGAGTTGAATCTGATGAGGAGGATGATAAAATATAGAATGAATGGCTTGCACACTGGAAAATAGATTCAGTCTGAAGGGCTTAAATATGTTAAACAAAATTCTCCTAGAATATAGAAATCCTCACCTTCTAGCTTTCTGGTATTTGATATTATAATTTATTTAATTATTTGTTTTTCGGCATTTAAAAATGGTGTGTTGGTATCTGGCCAAATATGATATGAAAAATGTTTGATGTGAAAGTGACTTTATTTCATCCCTAAACATACTTCTTGACGTTTCTTCTCATTACGGAAAATACAATTATCTGAAGTGTGAAGCAAATTATGTTGGAATTTTACATTTTGTACAGATTCATTTACTCATCACCAGTATTTTCATGTGGATAAGTATTTTGAAACTGAAGTTGATTCTGTAGTTTTCCATAAAAAAGGTGTTGGCATATCGAATTCTAAACTAACGATATTAGAGACAACAATGTAGTTGTTAGAAGAAGCTTGTTTTTATGTAAGTAACCTGATAGCATAAAACAAATCTAACCTTGGCAGATGAAAACTTATTTTAGTAACTAAAAGATTTGCCATCCTTGCAAAAAAACCTCTGCTTTGCTGTGTTTATGTTGTCCCTTTCAGCTTTAAGGTTAGAGTTTGCTTGTCCTTGCACAGTTTTGCCTGAACATCCTTAACTCATCGTTCAGGGACCTTTTATATACGATGAGAGCACTTCCTTCGTTTTGATTGTTGGCCATTTACATTTGCTTAATGTGGGCCGCCGAATGGCGGCGCTAATGGAGTTACCAATGAGAATGCCAAATGAAGACCTTATCGCTTTGTGCGGAGGGTCGAGAGGGCCAGCATCTGTCCATTAAAACGATGCCGGCGATGGGCCATTAATTACGCCACGCTCCGGTGGCCAGGGGAATCACCAGATCCACCAGATTCACCAGATCCTGGTATCCCAGTTTGGAGGTGACGGCACCGGGGGCCACTACAAATTGGCCTCCCGGCTGTGGCGGCATTCCCATGTCTGCAATTGCATTAAATGCGCAAATATTTTTCCGTTTTCCAGCTGCCGATTTTTATTCAATTTAACAATTTTATTTGATTTGGCTGCCGCCTTTTTTGCATTTGTTTCAGCTGATACGCTTTTTTGCGCCACCATCGCGTCAGCAGTTTGTGTGATTTTGGGAAGGAGGGGAGGGGGATAAAATAGGGTACTGGAAATTGGGAGAGAGAGAGAGACCTGAGGAAAACCGGCAAACGTTGTCAATGGCTACACGCGTGAACAAGAATTTGGCAGCTGATTTGTTGATAGATGGAATTTCCCCACTGCCACTGACGTCGCAGTCAGCCAGTCCACGTCCACCCACAAACAGCAAGCCACCCACCACCCACCGCCCATTGTCAGCGCCATTTACACGCTTCACTGGGCTCGGGAAAAGCAAGCCTAGAAAAGGAAAACTTTCACACAAAGCGGAAAATTCTATCTGCCAACGGACTGAGCATGCAAAAAGCAATGCGAACAGGAAACTAAATGCAGGACTACCGCCCTGGACATGTGAATGCTTCGAACAAGTCCAGAAGGGAAATCGTTCAAATTGATTTCGAAGTTATTGTACCCATCAGTTACATTTTCAGAGGTTATTTTCTCAATTTCACAACCTTAGGTCTTAAGACATTATTCTATTATAAAATTCAATGAACTCTAAAAATGTTAATGAACTTGTTTATATTTAAAACCATGTTTTATTGATTGCATTGTTATTATAGGAAGTATGGTTACTATTGTTATAAAAATATAAATGCAAAGAATATATATTTTTCTTGAATTTATTTTCATTTAACTTACATGTCTTACAATCCCAGATACAACCCATATACTTTTCGAATTGGGGGTATGTAAAAAAAGCTGAACGCTGTAGATGGCAGGCAAATCGTCGTTCGTTACGTATTTTATGATATTTTTCCTTTGGCTCACAGACGAATAGACATACACACCGACCGCCGAATGGAAGAAATAATTTTATTTTGCTGACTGTCGTCGTAACTGAAATTGCCTACTGCTAACTGCGGATGCCACTGTCGGCGGCAGAAGTAAGCTGCGGATGCCGCAAGCCCAGTGGGAAATTTGATGGAGCTGAAGGAAATTGTTGGAAAACTACGGATGTTAAGGGAAGTCTCGGAGTTTTTTTGTATGCACAGCGTTATAAAATCAAAACTTATATGTATGTATTAGCTTATGCAAAAGCTACGCCGTATTTCTGTACTCTAGATAAAAAACAATTAACTGAATTTTCTATTTGGTTAGCGATGTCCATTAGACCACATATTTTTAAGGCTTATTCCTGTCCACTTTTTACATGTTTTTATTTTCTTATTCACTCTTATCATCGAAACCACAGACAAACTAAAAGGCAAATGATGATATAAGATTGGCATAAAACAAGCAACAACGCCGATAACAAAATAGAAACAAAAGGGCAGGAAAACTAATTTTGGTTTTTCAATTTCTTAAGCTGGTTTGCATAGCTACCAAGATGCCGAGTCCGGAAACTCTGCGAGCCCAAGGACAAAACCAGGAATCGAGTGGAGCACATATACAACTATGTCGCTTTTTGCGTCAGCGCAAATTCAATTTGTTTTGGGCATTTCAAAATGTTTTTGGAAGGGCTTTGTCGGGTTTTGGTTATTTTTTTTCATTCGACGCTGGGCTTATTCGGTTGTGGGCTTGGGGTTTTTTCCTGGGATTGGTGTCCTAAACGGTCAAATTCAAATTGAATTTATTCGCAGCGAATTTTCATCGCACGCAAAGCAAAACATGCAGCCAGCAGGACATGCCATACACCATCCATATACATATACATATAGATATAGATATACCCGAAAATGCTACGAAAATAATTCGGTTTGATTTTATTTGCATTGCTTTGATGATTTTAAGCGGTGCACCGAAAGTTTTTGCATCTGTCCATTTGAATTAAATCATCAGAGGGTGGTGGTGTTGTGACAGGCCCCAAATTCTAACGTTTGTGTAGGATTTATAATGCGCCTAATGTTAGGGAAAATTTTAAAATTTTCAGGACGACCAGATAAAATACATATTGTGACTGTATTTGCACTAGTTGAAATACATTTATCATAACTTTGAATAGTAACTAATTTAAAAAATTGTAATCTTAGCTATACAGTTATATACAAACGAATGATAGAGACTTTAAAAATAAGCAACGGAACTTATTAATTTATCTTTGAAATCCTCAAAGAAGTTCTCACTAATTAAAGAAGCCTGCAATTAAATCTCTTTCAGTGGACTACTCATAAACACTTCAACCATCAGTCGGGCACACATATCATATTTCTGAAAAGAAAAACCCCATGCCGTTTGGAACCCCTTCGTCAGATGAACCGGCTCGTGTCTTTATGGGCCATGAAAACAGACAGGAACATCTGCTGCTTCTATCTAGGAGAGCTGTAAAAACCTATTAGGAGTCTAAAAAATTATTTACGATTTGCCGCCGCGTAATTTACGAGTCTGTCGAACCGAACCAGAAATGAACTCGCAACCGCTTCACGAACGTTTTATGGCTGGGCGTTCAAAGTTAAACTACGCTCTCAAAAAAGACGCGACTAATTGAAATATATTTTTATACGTTTATGTGCCGCAAGCACGTTCGCCGTTCAAGGATCAGCAGGAAGGACAACGGGGGATGGGGATGGGGGTTCGGGTAATGTGTCACCAGAGGGTGACTAACATTAAAGTCCTCGCACTTGGGCTTGTTATTTTTTGTTACCTCACCATATGGCAGTTGACTTTTACGATACACCAAGGCAACGGTTTGTACTCAACCCATTTGGCCGCCCCTTCATTTCGCAAAAAATTTGTCCTAGAACCCATTCGTTGTCCTCTAATTTATGCGTCTCGTCCTTGCCCAATTTGTGAGCAGAAGGGGACGACTGGCACCATCTCAAGTTTCTGCAAGTTTTTACTGCCCTGAAAGGGCTTCATTAACAGGCAACGCGTCAAAAAGGACCTGTTTTGGAAAAAAGATGGACGAGTTGGCAAGGAAAAACTATCGTTTTCCCTAGCTCCATGCATATGAGCAACGACCCAGTTTTATGATTAGTTGGACTGTCTTGCGAAAAAGTCTCGACCGTCATTTATTTGGAGAACCTTTTTGCATATTTCGCCATTTTGTAGCAGTCTGAATTTTACATTTCGAGTTTCCGTAGCTGGGACGAAGGCCATTAATCAAATCTACGTCCATTTTATGATGCATTTTTAATTCAATTTAGCTGGACTCGAAAATCTGGAATGGGGGCGGACCGAAGGATCCCAGCTAATGGCTTCACAATGCGGCGCTGGAGGCGTGGCACTTAATCGAATTTACCTTGTTGTTGACGCGAACGAGAGCCCGCGCTTTTACTTACTTTCTGTCAATATTTGATTTGGCTTTTCTCACATTTACAGAGGCGCCAGCGGCAACAGCAATTAAAGTTCGGAACTGGAATGGGGGGCGGGGTCTGCTTTTTGACGGCTCCCATGATGGATTTTCAATGGAGCAGTAGGACAAACAGTTTCTTCTCACTTTTTCGCCCCAGGTAAACTCAATTTTCACTTCAATTTCTCACAATTTGTGTGCGAAAAGAAAACAGTCATTTAACTTTAATTTCAATCGCTTTATAATACTATGGGGATAAATAAGAAAAAATCCAACACAAAGTGTCCCTAGCAGCTCATTTGGCTGGCTAGCACATGAGGCCCTTTCCATGGTCACCAGACAAAGCGGATTTTTCAGCCAAAACTCAATTTATTTTGGTAATAAGATAGAATAATGAGGGTCATTTGACATAAATGATGGTTCCAAAAAAAAGAGCCAGGGTCTGATGTTGTTGGGAATATGTTTGCGAGTCCTTTACGTGGCGAGTATTTGTTAGCTTAGATTGACAAATTTTTCATTTAGCCACCCAAATCAATTTTCAGAGTATGGAAAGGGGTCACTGATTTTAATGGAGAAATGAGTGTTTATTTATTTATTCTGGTTAATGACATTGGGTGAGAGTTTGAATTGGGTATGAAGTTTTATTTGAAAATAATTTTTAAAAAATACAACATTTTTTATAAACTTAAAACGAATTTGTAAAATCAATGCTCATGACAGGAATTTCTCCCAGCTCCTGATGATTCTTACACACTGTGCATTGATTTTTAAATACGACTCATTCCACGTAAAGTTCTTAAAGTTAATGTTTGCCCTCCAAATATAATCAGCTACTTGAACAGATGTGCAGCCAAGCAAACGACCTCACCCTCACGCCTCCCCAATCAGTCCATTTCGTCTGAGAGGTCCTTCTTCCTGCTGCGCCGTAAAATATTACGCATACGCCACGCCCGCATGCCACGCCCAATTGTAGACATCGTCTATCATACAATTCGCCAATTTTCATTCAAATAAAATCAGCGAACAGGACGAAAAGAGGACCCGGATTGGAGGGGGTGGAAGGAAAAACGGGCGAGCATTTCAACATCAATGGAAAATGCGCAATAAAAAGCGTCTATAAAAATCGGCTATGCCCACACAATATTGCTATATGGATGCCCGTAGTCTACGTGGACCGTCATCGGGATCTGATACTCACTGCGGCCACGGATGATTTCATTGGAAGGAGAACAAAAAAAGGAGCCGTAAATGGCGCACTTCGTTTAATTTTTAATTCCGTTCGGCATTATCCTTGATTTATTTTATGGGCGCCATCGTCAACGGTGTATATTCAACAATTATGATCCTGGGCAGTGGGTGCGTAGGGGAAAAAATCACAGCAGCTGAGGCAAAAACTGAACAGAAGTACAAAAAAAGGCACGTGTGTAATGGAAAGCCAACGCTTCAATCCGTGCTTCAGGCCATTGGGATCGTTAGCCATTTTCATTTTCCTTTTTTTTTTAATGCCTGCTGCTGCTGCTGCCTTTTTGTATTTGCTTATAGCGCATTTGTGGCCATGTCTGATTAACTGTAAATTCAATTTTTTCCACCCGAATCTCTCCTTAATCGAAACGATTCGATTGGCATTCAGCACTATATTCGCTGGCATTTTGCTTTATATTTAACGAACTGTTTGCATTTTAAGAAATTATCCAATTGAAATTGTGAGGCAACAGTAGTCGAAATTGGTAATATCATAAGTAAATTTACGCAACAAATTAACGCCAAATATTTATACATTGAATTCTGCATTTACCACACTGCCACTGGCCATGGCCACTGATTGGCTCGGTTTCCTTGCTGAATTGTAATTTCATTAAGCGGAAAAAATAATATGGAAAAGCGTTGGTTAAATTAATTGTATGCAAGCAATTTTTGCCGGCGACTCTTAAAGCCCACTAACTTTGCCATCGAGAAAACCTCCTACTTAAGAGTTTCCCATCGTTAGCAGAAAACTTGTATAATTTCTTGGTGAAAAACTTTCACTGGCGCCGGCAATTTACCGTCAATTTACAAAATTCGATAAACTTGATGGCGTCACCTTACTAGGGCAGCATCCTCCACTCACTCCAGTTAAAAATTGCCCCTTATCGATCCCAATTGCCGCAGGAAAGGGCCGCCAAGGTGAGCCTATGGAATTTCTGACTCGATAAGCGGCATGAAAAGCAATGTGGCAAGGGGTGAGGGGTGAGGGAAAATTAAAATTTCCTCGCGTCGCCTCAAGCTGCTTTGAAGTTCTGGCGTGGAATAGATAAGGCAGACAAAGGCTGCCAACAATCCATTCTCCATTCTCAACGATAAAAGAGCAACCGCAAATTCACAGCCCGGGAAAATGGCGGAAAAGCAGAGAATGTCTTTTGTATGCGCAGTTGCATTTTAAAATTGTTCAATCATAATTAATGCAAGTTTGCAATTAAAAGCATTGCATTCAAATTATGTTGATGATGATGGCCGCCTGACGTGGTCGACGTAGTCGGGGGGCACATAACCGGACGCAGTCCATGCAAACGAGCCAACTGTGAACAGAAGAGACATTCAGGCTGCAGTGGCGTGGTAAAACAGATCCCAAAAGTGGGGAATCCCTTTATGCAAGCAAAATACAACACTACAAAATGAAAAATCAGGTAAAGAGAGAAATATCGAATGGCCTTAAATAAACCTCTATTGGAAATTAAAGTAGAAGAATCGGAAATATGTATGCTTTTCTTTTTGTTTCGCAATGCCTTAATTATTTTTAAACTAAACAAGAGAGATATATATAAAACCTTGGTTTATACCTTGCAGTATTATTTATAGGTGGCATTTCTTATAAAGTCTATATAATAATCTGTTTCTTAATTTCTAATGGTAATGATAATTTTATGATAATCACAAGATAGATAAAAATTATGTTTCTAAAAATGAAGTCCTCAAGTGGTAAATACTTTTTTGTCTATTGAACTATATAAAACTAAATTTCAAAAAATTACTATTTTGACTGGTAATTAAAACTCTGACAAAGTAATAGAAAATAAAAGGGAATAAATCAATAGAAAAATTGTTTCCTAACTTGGGAAATGTTGCTTGAGTCCACGCCTCTGGGCTGTTGCATTATTGGCCGTGCGGTCGGATGCTGCGCCTTTTGTTCGCCTCTCTATATGGCAACTACGACGAGCCACTAGAGCAACAACAGGAACCACTACAACAACTGTATTGCATTTGCAGGAGCAATATGAGCCGACAGCATTTCCTTTTTATGATGGCCGCATTTTAATTGAAACTGTTTTTGCAAATTTATGAAGCGCATAACTTTAAATGGCACTAAAGTTAATTTCAATGCGGTTGCCTCAGACAAAAGGGCCGGCACTTCCATGTGTACATATATATATATTGTATATACGTGCAAAGGCGGTGGCTGGGAAAAGAGGGCGTGGCTGTGGTTTTCTCGCTTGTACACACAGATCCGAACGGGAAGTGTACTTACTGGCTAACAAAAGCTTAATGTTATGCAACAGAGCACAGGAGACACCTAACCATGAGAAGTGCGTAGAAGGGCTCAATTTAAGGTTGTGGTTGCGAAACGGTGTCAATATGGAATCAGAGTTCACTGACCCAATCTGGGGCACTTAAATGGTGAAAATAAATTGCCTGTAAGTGTCAGTGGCTCGAAAATGAATTAAGGGACTTAACAACTGCGGCATTACATAGCGCGACAGGCACAATAATGAACAATATATAATGAGTGCGGACTATTATTGCGGCAAAAATTAATGAATTTAAATGCAATTTTTATCGATGTAAAATTCATAATTACGGTGCCATTGTCAATGCACTTATTGCCTTACTTCACAGCATGTCCGACAACACGACAACAACTACAGTTTTATCAACAAATTATTTATGAAGTGTTTACAAAGTGCGGGGTGGCTGGATGGACGGATGGATGGATAAATGGGCGGGTCCGCTTCCTGTTGCCCAAACCACCTTCCACTCAATTAGCAATCCCATTTAAGCTCACTGACCCAGAAGAGCGAAATGCAACTGACAGTTGATAAGCAATATACATGTATTTGGCCCACCCACTCCGCTTATCGCACACAGCCACAGCAAATTGGCCTAAATGATAGCGCTTGTTGGCGGGAAACAGAAATCAATTCGAAATATTGAAAATTTCAAATGCCTCCATCAGCCGCAGAGGCACTTAGTTCGTTCCACATAAATTTATGGCATCCGCCTATTGTACCATGCCCCCTGTCTAATTACCGTAATGAGTTTTGCGATTTGTGTATTTGCGGAATTTTCTTTTTTGTTCGCCAAACTGGGGGAACTCCAGAACTTATGTTCATGGTTCCAAATTTGAAATTTATGAGCCAACGCCAGCAAACTTTTTGCCTACCATCTACCAGCTGCCAAAGAAGAGTGGAGGTAGCTTCACAACTTTTACTTAATGGGAAAGTGAATATTAAAGTGGCGCCTGATGAGTAGACCCACGGTATTACGGCTTACTCCATTTTAAAGATTTGACTAATTTGGTAGATTAAAATAGAATACAATTTTTTTTTGGTTTTGAAAAACTTTAATATATAAAAAGTGTATATTCTTTGAAAATAGTTTAATAGACTGACCATTAACAGCGATAAAGAAAATTGCAAAGAAGTGAAATTAGATACTATGTTAGCTCTTATTTTGATAACACTTCATCTTATATACTTGCTATAAAAATCAAATTAAGAATTTAATACAAGGTATTTATTAGCCCATCAGAGCTCCGAATTCGAGAGCAATTTTAATTAATCTTCTCTTAAGTTTGATTTACAGAGTGATTTGGCAACTTCAGGCATTTCAACCGAACCCAGATCAGAACCAATTACTAGGGAAAGCCACAGCCAGTTGCCAGTCGCAGTCGCCAGAGCTACTTAATGGCCTCCGCCCGTTGGCCGTCCAAACTATTTTCCAATTATGCACAGCTTCCGCTGCTGGACACACACCTTTGTGAAGGCCCCAAATTCGGCGCCCCTTGGCTCGGCTTATCGTGGTGCCCACATCAAAGTCGTGGGGTCTGCGGCCTGTCTAAAGTGTCAGCAGGATATTATTTCCAGCAGCGGCGATGGCCAGCGGTGGCTCCTCAAGTGCGATGGCATCGGGATTGGGCGTGTGGATGGGTGGATTGGTGGCTGAGTGGGTGGTGCGACATGGAAAGGGCTTATAAGGCGTGTCGATAATATTGAGGGGGTGTAATTTTGATTGGCACCCCCACTCGCCCCATCAAGAGTGCCTGTGGAAGCTGTCGTGTGACTAATTGCCGCTTAACGACCAATCTGTCCAAGAAGTCTTGATCTGTGGCTGGACATTTGGGCAATTTGCAAGCACATAATAAATGCCAGTGGCTCTGATTATCTTATTCATTTTTAATGGGATTTTATATAAGACCGAGTTGTGAAAGCTCAACATGAGCATGAGATTGTAAAGGCGAATTATTATTTTGCTCGTGTTTAACCATAAAAATCCGGGCTTTAAGCTTGCATGTTAAGTTAACATTGTCAAAACCAACTTGAGAACAACGCGCCTTAAAGCAACCTTTGTGGCTGGCCCACCCTGCTCCAAGTGGGATTAGGACTTGTTGTCTGCGGACCCCCAGTGCATTTTACTGGGAATAAAATGCACAGACACCAAATTAATTTCCTGTGGTTAGCCCCAGTGGGGAAAGGCCACAATGGTCGGACAACGTTGCGTATGTGTAATGCGTCTCATGTTGCTCGCTCACCTAGGCCAGGGTGAACAATACACAACAGTGGCGTAATTAAATTCACCCATTGTTGGATCTTGGAGATAGACCACTAGCCGTAGTCCGGGCTGAGCCGAACTAAGCCGATTGGGTGGCCGTCTTAGTCGACTGCAACATGGCGTATACGCAACGAGTAGCTAAAATAATAGCATTAGCCTCCGCAGTACCTGATTTTTATGCAACATTTTAATTAACTAGCAAGGATAGGGCCACCGCAGTCTAGGCTTTCCCTTCACAATAGTTGTCTATTAGCCACGAAAGTTATTCAACCCGCCATTATGCAATCTATGCCAGCAATTGACAAACTTATTAAAAGTTGATCTTTATTCCTCTGTTGGCAATACATCAATACATCATCCGAAACATGGTTCATTTGCCTGGGCGAAAAGAAAACTGCGAAAAGTCACAGAACATTAACTTGAACTATGACAAACTTTTGACTTTGACAAAGATGCCAGCAACCGAAAATCCACCCGGCATCGCATCATCTTTCTCGAAGGGACCGAGTGGAGCTGTTCCGCAGGCGAGACTTTGCCAGCCAAAGTTTTTCAAAGCTATTTTTGACTGCGGTCAACTAAACACACACAAAGTAGATGGACCCAAAAGGGCCCAGGGAGGGGAAACCCCAAACAAAACTGTCGCCAAAGACGAACTTCATCTTGATGCGGTCGGATTCAATTAGATGTTGCCAGACCGAAACCGAAAAGGAAACCTTAACCGAGACCCAGGCTCAATTCACATTTTAAAGTTATTCTTGGGCGGCAAAAAGACAGCGACTGTAGAAAAACGAAGGCATACCCTTATAGGTCTACCAAGTTATAAATATAGAAATACTATAACTAAATGTAAGAAGTTGAAAGATGTCTTGCTAGCTAAAATAAAAATATATATGTTTTATTAAATTTAAAACTATAAATAATAATTATTTAGTAATCTTCATTATATAGTAATTTAACTACAGACAGTTTCCTTTATAAAATCGACCTGTTTAAATTTCTTAAGCTTTAGATTTGTTTGAACTATAAATACATCTGGCCAATATTTGATTATTTTATATTTATTTAAATATTAAACATAAAGTAATACGAGTTATTTAATTAGAAACAAATCTACCAATAAAGATTAGAGTAGTTTAAACAATTTAAAATGAAGTATAACAAAAACATTTTGTTATGTTAGTTAAAATCAATAATGTTGGTCAGAGATTACTTAATCTACAAAGTTGGATAAGCTTAAATGCTTTCAAAATACTTTATCTCAACCAAGGGCAGACTTGACTTAAAATATTTATATACCCGAGCTAGAGTATACCGCAGCACGTAGAAAATAAAAGTCAAGTCTACGTAGTTTGATTAGAAGGCGTTTCTAGCTCCGTGAACCGGGACGGCTGACTTAGACATCGGTCAGTTTAGTGTAGGAAGAAGGAAAAAACGCCCAAATTACATCCTCGGCTGTGTGGCGACGGCTACTGTGCACTTTGCATTTTGCATTTTGCATTTTGCACATTTGCATTTGCATGGCCGGTGCCATGAAAACTGGCCCGAGGCGACGTCATCGTCATCGACATCGACATCGACATCGCCTTCGTGGCGCATTATTAAAGATGCATGGCTTGAAATATTCAATCAAGTCGACGGTGGGGCGGAGGGGTATCTGCGGGGGCGGATATAGAGCCACAAAATTGGCAGCGCCATCGTCGGTGTGTTGATTTATGCAACATTGACGTTGACGCTGCAAAGTCACATTTGGCTGTTGGTCGAAAGCTGTTTGGGCCCGGCTCTAACTCTGCTAGTCGGGTTCGGGTTCGGGTTTGGTCTGGTCTGGCTTGGTTTGGGCCACATAAGCAAATATTTTGCGGCTACCATGCCTGCTGCTATATTGTGTATATCGCATACACACACATGTGTCTATACATCCTGCAGGCATTCAATTATATTGCATGTTGTATGTTGTTTGTGGGCTCGCACAGGAGCCCAAGTCGAATGGCTATTTCCAGTCTCGCGCCACAAGGAGAAGGACTGGTCCTGCAGCCAAAGACTTCCCGAATGTCACCATGTGCCCATGTGCTTATGTGTGTGTGTGCCAGTTAATTTGTTATTCAAATTTGTGTGTTATATATTGTTATTACAATGAAAATTGTTGCTGCTCCTGTTGGACTGGTCAGGAGTGCAGTCCACTTGTTTTGGCCGACGGGCACAGCAAAGGTTAAATCCAGGGTCAATAGTTTCAGTTGGCATTGAGGTGACTCCTCTTTCAAGTCCATCGATTTAATGGTCTCCGAGCTGAATTATTTATAATCTTTCAGTGCTGTTCCTATTACAAAGTTGGGGTTTTGTTCTCATAGTTTATCTATCAGATAAATGTTTTATGTGAAATCATATTCTAATCATTCTCAGCTAACTTTTAAGGAACATTAAATTATAATTAGATTTAAGCTTCATCGCTAGAACGCTAGGAACCAAATGTTGAAAAGATAGTTTCATATTTAGAAGTCTAAATAAACAGTTAAGGGATTTAATATATTCCATTGGTTTCATTTTAAAAATTGTTTTTCTTCTCTTCAGCAAGACAATTATGTTTTCTTTATTTTACATTTTCTTATCAGCAAACAATTAGTACAATTAAGTATCATTTCCGCACAATTTAACACTGAATCTAATAATTTACAATGTATTTTGACATTTCTTGTAGATAAGCACTTTATTTCCATCTATTTTTCAATGATTTGTTTGAAATTAATTTTCCCAGCGCATTAATCTTTGAATAATCTCCAATTAATGCTTATCTTAATTTATTTGTCATGCATTAAGGGAACAATTGAACCCATTAATTAGCTCCTCGGGCAAGTGGAGCCCCAACTCCCCATTGTCCCATTCATTTATCTTGACACCTGGAAAAAACGCCCGAGTGGAAACCCTAGAAAAGTTTGAGGGCCAACAACTATCAAGGATTAAGGCTTAACCGTCTGGTCAAACGTCTGGCGGGTTTCTCCTACCCCGGATCTGATTCATCGGGTTTGGTTCTGTGGGTCTGTTAGTTGTCTAGTCTGGTGGACCCCAAGGGGCATCGCATAGGAATATGCGACGGCTAAGCGGATTAATTTACTGACGTGCTGCTCAATGGGGAAACGGGTAAGGCAAATTGAAAATAGAAAATAGAAAGAAATAGGAACGGGGCAACGTGCAACGAAATCCAATCATAATTATAGAGTCCAACGCCTCGACTCGATGAAATTTACACAACAAAAGCTGGCCGCGACATTTTCAGCTGTCAGCATTAATTAAAATGTTTCCATACATCAACTTCGGCCGAGTTCTTACACCTTTTCGGCGTCCCAATCGAAAGACCAGCCAGAGCGGAAATGTCTTTGGAGCATGGGTATCCGAAACACGGCCAGAAGCATAAAGATGTCAAAGACCTATTGAGTTGGGGGCCCAGAAACATCTTGCCAGATCGCATGTTTCTGGAAAACTTCAAATTTATTCTTGGCCGCAGGGCATTTATCAATCCGATAATTTGTGGTGTTGAGTTTTTGCCTCATAAACTGTGTTTATTAATATTTGCCACTCTTAACTTTACTTAAAACTTATTAAAAGAGCTGATGTTTTTGTAGCTTGTGTGTATTTAAAATGCACATTTTCACATTAATTATTTAAGCCAAAACCGACTGCTATCTGAAACTAAAGTTGCATTTCCGCAAAAGTGTTAAACCGAAACCTTTCTTGTGCATTTGTTCAGAGTGCGGAGGTCGTCGTGTCAAGAGTTGGACAGGTTAAACGACGAATCGAGACTCCTGTCAATAAATAATTGAAAATCAGAGCCGTCGGCAGAATTGTTGGCCAGTGTTTTTTTGTCAACGTCTCTTTTCAGTGGTAATTAAAAAAGTTTTTTGCCAGCTGAAAACTGAAAAATAGAAAGAAATTGCCAATTGACTAGGGCATTCTCTTTTTTTTTTAGACCGGCTAATTGTCATGCAGCGAATGGAGAAAGAGGAACATTTTCCCGGGCTGACGTAATTAAAAAGCCGTCAAGCGAAGTTGGCGCAGTTAGCGCTAAATGTCCAATTGATGCACAGACTCTGGTGCTTAAGTACTTCTTTCTCATCCCGTCCGCCGTTCTCTAATTAAATAAGCCAGTGTCACATTTGTCTTGAGTGTCCGACAATTTGGTGACTTATGATGACTGCAGAGTCAGGACGCGACGAAAGCCGGACCAGGATCCACTTTGGGACCCTGCACTCGGACAATAGCATTGAGGAAGTTGTGGAAAAAGATTTATGAGGTAAAAGCAATTAGAAAGTGGCATTAACAACCGAATGCAGAGCGTAGGACAATTAATAACTGCTACAAGCGCAGACGCAGCTCACATAAAAAACATCCACAATAATACATTATACTTCTTGTTTGAGTCTCAATTAAGCAGAATTTTCTCGTCAAATTGGATAGTTTAGTTATCCATAAACACTTAAGAACTTACTCAGTTTTAGTACTACATTGCTTAAATATTTTTATTGACTTTAATAATTATGTAAGTTTTTATTTGAATACTCAGAATTTGTTCTATAGACTAGCAGAGGGTTATATCTCTTACTTCACCCATTTTTACAGCGCAGTCGGATGATTCGATCTGCTTCAGAACACCAGTCAATATCTCCACTTCGTTTTTGATGGAATCCAATGTTTTGGCTAAGTCACCGCGGGCAGAGGACGAAGCTATATCTATAGAAAAAATATTCATTTTATATAACAAAATTTGTTCTCCAAGCAAATAACATAATTTTTGGTGCTCACCTCGTCGACGGCAAAGAATCCGATGAAGGTTGCTAATCGCCTCTATCGTGCGTTCCTTGTCCATATAACAGTTGTTAATTACATCCTTGGTGTTCGCCAAGATCTTCTCCCACCTGAGACACTGAACTCTGGACTCGTTGTAGGATCGTTCGAGCCTGGCTAAATCATTCTTAAGGCCCAACACAGTCAAAGCCGCTTCATTAGTAATCTGCACCATACGCTGCCGCATACTCTCAATCTCCATCAATTTTTGATGCTCCAGTTTGTTGATCTCCACTTGAGCTAGCACTAATATACATATTTAATTATTACATATTTTAAACTTAATATTTTAACTAATATTTTAACTAATTCTGGTTTGCTTTGTGGTTCATATTAATTAATTACACTTTGGCTATTAGAAAACTTTTGTGTATGGAAATAATAATATTATAAGCTTTAAAGGCTAACTTGGAAATGTTGTACAATTTAAAATAAATGTTAATTAATGACAACTAAGATAGTTGATTTAGGAGTATGGATATATGACTTACTTAGTGCGTCGCAGCGGTCGATGCAGTCCTTCGGGGATACGAATATGCTGGATACATTCACCACCTCGTCGAGTACCTTCTCGTAGGGCTGGAACTCGTGGACGGTGGCCTTGAGAGCCTCCCGAAAGGCCTTGAGCTCGCCGATCTCCTCCTTGAAGCTCTCAATGCCCTCGCCGAGCTCCTTGTGGTAGAGGCTCTCCCCTTGGGCGGTCTTCTCGGCGGCTCGCTTCTTGTCCGCGCAGTCCTTGATGAAGCTGTTCACCTCGATGAAGCGCCGCCTCAGCCGCTCCTGGATCTTGTACATGTGCTTCACCCTGGTCGAGTTCACCTTGGACTGCCGCTTGGCATTGGACAGCATCTCGTCCTGCAACTTGAGCATGGCATCGTGTTCGCGAAGATTGTTCACGAAAATCAATTCGATAGAGTCGCCCGCGGAATCCGAGTTGGGTGGAATCCTACAAAAAAAAGATAAGGGATTTATTTCAATCTTATAAAAAAACACTCATTGAAAGTATAACCTAAACTCATGAAGTCTTTAGATTATTCTTATGAATTTCGGATATTAGAATTCTTAAGATTATTCTAGTTAAAAAAAAAATATTTCTTAAAATATAGTACTGTCCAGAGTATGTTGCCAATTTATTAGTACCCTACTCACACGAAGAATTTCTTCTGCTGCTTCGAACTGATATAGTCGCCCACTGCATCCTCGGGCCGCAGGTCCAGATTTCCCAGGACATCGAGCTTCTTGGTGGGCTTTACGCGTGGCATCTTGGATCCCTTGACCGGAACAAAAAGCTTGGAGTGTAAGTTTGGTTTAGTTTTTTTTTCTTTTGGTTTTTGGTTTGGTTACCGCGTTACTGCGGATTGTGCTTTTTGTAGCTGCGTGTGCTTTGTGTTTACTTTTCGGAATGTGTTATTGTTTTGTAATAAAAAATTAACAAGACCTACTTGGAACATGATTTTTATTTGGGTGACATAAAATAACATTGGTTTCCAGGAGGTTCCTTAATCACCATGGCAATGGTTGTGTAGGCGTGCGAAAACCAGGAAAACTGCTTTCGCTCGTTGTTATAGTGACGATGTTCACTGCCATAAATTAATTTCTTTTTTATTTGCATTTATAAGTTTTTCTTCGAATAATTGCTATACTATACTTTTTATAAGTTTATAAGTTATTTTTATGCCATTGCAGAGGGTATTAAAATTTTGGCAAGTTTTTAACGCTAAGAAGTAGACCTTCCCGACCCTAATAGTATATATATTCCTGACCAGTATAACTAGGCGAGTTGACAAAATGTTTTAATCAAACTCGAGTTGATGGCTTCGGCCTTTTTGCCATTAAAAACTTTTTTTAAGGTATTTTTGTTCCAACTTCGCCAAAATACGACTTTCAGCCAAAATAATGACTGTTTAGTGCAGCTGAGAACCTAAACTTTCAATTCCAGTTTGATTTGGGAAAATTAATTTTTTCACCGATTTTCGTATTTTTTATAAGGGGTAACACTTCATTTTTTTTGAAAATTGGACCAAAATAAAATTTTTTAGCTGAGAATGCAAATAGATTGGAAATTTTATAAAGAATCCAACGAGGTATGACATTCCAAATTCGGACCATTATTTCTAATGCTTTTGATCTAAGAACCGAAAAATCGATCTGTTTTTTTCCGGATTCTGGCCATCAAAAACATATATTTTAACACCCATTTTTTAAGATCTTTGTGTTGTAACTTTGTCAAATTAAGACGCACAGCCAAAAGAATGACTGTTTTCTGCAGCTGAGAACCTATAGAATCCATTCCATGTTGATTTGGGGAAATTTATTTTTTCATCGATTTTCGTATTTTTTATAAGGGGTAACACTTGATTTTTTGCCAAAATTGGTCAAAAATTAAATTTTTAATCTGTAAATGCCAGATGATTAGAAATTTTCTAACGAATTCAACGAGGTACGACACTCTAACATTTGACCATTATTTCCCAGTGTTTTGATTAAAAAACGCCAAAATTGCGTGATCATTTTTTGGGTTTTAGCCATAAAATTCAAATTTTTAAGAGGTTTTTAGCTATAACTTTGGCAAAATACGACTCACATCAAAAGAATAACTGTTTTGTGCAGCTGATAACCTATAAAATCGATTCAAAGTTATTTTGGGAAAATTTATTTTTTCATCGATTTTCGCATTTTTATAAGGGGTAACACTTGATTTTTTTCCAAAATTGGCCCAAAATTAAATTTTGTAACTAAGAGAATGAATGGATTGGAAATTTTGTAACGAGTTCAGCGAGGTATGACATTCCGAGATCTGACCATTAATTCCAAGGGTTTTGATCAAAAAACCAGATTTTTTTCGTATTTTAGCCATCAAAAAAATTATATTTAAAAACATATTTTTAAGCGTTTTTTGTTGTAACTTTGTTAAAGTAAGACGCACAGCAATCAATTATAGGTTAATTTTGGAAAATGTTTTTTTTGTAATCTATAGTGTTTCTATGTAAACTTGCGAAGCGAATTGTATTCATAAAAGCACTGACTTTGCTGCCTGCTTTCAAACATTCAGTTTAACTCCAAACCTCTTCGACACAACGTTGCCTAACATATATTCCTAAATATTTACCCATAAATATTTTAAAAAGCCTATTTAAAAAAAAGTCAAGATGCCGCGCCGTAAGCCCACAATTAAGACCGATGTGATTGGCGACCTGGACCTCAACCCAGAGGTGGCCATCGATGACTATCGCGTCTCACGGCAGCAGGATCAATTTTTCGTGTAAGTTAAGATCTCGAAGGTAAAATCATAATAACTCATCGAATTGGTATGCCCCAGAAAACCACCGAATTGGGATTCGGCTGGGGATACCATCGAAATGCTGTATATAGCCAATTTGCGAGAGTACGATGCCATGAAGCAGGTGCAGATGCAGTTGCTGAAGGATGCCAAACGGCAGACGGCGTTGAATGTGCAGCGCATCCGTAAGATGTATAAAATTCAGGAGCGCCTGCGCAAACGCTTCGTCGAGGTCAATGGTTTTATCAAGGATTGTGCGGACAAGAAGCGCAGTGCCGACAAGTCCATTCGCGAGGAGTCCGTTCTCCACGAGGAGGTCACCAGGGAGATAGACGAGTTCAAGACCTCCATTGCCGAGCTGGGCACCTTTCGCAACGCCCTCAGGGCCACGGTGGCCCAATTCCAGCCATACGAAAGGGTCCTGGAGGAGGTGGTCAAGGTTTCCGACATCTTTATCTCCACCAAGGACTGCATCGATCGATGTGATGCTCTGAGTGAGTTCTTTGTACTTTCCTTTTCTATTTGCATTGACTAATCACCACTTGCAGTGCTGGCCCAGGTGGAGATCACCAAGTTGGAGGCCCAGAAACTCAACGAGATCGAGGAGATGCGCCAGCGTATGGTCCAGATCACCAGCGAGGCGGCTCTGACCGTCCTGGGTCTCAAAAACGACCTGGCCCGACTGGACCGATCCTATGTCAACTCGCGGGCCACTTGCCTCAAGTGGGAGAAGATACTGAGCACCTGCAAGGATACCACCTCGTACTACAATCTCGACAAGGAGCGCATGTTCGACGGCATCCAGATCCTGTACCGCATGCTCTGCAAGCGCCGCGGTGAGTCCTGAAAATCCTTAAACCTAATTGAATGTCCAGACACTATCTCCCCACAGACATTGTGCCCAGCTTTCACAGCTACGAGATCGATCACATCCTGAGCTTTGCCATGCGCGAAATCAGACTCCTTTCGTCTGTCCTCCAGGAATTGGAGGCCACCAAAGGCGACAAAGTTGGAGCAGGAAGATTGTGTTAATTGGAATTGAGATATGTTTTTTAGCGATGCATGAATAAATTGTTTTAGATGCTTTTACTAATGCCGCATGTTTTCTTTGGGAAAGGGAGATGGGTTGATTCAAAGGTAATGAGTTTGAAAATGTAATAGTTTGATATATTTTATAAATTTAAGAACGTAGTTGTCGTCCTTTTGCTAAGCCAACACAAAGCTTTAAACTACAATGTTCCACATGTTTTCTCATTTTAGTCCTACCTTGCGGGTAAAAAAAAGCGTGAATTAGTGTTATTTAAAGTTTTAAAAAAAATCCAATTATCCTAAATATTAAGAGGACCAAAAGACAGGGTTATGAAGCTCAAACCCCAAAATGGAAAGATAAAAGAATACAATGAACGAGTTGATTTACGGGCTCCGAACAATGTAGGCCCTATCAGCCTTGCAGAGTCGCCACAATCGCATTGGGTGGCTACATGGCTAACAACTTTAATGGGCTCAACCACCTTCTGGTTTATGGCTGCCATAACAGTTGCCTAACCCTAAAACCTTGCCAGCCCCCAAATAACGAAACCCACAGCATTCGAATGAGCTTTGTTGTTGCCTAAGCCCAAAAGAAAATCAAATGAAATTCGATAAAAAGGAAATGCATTTGGAGGCAGAGATACTGGGGCTGAGCAACTTTCAAGTGGCACTCGAACTTCAAATCGGGGAGGGGGGTGGCAGCAAACCGATGGGCAGGAAAATAAAGTTGGCAAATCGAATCTGAGACATCTTTCCATTCAATTGCCAATTGGATTCTATGGCCCAGGGATAATCTAACTTAAGCACAGATAATTCTTTTATGCGAACATTTTGATTTCTGTCCTCGCATTTACAACAACGTTGGCCGAACGGAACTAGCAACTAATTTTGTACCAAAAGAACCGTTGCCACGCCCCCGCCCCCATGTACGCCCACCCCCGGATACGAAGTTCGGTCGCCAGCGGGGGCGTGGCACTTGTCTCTTATTCAATTTGCTTTATTTGATTTGCGATTTTTGCTGATATCAGCTGGAAAAGAAACTCCCGAGAGGACAGTCGCAGATAGACCTAGGCTGAAAATCAAATCAAATGGAAAGCAAAATAAAATGCAGGGACATTTATTTTGAGCTAACAAAAAAAAACAAAATGAGAAAAGATGGAGAAAAAGAAATGAAACTAGTTGGGTAAAATAAACATTTGGTTTATTTAAATGGACCGTATGGACGTCCCACAAGTTGTCCTGGCTCCCGGCGTTGTTTTCAATATTTGGGATTCGGCTTTTGAGGTCCTCCAGCCTCATCGATAGCAATTACATTAAATTGCTCAGCGGCAGGGCTGCCTCTTAGGCAAATCGTGTAAACACTTAAGATTTGTTGCCTGCCATTTGAATAATTGAAAAATGCATTCCACTCTCGTTTTGGTTTGAGTTATTGTAGTGCTTTGGCATTAAAATGAATCTTTTAGAGCAATGAGCAGCTATCTCCGAATTTATTCATCCCAGCTCCCAATTCATTGTGCCCTGTCCGTATGAACAATAAAGCCTAATGGCATTCTCAGCTAATCCCTTAATTGCATTACAATTAACTGTCTGCGAATTAAATAATATTGCCAGCAATGCGGTGTAGGTGAAACGAGGCCACGCAAATTGCGTGGGTGGTTTGAAACTTTGTTTGGCAACGTTTTGGGGCTTAAGTAGCATTGTAATTGATGCAAACAGTGTTTGGCCAAAATGGTTTTTAACTATCAAAATAATTTAGGAGGTAAGAGTGTCAGAGTATTATGTTGGCTAGAATTTTGGCAGAAATGTGTGAAAGCTTATTTATGTTTACGAAATTTGTTTAAAATGTTCTGCAAACTATATTTATTCAATTAAAACCAAAATATATTGTTTACTTTAAACACCTGTTATAGCTTAAGCATTTAAAATGTTAGAAGAATTGATTAAAAATAATAATTTTGTCAAACAATTTAACCAATTTGCTCATATAGACATTTTAGCTTGTAAATATTTTAGTATTGGACCTTTAATGTATTTTCAATTAAACTAGTTGTTGTCGCCCAAAGAAGGTAAGGACATGTTGGAAAATAAAACTCTGTAAAGGCAGATAACTTCCATTGTGCAACATATATATCAGGCTGAACTTAAAACTACCTTTCCGCCTCCGCAATTATCCTTTTGGAAAGTTCTGCAGCATCTTGGCGCCTTTGCTGCCATTTGCTTTTTTCCGCTTACTAGACGAAACACTTAATTTAACTTTACAAGTTCTTAATGTGACGGCCAGACAGAAGAGTTGGGCGGCAAATCGGGACGAAGTGGGCCGGCCACTTGTATGGGACACTGGCGACAAATAGCAATTAGAGAAACAATGCCTGGCAAAACGACTGCAAAGCCAAGAGGCAACAGACAAAATAGGCGCAATTAAAGGACACTTTGCGAAGGAGAACTTAAAGTCGGTTTAAAGTTGGCATATCCGGGCGGTAACTGCAATAAATGTCAAGCGATTACCCCGACAACAAAGGCAGGCTCGGCAATCAGAAGAGCAACCAGAAGCCAGCAGCTTGATTAATACTATAACACATGATTTATTATGCCTGTCAATCGGCGGAGGGGAAGTCCCATTATGAAAGCTCGCCTCAGAGATTGAAATCGGAATCGTTCTGGGGCGTCGGAGACGGAGTTGGATTTACTTTATACTAACGGAGTCGAGTCGAGTCGAGTCGAGCGACAGGGCCTGTGATAAGATGGCAAATCGGCTTATGCCCAGGGACAACAGCAATCGGCATCATCAATTCACTTGGCGACATTAATATCCTCCCGGCAAAGGGACGGATCCAAAAGCTGTCGTCTGACATTTGTGACACCTGCATTGATTTGTCTTCCTTTTTTGTACCCCGTTGCCATTCAATCCAAGGGTATGATGTGCCTGGACGTGTAATCAACAGGCTACAGGACTCTTATTGTATTCATAAATAGGAATTTTACCATTTCGGGAAGTAAAATGTGTAATACTATCATTTTTCACTTATTAAAGCAATTATTATAAATAAAGCAATATTAAATGCCATTAAATGATATTGTTTGCCATGGGTATTTACTTAAATATTTATTGTGTAATTTTTGCCAACTTCTAGAAGAGCTTTCTGTAATTCAACATTTGACTAGCAACAACAAATAACAAATACAACTTTTACTAAATACAATCGAAGGGAATTCTGTAATAAATAAATGCGTTTTTAATTTATCATAACAATTCTAATTCTAAATTCGTTCTAAAGATTGCAAGACTAAAAGGATCCAAATTTCAATGTAGGTAAGTAATCTTTTCGAGGAGCATCCCACTTAGAGGGTATATTTAGTTCGTGATTCCCCCCTCGCTGCCTTTATTGTGTCATTGGACTCGGTGGGCGGAGATGAATGCCACCTGCCGTCCCCAAGTCGCTTGACTGAGTACCTTTCATGTCTTACAAATGCCTTTTTTATGCGCTAATGTTGCTGCGGCTTCTGGCAACTTTAAGTTACCGGAACACCAGCCAACCACCCACCGCCCCCTCAATGAGAGCCATTAGAGCCGGGTTCTAATGGCCCGACGACAAGGAGCTGCAATTAGAGCACACTCTAGCTGGGAAGTCAACTACCCGGACGAGATGAGGCCGAAGGACTTTTGCTACCTCACATAGTTGATAATTTATTCATTTGCCGGCTGGAACGACAACATTTATGGACCTCTGTGTTTGCCGAAAGTTAACCACACACATGCCAAGACGTAAAACCTGGAAACTAGCAACCCTTAATGGCTTCATTAGAATCCCGCTGTTTGAGATGGCAAAACAACCTTCCCTTCGTGGAAAATCGAGAAATCGAATGGCATTGAAGATTTTTAATTTCATTTGATTGGGCGTCAAAATCAACGGCTTAAGTAGTTGTGCAAAATATGTGTTAAACATCTGCGGCATTGTTCCTTAAGTCCCAAACCGAACCCCATTCCCTTTGTTGTCAGACCCTCGCTTAAGCCCTAACAATTTTCCAGCCCATTGTTCGATTTTAAAGACTCTCGGCACAACTGTTGGAAAATTGAAAACGGATGCGGAATTGGAATTGGAATTGTAAATTTTACACTTATCCAAGCGGCATTTGTTCGCTTTTTATTGAGCCGAATTGTTTGCTCGGCATATGTCCGTGTGTGATTCTGATTGTGTGCCCTCTGCTCCTTGATTACAATTTGCATAAAAATATCGTTCCAATTGAGGGCCCCGAGAATTATGTTGCACATTTATGGGCCCCGAATCAAGCCTTAAAGGAAGCGAACTCTTGTATTTTATCGCTTTCCTTTGTTATCCGAATGGAGGAGTTGGGGTCCACAAGGTAGTCTCCTTGGAAGGGTTTAAGATGGATGACAGCAGAAATTTATTACGCCTAATGATTGTCAGATGTGGGTTAGGCTGTTCCGACCATCAGTTGGGGTGGAAAAAGTTTCAACAGTGTAAAACATTTTGGGGATAAGCCAGACATGGTTTTTTATTTACATCGAATGAAATGTTGTATATTTTATTCATGTTCTTTACTTTATAGGAAATAAGATTTGTAATTTTGTGATGAGCATGTAAAATAACACATATTGTTTAAAGTTTTTAAGTACAGCTGTAGATGGTAACAATTTCAAACAGTTAGCCTATTAAAAAATGTATTTTCAAATAGCAATTTACTGAAAATCTTTTAATGACTAAACAAATGGTAAATTGATTCTGAATTTTTCAAACTGCAACCACATTTTGGTTATACATAATATGCCATTTTTCTGAAGTATTCAAACGATGAATATTTAAGGAAATTAATTCCATCTAGCCATCTAAAGTAATGTTTTTTATTAAGAATTGAAAACCTTTTTTACACAATATTTTTAAAGTTGCCACAGTAGCAATCAAACTCCCAAAGTACACAGCCAAATTATTTAAGGTTTATTTTATAGCCACCCAAAAATACCTGTTCATCCTGCATCCATTTACTCTGAGTCTGGGTTGTGTCAGGGCCACAATCTTCCTAGACAGGCGCCAATCCAAAGCGCAGGGCTCCAGAGCTCCTGGGCTGCCCAACCCCGCAAACAATCCTGCCACCATTCGTGGCGTGTAAATATTTATAAATATTGACAGCTTAAAGTGAAGTTTATAAGTGACACGAGGCAGACAGAGCACGAGCACGAGCACCCCTCAGCCAGCAGGAAAAAGGAAGCTTTTTAGGTAACATCAACAACAACACTTGTGGTCAAACTTGAAAGCCTCTTTGATGGTTTTGCTCCTCGAAATTCTGGGTTTGGGTAATGAAGTTCGCCACTCGGGGCTGTCAGAAGTGCGTGCAATAGATAGGGATGGATGGATGGATGGATAGATAGAGGGTCGGTGACTTGGTGAAAATATTGACAAAGCAATTTGCCTGTCAGACAATTAAGTGCTTAATTGTATGAATGTGTGGCCCGTGGCGGGGTGATGTGTATTTATATATATATATATAGAGGGGATAACGGGTGGAGGCTGGGTCTCAAGACCCCAGACCGGAAGTTGCTTAGGTTTAAATCCAATCTACTGTGTACACCACCCCCACTTCACAATGATAAACCAATCCAAAGTGACGTGGGATTTATGAGACAGATTCTGTTCCATCTCCAGACAAGTGAAGCAATAATCACAGAGCCATAAATCTCGAGAGCCCTCAGTGGCAAAACGAGTGCCAGCAGAGGCGGTAATTTTTAATATAATTCAGCCAGATATGGCCGGAATGTCGAGCGACCCTTCCTGACACTTTGTCACAAAGCGAAACAACGTCGAGTGCTATGCAAAAATACTCGTATATATCAAGTGTATTATGGCAGATTGCTGGCGGGGGCGGGGGGGCAGGATCTAAGCCACTGGAAGTGTCCGGGCTCAAGGACCAAGATTTGCATAGAACCCGACCCGAGATGGAGGAAGTTGTACTGGCCGATGATAAGCAGAGTGTGGCAGTGAAAGTGGGCAGTGCACTCAGTTTAACTGGCCCTAAGTGGACTGCATCGGGTGGCCAGATAGCTGCATTAGAACCCATCAGAACGCCATTCAACCGGGGGCCCCAGAAAAGTGTAATCAAGTATAGAAAGTCTTACAGAAATGTAAGCAAACTGGGTCAGGCAAATAAAAAGTGAGCTCAAGCAGCGCCCCACATGTGAGCCAGGCATTCACGGAGCTCCCACTTCCATTCAACTTTCCTTCTCGCTTTACAAATTGTCGCCATTTACCGATGTTGAGCACCCCAAAGGTCCTTCGCAGAAAGTCAACCTGGTTAAATATGCTCCCCATCCAAAGGGTCTCACATTTACATCTGCTCAATTCAACTAGCTGCTGATTTATGTACAGCAATTGACATGAGATTTTTCGGTTGTCAGTTCGTTGAACAATCTCCCCCTTTAACTCAGTTGGCTTTAAGGTATCCTAGCTCCAACTCCCAACCACTTCGCACCTCGATTCAGTCGTTGAACAGGGCACTGACCACAGAAACCACAAGCTATGCATAGACCAGGGGCATTCCAAAAACTTAATTACCGCCTGGTCATCAGCTACTTATTGGGGGAGTTAAGTAAGTGGGGGAACTGGGGATCCATAGACATGATTGGCCCCTTCACACCTCATAAAGAGCCACTCACACAGGCATTGGCAAAGTGACCACAATAATAAACGCAATTTTAGCAGAAATCCAATTAAGTGCCGAGGCATATGAGCCGAGACGTCTCTTCAAGAAAGTTTGCCATTCGGCGAAACTAGAAATTGATCAAAACTTTCGCACAAAGAAGTGGCAATGCCCTAATAACTTAATTAATTTCATAAATGCACTTATGCATATTTATTTTAGGAGACTAAATATATGAAACTAAAATTAATCTTGAAAAGCTGCTGGACTTTATACTCAAACTTAAGAATGATGCAGCTATTAATAAATTTCTAACATTTTGTAAATTAAAAAATCATTTTAATGTAATATTTTTCATCATATTTAGTCAATGTCAAAGAACCTAATTTAATTTTTATGGTTTTTAATTCTTGTTGCTTTATTATCAGATAAAAAGTTCTAAAAGTTCTCCAAATATTTCTGCTCTAATTTCTACTTGAAAGAGATTTTATATTTTTCTTAAATTAAATATCTCGCTTCAGAAAATCGTTTAACTCCTTCCTAGAGTATCCTAACTACGACCGGTCAACAACTTTCCCCAGTCCCCGAAGCAACAGCGTCATTGATGTAGTCTCCGATGGCAATGACGATGAGATTATGGCCACGGTAGTGAGTGGATAGTTTGGCCACTCTCCTCGACTGTCTGGCATTTATTGCGTTCTCTGATAAAAATTGCAATTATTTAGCCAAAACGTTGGGAGTGTAAGCAGCAGTGTAAGTAAGTCGAAGACTTTCGAAGGAGGCGGTCCGAGGAGGCTGACTTGGCAGAGTGGACAACATGACAAAGTCGCCTGTAATTTATTTCCACTTCGACTGTGTTTACTTAGCCCCGGCCAAAGAGATGGTGCGGAAAGGAGGGATCCAGAATAAACAGACAGGCAGCAGGAGCCGCAATTTCGGGATTGTCATTGATGTGGCCGGAGGACATGGATGGATGATCGGGCCCGGCTTGAGATGTGACATCCATGTGGGCGTCCCCTGGAACTGCGCCTAATGAAGTGCATGCAAATCTCTTGATGTGAGCACCGGCGCCTTCTAATGAGTCCAAGTTTGTGGCTAAAAGGTGTGGCATCTGGGCCCAAGTTTTAATGCACCCCAGCTCCCTTTAGTTACTTGGAAAGTGCAGTGCTGAGTGTTCAACTTTGCCACTTCAAGAGTAACCATGAGGCAGTTCCATTCGCCCCTCCTTTTTCAAACTATTTTTCTAGCATATACACTTTGGGAAAAGTATTAAGCTTAAGGACATCTTTACACCTTTCATAAGGATATTTTAAAAATCCAATCACTTTAAAGCCCAATATATTTATAATTCTATTGGCTTAAGCTTACACAAAATAAGTTATTAATGAAAGCTTTTATTTCGACCAAAATTAAAGTGCAAACAAAATTTTAAGTCTGTGGAACATAAATAAAATCTTATTCTTTATTCGAAAACTTTTGATAAAAATAAGGATGAAGCCTCAGCTTTGTTTTTAAACACGTGGTTCTTAAATTACTTTTATTCGAGTGCATTTGGCTTGGCCAATGTGCTGGCGTTTGCCGTTTTGATGTTGATAAATGATGTTGCATTTTCATTTAGGAAATTTGTTGCCAAAGAAAAGTCACTGATTGACTAACACGATGGGGAGATGCGGAGATGTGGAGAGCTGAAGGCAGACAAGTGGCTGCTTGTCAGCAAAGCGTTTAGTGGCAAGATACACATTGCCGGGGCAGAGTCAGCCCGAGATCTTCGGTGGCTGGCGAATCAATTATGCCACAGACACCAGTTGCAATCAGTTCCCAGCCCAGAAAGCCACTGCAGCAGAGACAAAGAGCCAGATTATCGGGTGGCAGGGGTTCTCTCGGTGGCAGTTGCTAATGCAAAAAGTTTGCCAACTTCTGATGCCTGAATGCAGTTGGCCGGGGATGTCTTGGTGTGGCGCCATCAATGGCTAAGTAAACACAGGTGAGCTGGGGAGACTCCTTGATAAGTCTGTTTATAGTTGGTCATGATTGAATCCATCTGAAGTGGGTGATCCGGCATAGTTGCCTTCTTTTAAAGCAAATAATTGCATTTAAAATCGATAAGATAAGATAAAACTTTGCTAATGGTTACGCATAATTGAATTGATTGTGCTGGGTATAAGCTAGATGAAATGGCTGTATAAATTTTAGATTAAAATATATATCAACAATACTGTGGTTCCTTAATCCTTAAATTGAAAGAAAGTTAAAAAATTAATACAAATTCGAAACCTACGATTTAATCTTGTTCAAATAAATAAATTCCTACCTTCCTATTGATATATTGTCAGAGAACAAATATCGGTCGAAGTCTCCTTGATTAAGGAGACAAAACACTGTTTAGTTAACAAGTACTATTTAGAGTATTGAGTATCCTTAATTCGAAGTGCTCCCAAACAGCGATGTTTGTTTGTCCTTGCCGTTCACAAGCAAGTGAATGATCCCAGCCAAAGGTGTTTGCAGAGAGTAGCCTAATGAAGTGACAGAAAAGGGACCGAACCGAACTCATTGAAATTGAAAAACTCATTAAAAGACGGTAATAGGTAAGGGGGTAACGGGAGTGTAAGGGCAAAGGGCAAATCCTGGCCCAGGACTAAATAAATGTTAAAACGCAGCGAAGAAGTGTTAAAATATTCACCAACTTTGTAACTCTTTTTAACGAGCGATGCGTTGGCAGAGTGGGCGTGGCAACTAAAATAAACACATTTAAAGCGAAACTTTATGCACAGCCAAACTCATTTGCATGTTAAATATTTCACCCACCCAAAGTGGGTGGCGTTGGGCGGAAGTGAAGCCCAGTAGTAACCGGAAAATTGTCTCGGAACTTCACACTTTAAAGCGGCGGCGACGAAGCAATTGGAAAAAATGCCCGGAAAACGTGAATGCTTTACGAAAATTTTAATTAAAATTCGCCAAGACAAAAGCGAGTGCGTAACATAGCTGGCAAAGGGGGCGTGGCCAATGCCAACGCCCGCCTCTAAAAATGGGCGTCTGTGGAAATTTCAATTAAATGCGCACATGCCAAAAAAGGCCAACTGAACCGAGACCAAAACAAATTGAAAGGTCGTGTTTAGGGGCCGCTGTTTTGGATACTCTTTCGACCTAATTAAATCAGAAAAAAAGCTCTACATTTACAAAAAAATATAAAGAATGTATAGTAACATTTACTCAATTTATAAACAAGACTCTGATAATTCCTTGTAATCAATCATATGAGCACCTGTAATCATTCTTATAGAATGATTTTCAATCTAAGGGTTTATTTATGGTAATAAATATTCAATCGAGCAGCTTCGCTTAAATTTACATCACCCCTTGCCTAGGGCATCATCGTTTGAACTGGAATGGCGGAACTTCGGTGCCAGTAAGCGATATAGATAAACACTTGAGGATGGCAAAAAGGATTTGGGGATTCGACTTGGGTGTCTAAGCTGCTTTCGCGCGAGGGCGTGGCATGAAATGGAAATCAGGCAGCGCTTTAAGCCATCGCCACACTCGGCTAGGGTGGACCTGTGCCCACTCCCCTGAAGGGGGTCATTGGTGGGCTAAAAGGGGGCCTTGAGGGGCCAGAAGGGGGGCCCCAGCCAAGAGCTGGCTGCAAGTCAACTGTCTACTTTGCGTGTGCCCAGGACAACTGTCGGTGTCGTGTTGAGGGCGTCGTCAGCAGATATGTTCATTTGGCCGTTTTTAAACAACTTACAGTTTGTAAATTAGAAATAATATACTTTTTGATTTCCATATTTACATTTGTACTAACTAGCAAAGAACACGCCTACATTGCTTAAAAAATCCTCTAACAAATATGTTCGACTATAAAATATACTTTAAAAAGTTACTGGTAACTTGGTTTACGGCCACCTTAGTAAGAGTAGATTATATTAAATCCATGCAGATACACTGATGTATTAAGAATCATAAATTTTTAATCCAATTCTGATTTTATCAACAATAAGGCAATAAGAAAGGGTGTTTAAATCAATATTTTCTTTACCTTTGAATTATTCCTTGTATTAAAATTAAATCTGAAGGCACGAGAATTTCAAACACTAAGTGTTCCACAAAATATGGCTTAATTAATATGATTCGATAAAATGTACTTTCACATAAATGCGCCAGTCACAAAAAGCTGCTTATAAATAGTACACATGGCAAGTTATTCAAAACTTAAACCACTTTTTTAATTACAATTATGAAGATATCATTTAAGTTATGTCAGAATTTTTCATTTTTTACTGAAGACATCATTTAGGTTAGTCCAAAGTTCTTTCAGGAACAGGCTGCCGACATCACTGCCTCTCAGGGTCTTGACTTTTGGATCCCGACTCTGACTGGCACTGCGAATGAAACTCCGGCAGCTGGCAGTCAAGCAGTCGAGGCAGTCGAGGCAGCCACTTGACAACGCTCGAGTGTTCCGCTGGCGTGTTTAAGATTAAAGCGTTGCGCCTTGCAACAAAAGTTGCAGTGACAATGGGCGACTACGACGGTTACAAGTGGGCCCCAGGCCCCAGGCCCCCGACCCCGGTCCCCAAGTCCGGATCCGGGTCCGGAAAAGGAATCCGCCACCCCCACGCAGTCCCTCGAAGGAAAGTGCTTGAAAAAGAATGGCAGGCGGAATTGCAATGTCAGTGTCTCCAGAGAGCGGGGGAAAAGAGCTGCACAATGTTGCCACATTGCCGTTGATGAGGGGTGTTTAGTGGGTGGCTGGTGGGTGGCGGTTCGTCGGGAAATCAAGTGCGTGGCCTTGTCCTTGCTCATCCAGCTGGCGATGAGAAGAAAGGTCCCCTGGCCGTCCCCAACCGGGAAATGTCAGACATAAGTCATTTAAGATTGCTGCTGAGGCAACCTCGGTTGCCAGGATTCGATCGCGCTACTGGCCATGATTTTAAACTACTCAGAATCTATTAGATAATGACTCATTATGCAGATCTTACAACCATTTTTAAGCCCTTGCTAACAGTATTATAATTTCAGTCAAAAGTTTGCAACGCAGTGAAGAAGACATTTCCGGCCCTATAAAGTATATATATTCTTGATCAGCATCACCAGGAGAGTTGATTTAGCCATGTCTGTCTGTCCGTCCGTCTTTCCGTCCGTCTTTCCGTCCGTCCGTTTCTACGCAAACTAGTCCCTCAGTTTTAAAGCTATCTGCTTGAAATTTTCCCATTGCAGGTAGTATAAAAGTCGGAACGAGCCGGATCGGGCGACTATATCATATAGCTCCCATTGGAACAATCGGAAAAAGAAATTCAAAAAAATTCTTTAAGATTTGCTAATATTAAATTAAAATCGGACAACAATATTAAATAGCTGTCATAGAAACGATGGCAAAATGCAGCGCAAAGTCGGCACAGCTTTATTGATTTTAGTAATATTGGCATAGAAATCAAAATAGTCGTTTTGTAGTAACTGCAAAGGCATATAAACTTCGGCTTGCCGAAGTTAGCTTCCTTTCTTGTGTAATTTTTTTTTCGATCAGAGAATAAGTGCACTTGTATTGTATAAGGTAAAAGGTCGGAAATGTTTGGCATTGCAAACTTCTGACCTAAATTAGAATATCCCCTGTATATAAAAAGCGAAAGCTTATCGCACTCGTTTCGTACTTATGTATTTATGTGTCTGGCTAGCTGATAATCTAGAACCGCAGAATGATCTTCAGATGACAGTGCTTATCTGTGCACAAGTATGTTTGTAGCCACTGTCTTCCAGTATCACATTCAACACCAGAGCAGAAGTGCAATCGTTGCCTTGACTTTGCCCCTTGGGTAGCAACCACATTCAATGTGCGGACCCAAGAATAATAGAGTCTTCAGGCTGGAAATTACCCTTATTCAGTTCATTTCCCCAAACTCCCTTACGTACCCATCATAATGACTTAACAAAAACTTATAAATATGCTAATTAATAACAATGGCAGAAGGCATCCGAACGAAAAGTTAAGCGGAGACTTGCATAGTCCCCATCGTTTATATTGGGAGTGCCGTTGAATGAATGTTTCCCGGGGTCCGGATTCAGGATTCCGGATTCAGGAAAATAGCTTACCAACCCTCTCTTCTTATCCATATTTGTGTTACTAAAATACGTAGTTCAGTTGTAAAATAATCTCAATCACTTTTAAATCTCCCATTTCATCAAATGAAAACAAATTAATACCAGACAGCATTAGGAGTACAGTATAGATTTAGTATGTTGTATTAATATTCAAATATTTCATACTTAAACAGTGCGACTCATAAGGACTTGGGCCTCATCATCATTTCAACAAAGGTAATTGATTCATTCCAGTCTTTATGCCATGAGACCCACTTAATTCCACGCCAACCTTTGCCATCTTTGAAGTACTTTCCATTGAGCGAACTGTAATTTTGAGTGATTATAGTAAGAAGATTTAATAAGAGCATAAATGAACAGGTATACCTTTTTGAACAGTTATTGTGCCACCATGCACCACGTACATTGGCACAATTCTTTTGATCCCAAAGGTCATTATCCCTATCAATTGTGGTGAACTTTTGGTTTATATTGTTTGTAAGGGAGTCTCCGGCTTCACCAGAATATTTCCCTAGATTCTTCAACTCGTACAATTCCTCCTCACTCCCGATCTTATAGTCATCGTATTGAGCGTAGCTGGTAGATCCATCAACATTTCCAAGTTTAATGTAGAGTTCGTGGGGTCGTGCCACAGTCATCCGATGCAATTTTTCCAGCCCGATGAAGAATTCTCCACTGACATTCCCAAATCCAGATTTATATTCGTCCCAGGTTCGATTGAAGTTCTCGGATCCGTCAATGCGTCTCTGAATTACAGTCCAACCAGAGGGAGACGACACACAGGGCACCTTAAAGGGTTCAAGACCCCGAAGCTTTATTTGGTAAATCCCATTGGGACTGCCACTGGGACAAGAGTCAGGTAAATTGCCATCAGTTTTTCGGCATTCTGAAAGCTGACTATATAGTTCTGAATTTAATTCCTCACTCGCTTTAATTTGAGTCCTAAGGTCAGAGATTTGTTCATCTCTATTTTTAAGGTGCTCCTCTTGCACCTTTAAAATATCTTCTTTGCTTTTGAATTGACCTTCAGATATTTTTAACTGACTCTGCAAGACTTTTATGGTGGCTTTCAAAGTATTTACTTGGCTTTTGAGTTCATCGATGGCATCGGCTGTTATTTTCATCTGTAATATAGAACAGGCGATAAAATAATAATCATTGCATTCGTTTTCTATTTCTATTTGTCTGTCAGTCTGAATGTCTGTCTGTATGTCTCAGTAACTCACCGTCCTTAATTCCTTCATTATGTTCAATCCCGCATCCAGCTTGGCCTGCAGAGCCTGAATTGAATTCGCGAAGTTTTCCTGAAGTTGGTTCTTCATTTCGGAGTTCACCGCCAAATGTTGTGTTTCCGCCAGCTTGAATCTCGAATCGAGTCGGGACTGCAGATCCTCTTGTCCTAGCAACGTGGTCATCTGCCCTGCCTCGATTTTATCCAACCTTTTTCGGATATGATCAGAATCTTCGAAAAGCGGGTTGAGTGCGGCCAGGCAAAAGGAGCCGCATTGTTGTGGTGCATCTTGGAGAACGCACGGCGACTGATCCTTTGAATTGAACCCAATTCCTCCTTGTACACTTGGAAAAATGAATAAGCCAAGCAAATAGGATAATAGCCTCAGCATTTTAAGATGTTCCATCTTCTCAAATCGAATTTAAAATGTATACTGAAATGTAGCTATAAGTTGAAGAAACAATGAAGCCTAAAATATTTCTGATAAGCCCCGTGAACGTTCATATTCCGTATGTATGGTACGTGGTCTTCCTAATCTCTAATCCGTTGTCCAAAAATCGGAAGAAACCAGATCGCCTAATATGTATATATACTATATGTCCATACATATAGTATGTATACATATTGGGCGATCTGGTTTCTTCCGATTTTTGTAGTCCATACTACAATATAAATAGAAATGAGCTAATGTTCTTATCGCTTACTTGCGCTTTGTTTTTAATCATTTGGAAACCAATAAACAGCGGGAAAGTTGCAGAGTTCATATTTTTAAAACCACTGTTTTTCAGGTTTTTAATTGAAACTTTGCCAAAACAAGACACACAGCCAAAAGAATGAATGTTTTGGGCAGCTAAGAACCTATACAATCAATTCCTAAATGCCCAATTACTTAGATTCGTAAGCTGTTTACCCAAGTTAATATACAAAATCAAAAAAAGTTGCTTAGAGTCTGTTACTAAATGTTTCATAAAATGCCTTAATTTGTTATTTATTATGTCATATTAATGCTTTCTTTCTCAGACATCACATGTGTATACTGTCACTCCCCAAACACTTCCTTAATTTGGGGGCCACATCTTTAGCACGTTTCGATTCATTAGATTCGTGACATTTGTCGTTTGATTTCACCCGAGCAATAACTTGGTCGACCGAACCCCCCCGAATCCCCCCCCCGGGTTCGACTGAATTCAAACTCATTCAAGCATTCATTCACCATTCACACGCATGCCTTCTCCTGGCAATCTCCACCCATCGTTTTTGGACTGCAATGAAAACGCATTGTGGTCGAAATTGTTAACAAAATGTCAAACGGAAACGACGACGCCGCCGATGACAACAGCGGTAACCAACACAACAGCAACTGCAGCAACAGCAACAGCAACACAAGCACCAGCAACACAGGCAACACCAGCAACAGCAGCAACATCAAGCTGCAATATCGACGGCGCTGCCCAATAAAACTTCAATAGTCAGCGAAGCCAACGAGTGATTTTTACGCAGTCCGCAGCGGGGGGAAAATCTGGGGAAAATCAGGGGAAAACTCGCGGGAAAGGGGTTAATGTGGGCGCAGGGGTAAGGGAGCAACAAGCCGACTGATTGTGCGGTTGTTGTTACAATTGCCGGCGTTCTTGTTGGTGTTGCTCCTGCAATTGCTGTTGTTGCAGCTCGCACGTGATGAGTGCAATAATGAAGGCGGGGCGGGGATGGGGGCGGGCTCGGGACTCTCGTGGGCATGGATAGAGGTATGGGAAAAGGGAAGGGTAGGGAGGGTCGTCGGTGATTTGGCAATCAAAGTGATTAGCGAGGAAGTGATTGGGCTGGGGCGCAACGATGGTGGCAAATGCAGTGAAGGGTAACAAGTTCGGTTGGGTTACCGGGAATAATACGTTCTGGGGAATTTTAAGTAAAATTGATTGGTTATAACAAATATATTGAATACAAAGGACCCCTAACGAAGTTGAGCGTATTATCGTTTATGTTTAAAGAATAGATTTAAAAGCTATAACTTTAAATCACCAACTCCTTATTAAGAGATACTATTTACGAGTTTCTATGACTATAATGTAAAAAAGTAATTAATTTAAATACTTTAAAAAACAGGAAATCATAAAAAATGTTTAAGTTGAAAATCTTTCAAGAATAATAAATTTACCTTTAATAAATATATTTCATTAATTCATTTTGTAGAAAATAGTAATTTGTATTTTATTTATATAGTGTTAGGATCTATTTTAAATCTATTTAGCAAAGGTTAATTCTCGTTGACATGGTTATGGAATTCAGTTTGGACCAATAAAGTAATATTATATTTTATTTCCTGTATCTTTTCAATATCTTTCCAATACAAAGTGGTCACTGAACACATTTCCTGTGATCCGCTGCTCATATCTATTCCACTCCAAAACTAGCGACTGATTTAGCTCTGCGACACCTTTACACTGTCTGCATTCGTGGCTTATTTCGGGGGAATAATGTACGAGTTCGAGTTATTTGTTGGCAATGCCGCTGTGTTGCTGTTGCATTGCTCTTAATTTCGGGTTTCAGTGAACAGAACACGTATCTGCCGCTCCGATGTAATTATGGAGCGCACATGTGTTTGCCTGATTAGGCGATAGGTGGGCGTGGCTGCGATTTGTATGCAGCCCCTAAAGTTTCAGCTGGAAAGGGGATATTTTTTTTTTTTGTTGTTTCGGTGCGTGACCGGGAGTTGATGCGACATTTGACTTACAATTAAATGCGAATATATACAACTGATTATCGAATTTGTCGCGAATTTGTGGGACCTGTGTAGGTTGCCCCCACTCCGTAAGTTGGAAATACTGCAATTGTTGCGGTCAGGTGCTAAAAGTGCTGTTAACTTCACGTCTGAGGTATGAAGTTGCATTGGAGCGTTGTCTGCTTCAATTGAAATTAATGAGGCACTACTTTACCGAAGGGGGGAGCAAACCATTCTGAAATTTAAGTTGCGTATCACAAATTTTAATTAAATTAGCAATCGGAATAAATTAAGCCGCTGCAATGTGGTCGAACAATAGTAAATTTCAACAATGGAGTAGGAAACTTACTTTATTTAATGGAAACAAAAGAATATTAAGAGAAATTCTTTTTTCCAATAAATCAAATCAGGTCAACTTAAATAATACATTTTTTAGAACGTTTGTTTTTATTAAATACTTTTAACAATGACCCAAATAGGTAATACTTTGTAGAGAAAACCATTAATAAAATGTACTGAACTATGACAATAGGTACGGCTCATTATAATAACAATTTAGATTCTTTTAAACTGATCAACTTTTAAATGATTTGAACAACTATTACTCAATTTTGAGTATTATCGTGTTCAATCTGAGTTATGAAGGGGTAATCTGGATTATTATTGCAAGCATACTAACTTGGGCGACATCCTACTACTTCGATCCGTGATGCGTGTCGTCCCCAGTGTCAAACTCATTTGCAACCACAGGCTACCTGACTCAACATCCGACTTAACCCTCCCGCTCTCCGCATTTCCCCTAACCCATCAAGCACACAATTTGCGTATGCTGCTCAACTAACGAGATGGGAGGTATGCTTTTCAGTCCTTCCCCTGCGAAATGCAAACCAATTTGCGGCAAGTGACTCGGTTGCCATCGTGACACATGCCGCGGACATGAGCTCTACCTCCCCTCGTACACTTAAAAAAGTGTTGTTAGGCCCTAATTGGCAGAAAAGAAGAAAAAACGTATACTGCAATTTTATTGCAAAGTTGACTTTTACACTAAAAAAAATGATGTGCTACCTATAAAATATAACAAATCTGTGAGATGGTAAAAACCTCTAATCTATATGCACCCCTACTGATGTTTTTTTTTGATCAAAAGTCGTTTTTCTATATATTGAAAAATTATATTTCTTGTTTATTGTTATAAGTTATAATATAATAAAATTTTAATTATAAGTATTTATAAGATACTAATTTATCAGCTTTAAACGTTTTATCTATAATTTTTTTTATTTGTCTGTTGCTGGAATTTAAAAGTCAATACTACGATGACAAGTTAGTGGCATAAAAGTCAGTGTAATACCTAAAGATGGAAATCTTTTTTCCTGTACGGCTTATCATTTATGTTGTACTTTCTCCTTTATTTAGCAGTCCTTCAAGGGCTTATCCCTTTTAGCCGATTACAATCTTTCGAGTGTACTTTTCGCGACTCCGGACTCTCGGCCCCCGACTCGAATGATGTATTGCTTCCGAATATGATGACGAGGCGTGTTAAGGAGGAAAGGGGAGCCCAGCCTCCCGGGGGAGGAGGGGGTGGAAAAATCTGCGCTGAAATCTGGCAGCGTTGGGGAAAACGGCGACCAGCAGTCGCCGCCGCTGACGTCAGTCGTGTCATGGGCCACGCTCGAAATTTATTGCCACAGTTGTTAAGTACGAAATGCGTCGTAATTAGTTGCAACTTGAGTTATTTGTGCAACAATGCAGCCGAAGGGGTGATGGGGTGGCGGCAGAAGCCCGTAATGAGGCTCTCCCCATTCGCACATTAGACACGTACGTCTCTGTTTCGCCTTCGCTTACATTTTAAAATGCATAAATTTGAGTTTGCCATAAATTTCATGGCCCGTCGTCGTCGTCTTGGCCATTCGCGGCATGTCCAATGAGTGAGTTGCAGAATGGCAATACCCAATTGCAGACTTAAGCCCGTCCTTCCGCGATTTATCAGGAAATTGTTTATTATATTGTAGGAGGGAGAGACATAGAGCTTTTTTTATGTGCAACCCCCCCTTCGCCATCCCATCGAGAACAACGCATGGTTTATGTCCCTGAATCCCCACCCCCTTTTCGGGCGTGGGAAAGTGCCATACCCATGGTCATTGCAAGTTTTATAATTGATGAAACCTAAGGGACTTATTATATTGTAAATACCTGATAACCGATTATAGGGTAAACGGATATTTTCATGTTGTTTTTTACAATTATAAAACACAATTTAACAAAGTCAGCAACATGTGCATACATTTTATCGGCTTAAAATTATTCAAAAGCTTGACATTTACGGCCAAAACCCAAAAAATGTTACCCAATTTTTGGGTTTTTTAATCAAAACCCTTGGAAAAAATGGTCAAAAGTTGGAGTGTCATACCTCGTTGGATTCGTTATAAAATTGCAAATCAACTGGCATTTACAGCTAAAAAATTTTATTTTGGGCCATTTTTGGCAAAAAATCAAGTGTTACCCCTTATAAAAAATGTGAAAATTGGTGAAAAAATAAATTTTTCTAAATCAACCTAAAATCGATAGTATAGGTTCTCAGCTGCACAAAACAGTCATTTTTTTGGCTGAGAGTCGAATTTTGGCAAAGTTATAGCTAAAAACCCCTTAAAAAAGATTAATTTTATGGCCGAAACTCAAAAAATTTTAGCCCAGATTTCGGGTTTTTAATAAAAACACTTGGAAATAATGGTCAAAAGTTGGGGTGTCTTATATTGTTGAATTCGTTATAAAATTTTCAATAATCTGGCATTTACAGCTTAAAAATTTAATTTTGGGCCAATTTTGGCAAAATATCAAGTGTTACCCCTTATGAAAAATGCGAAAATCGATGAAATAAAAAATTTCTCCAAATCAACCTGGAATTGATTGTATAGGTTCTCAGCTGCACAAAACAGTCATTCTTTTGGTTGTGAGTCTTATTTTGGCGAATTTGTAACTAAAAACCACTTTAAAACATGCATTTTTTTGTCACAAGCCATAAAATTATAGCCCAGAAATAGTGGTCAAATGTTTTAGTGTGGAACCTCGTAGAATTCGTTATAAGATTTCCAATTAAATGACAAACAGGCGATCAAAAGGAAAGACAGACATTGCTGTTGCTAAACAGCTTTGTAACTCTAAAAAAAATAGTTCACGTTTAATTCAAAATTAAAAAAAATCAACAAAATCAAAAATGTTTTGAAGGAAAACTTTTCACACGAAAAATTAGTAACAAGAGGCACGTATCAGAAGGCGTCTTCCGAGAGATCTGTAACTTGATGCCCCGTCCCAGGTCCCAGCTAATGTTTACCGATCTGCCGACCGCGAGGGACGGAAATAGAGCAGCTTGCCCCACCCATGCGGCGACTCCCACGCCAAACGCCCCCGGATCTGAGCCTGCTGTGTGTGGGCCACCCATGAACCCGCCAAGTATTTGTCATAAATGATTTCCACGTCGCAACGAAAACACCGGACCGACTTGCATGCGGATCCCATTTCCACAGACATCCTCGTGCGACACGACGGAGTCTGCTCCAATTATCCCCCACTCGAATATCAAATTAAGTGCCCAATGCTATGACAGTTTTAATGTCTTTAGCACCATAAAAGCCGTGCAGCCATAAAAGGGGTGGAGCAGCATGCCGCAGAGCAGGGAAAAAACACATAAAGAGGAAAACACGGATATTTGTATAAACAATATAAACGAAACGGGGGGCAACTAAAAACTGAGACTAACCACAACAATTGGGGATATCCAACGCCATAACCGTGGAATTCATCTCTGTCGGGGGACAAAAGATGACACGGAAAGTCCTTTAAAATATTTAATTTCTACTCTTCACGGGTGGGAAATAATTTTTCATAAATAGGCAAAAATGCGGTTGGGAACTCTCGGAGGGATTTGGGAAGGGGCTGAGGAGGCATCTCCAACAGCTGCTGGTAATTAATGTCTGGCCGCGTTCAATGCACTGGATAATCACGCGGCTGGGGCCACAACTCTTTCCCCAAAATCTCGGCAAATAAATCTCTGCCGAGGGTGGAACGGAGTTATTCCTCCTCAGACTCAATATAAATGATAGTCCTGGCTTGCAGGAACTGCGATTTGTCGGCTTTGGATGCGAGTCTGCGAAAGGATTCTGTGTTCTCTAAAGGAAGAACTTTAATTGACTCCAGTAAAAATATTAGAAGAGAAGATAAAGCTTTGGGGATTCTGCCTGTCCAGCTGGGTAAACTCCAAAGGGTTGATTTGGGTTAGCAAAAGGTTGATTCAAGAAATGTGATTTTTCAGTCCATCTGAAATAAAACCTTTACATTAATCAATTGCTTTACAAAAATTCTAAACATTTTTGTTTATATATATTTACTTTATACATTATTAAATAAAGTTTTATTATTACTTAAAAAATAGTGCATAATAAATTAAACAACGTCTTTGTTAAACAACGTTCAGTAAAAGACATTCTGTTTATTTAAGTCTTGATCTTAAAGCTAATTTAAAAATGCTTGTTTCAAATTGTTTTTAAAATCCTACTGCATATTGGCAGGCCAAATAGAATATATATTTAAGTTGCAGGTCTTCCACAAGGCTCACTTCTAAACTGAGTTAACTTCATTGCGTATTTGCTATTTTAAGCCACTAGTCAAAGCATAAGCCTTCGTGGGTGCCCACAACAAGGCCTGTGCACACTTTCAACCCGATCCCCCATTTTTGCCACAGATGCAATGACGATGTTGTGTCCGCTTTAACTAAGTTCTTTGTCAATTTTACGGCACGGGTCCATCCATTCCACTGGGCATTATGTGTTCCGGGGGCGGGGATTTCGGGGCAGGGTAAACCACTCTCTATTCGCACTAAAGCCGCGATACAATAAACCAACCGTCCCACCAGACACGCATATTGAGCAATCAAAGCCAACTGTGCCCCAGCCTCCGATTCAGTTTATACACTGAAAAATCAAGGTAAAATGTTTAAACTCCGCGAACTGCAATGTAATTAAAATAATCAATTTATAAAATTCCTCCTCTTCAAACACAATATGGTTTTTTGTAACATATCCACTTTACCTTTCGATGACAATTTAATGATTTTAAAAATATACTTTCATTTATATTTTGTATTATGAAAATGTTATCTAAGATCTAATAGATTTACAAGCTAAAAACTATAAAAGTTTTTTTATTGCTTAGAATAAGGATATTTATTTGGAGTGTATTTAAGGACGGGTGTCCCCGATACTTCCCTTTGGCCAGCTTCTCTTCCGGCTCCACCGATCTCCTCTTCTAATTGCATGTAGTGGGTTCGTTTGCATTGTCGCTTCTCGTACGCTCCATCAGCTTCCTCCGACCGCGCCCCCTTTCATTCTTTCGCCCCCTTTTCCAGCTTCCCTTTCCCCCTCTCTCTCCTGTTTCACGCTTTTGAGTTGTTTTACATTTTTAATTGAATTTTCGCCATAGTTTGCATTCTTTTGCAGCACTTGATGCTCTTATAGTTGCAGCTCCAGCTGCTCTCCTCACCCTTTCTCTTTTTGTCTTAACGCTTTTTCCATTAGAATTTACACTTATTCATTAGTTGCAACATGCAACAGCTGCAGCGATGTATAATAAAATTTGATTTCATTATTCGAGACAATTCATTAGGCGAGCCAGATACGCTTTAATTGAGTTGGAGCGCAGATGCAAAAAATTGTCAATGCGATTGGCGAATATTGTTATGCCATTCTAGGCGATACCTAAAATGGCTTTTCACAACAGTTTACAGCATACACAGATTTTTTTTATCACATAAAAAAGATTGCCTTACATTTATTATCTTTCTGCATATTGAAAAGTTACTTTATACAATGTTTTTCTTTCTACCCCCAAACATATGAGCTGTTGACTTTTAAATGGTCATGTTATTTCCACAAAATCTTTTTTGGATCTCTATAAAAACAGCGTTGTTGCATTTAAAAAGTTACAATCTAGTTTATATTTGTTTTGCCAAATGCGATTAACTATTCCGGTTTTACATTTTGTTTGTTTCACATTTTCTCAAAGTTCAAAATACATAAAGCTGTTATATTTTGCATGACAAACAAATAAAAAAACCAAAACAAGCATGAAGTTGTATTGGACTTACCTAAGCTGAGTTTTGGATTTCAATCGATTTAAAGTAAATTTCAAATTAAAACATTTGTATACTGTACATATTTTATTGCGTAATTTAAGTTACATCCCCACGGCATTTCCGTTTATGCCTCTCCACATTCCCAAAGCACAGATGTTACCCAGCAATTGGGTCCCTATACCTCGGGATCCTTCATCCTGTCACCTACTTAATATACAAACGGAAGATTCTCATTTTTTCCATCATAAAATTCTTGTTTGTTGCCGGTCCCGTGGGGTCAAGAAATGGAAATGGGGAAAAGACTGGGAAAACGGGTCTCGCTTTTTTTAACGGCCACTTTAAAATGAATTCCTACTCGGGTACTTATATATTCGAAAATATGTGGCCCATAAAAACATAAACAGAACATAACCGAAAAATGTTACAGAAATGGCACAAGTGAAATGCGAGTTGATGAGTCCTGCCCCCAAAAAGAGAACGGAGTGCACATCTGCATATTATTAATGACCGGTAATTACCTAGGCGGGGTCTGAGGTGGAGACTCCATACTTAAAAGGTGGGGGGGGGGTTCCTGAGAAATGGCGCACATCACCGGCAGGGGGCGCCTCATGCAATTTCCCGGCTAATGACTGGCCATCCCAACCAGAAAGTACGAAGAAATTCAAGGATACCCTGGGGAAGAGGAGAATATACAAAATCTGGCCCCAAAAAAGTTTCCGCTTGCCGAGTGATTCATGTGTTTATAAACTGCTCGCTTCTCGGTATTCTCTCTCACCCACAAAAAATAGCTAGGAAAATAAATAAAAACTTCAACAAATATAAATTAAAATAAACAAATTAAGAATAGTTCTTCGACTGCAAGTTGCTGACGTTTTTATGGTACAATTAAAGTGCGTGTTTGAGAAACCTCGCTGGTGGAAATGTGAAATGTATTTCCTTCTTGCTGCAGCTGATGAAAAATACCACAAAAAATCCCCATCCCCATCCACGCGCTTTATTCAGCTTAACCCATTTGGTTGGAAATGGGAGGCGACTCCGGCGCTCCGCAAGTTGCACGTTTAAAAATAATATTGATCTTCATTGGAATGAAGTGTTAATAAAATATTTTTCTTCAGCCTCAGGCTGCGCGAGGGCGCCCTTCGATTCTTTTTTAATGAAATTTTTTCGTAATTCCATAAAAAGTTGAGAGAGATACAAGAACAAAAGAGGAAAATAATTTTTTCGTTCAATTATCATGACGGTTTTACGATGCCTTAATGTTGAAATTATGTCCCGCATCGGGCAGTTGTGGAAGTCGGTCATAAAAAAATTATAGTTTATATGTGTCCGATGATTATATGATGACATTGTCCCCAAGTAGCGCTGACATGTTTAAAACTCAGACAAGATTTACAATTTAAAAGACAATGTAAAGACAAGCTAATTTTATGACCATGGGGGATAGTTATTTCTAAAAATCATTTTTATTGATGGTTCATTACCCTTTTCTTTACAAACATTGAAATATTAAATGCTGTAATAAATGAAACGTTTTGGAATACTAAATAATGTAAGCAGTACATAAACCCCAAACAACTTTACAATTTAAATCGAAAGGAAGCAAATTAAATTTCTCGATACTGAATAAATTTGTTAGGTAACAATTTGAAATGAATGCTTTTAAATTATCATAATGAATTGTTTTGATAAGATATAAGATATGCCTGATTTTAATCCATAGATGCTAAGATAAAAGAAGAGTTCGAAATGTTTTTTCTTTGAAATTAATTATGCAGAAAGGGAAATCAACAGGCGACATGGAAAATAGAAAGCGATTTGAGATAAGATAAGGATTGGAATGTGATATAGTGGCAGGTGCATATGGTTGCAACATACACTTCTGATCCCATTTAATGCTGGGTCCAACTATAATACACTGGGAGAACCTGAGACCATAAAGCCCCCATATCGCTTTTCATCTCACCTAAACAAGCCATAAACCAAATGACAAACGATGCCACATAAATTTTCCAACTACCCGCCCCGAATTTTCAGGGAAACTTATCAAAACATTTAGATAGAATAAACGCCTGACAATAAAAAAAAGCGACAAGATGAAGAGAGGAAAGCTCCATAAAGCAATACACAGAGATAATCAAGCGGCACGATAAACAACGGCGATAAAAAATGAATGCGGAACAACTTTCTTAATGAGCTGCCAAAGGCGGTCAGAATTTCCCCCCAAAATTCCCCCCATCGAACTACTCGGGCCCAAAACTGGAATGAAAAACTAAATCAAATTTGAATAAGAAATGGGCCCCTGTAAAAGTCATTTTGATTGGATGACAACAACCCGGGGCAGTGTGATCAAGTGATTTCGGCATTTGGGCACGAAGCCCCCCGCCCCGCCCAATCCCCAAATAATTCCTAATCTTCGATGATCTGTAGGCGGCTGCTGTGCGCCCATAAAACGTTTACCCCGAGGTCTCAGGAGATGGAGGACCCCGGTCCGAACTGGGTCGATTGGATAAAGAAATCGTAATTAATTAAATTTATGCGACATGTTTACAGTTTTCTCATTGCCTGGCCCTGCACAAATTTACATAATTTTCCATGCCCTCTCTGTGGGACCAGAATCAAAGTCAAATGTTGCGCCTATTTGTGGGTCGTAAAACGAACTAGTTCGCTTTGATTTTAAATGTTAACAATGGATTTGATGGGGATACACTTTAGAATGGGATTAGCTGGATGGGATCCAAATTGGAAATGATGCTTTAATTAAGAACTATATAGGAAAGTAAGGGACATTCTTGTTGCAGTCAATATTTAACCGATGACAATTTATAAATGGTGTTAAGCAATTTGATTGCCATTTGTGTCCTGACTCCTTCCTTTTAGAAGAATAAAGCCCTTAGAAAATAAGGAAATCATTATTAAACTATACAAAAATGTATTTAAATATTTCTAGACAGTTTTAGTATGTTATTATTTGTTAGACTGTTATTATCTGTAATTTTTATAAAAAAAAACATATTTTTAACACTAATTTAATGCAAACATTTAATTAAAATGCATATTTATTAATTCTCCTGTCAGACACATTGTTTTTATGTAATTTAAATATTCAGTAAAACAAAAAAAAAGTAAAAAATACCTGAAGCATTTAGGGAAACCTCCTCTTCCATTTCACTCTTCCAAAAGTGTTTATTTAACCCTCAAGTCAAACTTTTTTCGCTACTCGCTTTACACATGATACTTTAGGTTTCTACTCACAGCCATCAATTACTTTAAATTTGACAAGAGTCGCCTCCATAATTCAGTAAGCCAAAAAGGGCCCCAAGTCAGCGGAATGCATCATTCACCGACCGCTGGACTTATTGCCCTGCAGGTAGCCAAAATCCCAATCCCAATCCCGAACCCGAACCCAAACCAGTCCAGTCCACTCCAGTCTGGCAGTCCGGCAAAAAGCCATTGGGCGGCTCCAGCCTGAATTATTAATTCCTTTGGCCCGCTTGGCCGTCTGCACTGCAGGTGATTTTGCTAACAAGACCGCTGTGGATTCCGATGGGGTCATCGATGATGAGAGTTGGGCCAGGGGGAACGCACAATGGGGGAAAAACAAATACGATGGGGGCAATAAATTCCCATTTAAAGGTGGCTTTCTTCGATACCGACTCTGGCTGATTAGAATGCTCATGAGTTATGGAATGGGATGGGGTTCGGATTTCAAAAATATGTATATGCAGAGGTTGCGGTTGTATTATTGAAGCTTAATTTATTGACTTTTATTAATTCAATATTTTCATTAATATTATAATAATGCAGTTTATTACCAGATATATATAAATGTATGTATATTACCTTATATATTAAAATAAAGATACTAAATGTTATGTATACCTTCAAGTTATTCCCGCCACTCCCTTATTTGGATTCCCCAATTGCTCTTAATCGGCAATTAAGATTTCCTTTGTGATCATAGGTCACGCCTCTTTTGAGGCCCTCAAGTGCCGGCTGAATGGAAGATGGTGACTGGTGATTTTTCACACATCTGCTGAGGGTTCACTGTAGATCCCACCCCATTCCACATTCCCTATTCCCCATTTCCCGCTCCCATTCAGTCAAATCAAGAGATGTGACAAATGAACTGTCAAAATAATGCCAGCGACGAAAGGGAATGACGACACATATGTTGGCACTGTTTTCGGGAGGAGTCTCCACTCGGGATCTGTCTCTGAATATGGAACCCAGGAACAGACTGCAACTGGGTGCGGCTTGATCTCGTTTTGGTGGCCCAACTATCAAGTGCTGACAGCTGACTAAGCCGCAGGCAGCAGACAGTTTTATCGTCCTTTCCTGTCGGTAATTTGTAAGAACAACAAATGAGCAGGCCCCACTTTGTATGCAGACTACAAATGAGATTAAAGAAATTTTTATGGAACTTAATCAAGAAAAGAAGGGGGTTACTGCAAATTAGTTATAAAACTATAATAAGGTGGTAGATAAATCCAAAGCAAAAGGTATAACTTATTGTATTTATCAACTACAACGAGAAATAAAATAATTATTTTTATAACAACTAACAAAAACGTAATTTGTTTGCTTAAATAAAAAAATTATGTGTTCCACTCATTTCCAATATTTGTTGTCTCAGAAATAAAGGTATACTGAAGTTAAAAAATCATTCTGGTAAGAACCATTTTACGGAAGCCAATTTTTTCTTTGTTAATAATGGGAACCGATTATAAAATTAACTCAAGCGGGTTATAAAACACTTAATAAGGTGCTTCCTGGCTAAGTGAAAATCACTGGGTCCAGAGGCTCCAGATTGGGATCGCTTAATCGATAGCCCAAGTACAAGCTCGTTAAGAACACGAAGCAAACAAAGATCAACTGGCAACGGAGCAAACTGGCGGACAGTCAAAACAAGAGCCCAGATGGAAATCGAGATGAAGATGGAGATGGAGCTGGAGCTGAAGCTGGACTTGGACTTGGATGGAGGTGAGGCTGGGCCCGAAGACGGAGTGAAAGACTAACGATGCCCGATGTTTATCGCGCCTTCGGCCAAGTCGAGAAGTCGGCCAGACAAGGTGCGGAGAGAAAGGGTTCATTATGGTCTTTATGGCCAAGACCCTCGGCAGGCAGGGCACGTACGAACAAGAAGAACCACAGCGACCCGAGACCCTAGAAAGGGCCTCCAGAACCCACCCCACTCCACTCCAGTCCGCTCCACTCCCCGCTGCGAGCTGTTATTTATCGTGTTTTTTTCTGTTACGTTGCAAAGCCAGATTGCCCTGTTGTGATAATAATGCAAGACATCGGACGAGGCGGAGAGCAATCAATTAAAAAGGCAGCCCTTCACCTTCGAATGGCCAAAAGTTCTTTGGAAGCGTTGGAATCCATGTGGTAATAAAGCAATTCTTAGGAGAGCAACATAGCGATTTCGGGTCAGAGATTACGATTTGTGTGCGTTCTCCTTATCAGCAGGTTGCATGTAGGGCAGGCTGAGGTCCTCATTTCGGCTGCTGATAAGAATTTGGACGAAATGCCGTGATTTATGGCCGGGTGCAACAATCGTGGTCCCGAATCACGCATCGATTACATTTTATATAGAGTATTATAAGCCACATTACTTTTACTAGTTTTTCCTAAGTCTTCGTTTTCAGTTAAGAACAAAATAGCTTAAATCTTTTACATCACATTAAATAATATATTTTTCTCTGCAACCTTAAATGTTTTTTATATTAAAACAAATATTTGAAAGGAACTGCCTTTTTGTCACAACTATAAGCAAAGGATTCTCGATCTTTTAATTTATTCGAATTCTTGCAAATAATATTCAAAAGTCTGAAAACATAATTTAAGAATTATCTTTAATAATGTTTTTTAACTTAAAACCAAAAATTGTTCATCCATAATTAAGGGTGGCTTTGAGGGTCTGCAAGTATATGTAACTCAGTATCATATTAAAATGTAACCATCATTCATTCTTTGAATATTGTATTATTATCATCAAATCAGGTTCTGCTTCCTCAATGACAAAGGCCGTTCGCGTAATTATGCAAATTACCTTTGGACGGTTTATCATAAACGCGTAGAGTTGACATTAATCATTTAAACGGTTTTTCGTTAAATGTGAGAATCTTTTCGAAAACTGTCTTTAGGTTGGTGGTGACTGGCGCCAACTGACAGTTTTTCTTTGATTTGATTTATTGTCGTGTGTGTGTTTATGTGGAAAATACTGTAGAAATGATTTATAATCCTTATCTGGGCATGCTGATCGTGTAAGGGTCATGAGATAGCCCAGGGAGATATCCAGTAAAAAAGAAACAGTGCAGAAGGGAAGGGAACCCAGGTAGTTAGACCACTTCCATATGCCGTTTAACCCGAGAAACCTTTCAAAAAACCAGTGAAAATAGTAAGGCTCTATCTGCATCCCACAAACTTTCACGGCATACGCCCCAAAGGCTCGAACGTGGAGCATATTTCAGTCTTTCTCTGTGGCCTGCGATTATCAATTAAATGGGCGATGGGCGATGGACGATGGGCGGGGGTGAATGTGTGTCAAAGTTCAGGCATTGGAAACGTGCAGGCCGCAAAAATCCACAGGCCACCAAGGATCATGGCGGGCTCAGGGGTGGGGAGAAGGGAGCACGTCGGGGTTAGGACGGCACCCACACTCCCCAGCCTCCCCACCTCCTCCACCTCCAACCGATGACAAGTACTGTGAGTTATGGTCTTGGCAAGCAAATAATTGCGAAATTACATTTCCCTCGCCTTCTTCCGACGGCCATTTGTGACTTGCATTGAACTTTACACTAAGCTGCACAAGAAATATTAACAAGAAACCTTGAAAAATTATAGAAATTTACTAATAGGAAATATACAAATTACAAAATGTACAATATTTATGTACACTGCTTAATGCTTTTCTATTCAATAAATGCAAAACAAATTTAGTATTTATACTTCATAAATGTAGATTTATGATAATCAAGTTGCAAGATCATAATATACTTATTGTTCTGTTGAGCTTGGTAAAATTCATATTTACAGTATGAATCTTTAAAAAGTCTAAAAAAAAAGTACTATGCTCGACACTGTTCGATCCTTGGCTGACCAGTGTCATTCCTTGGGTCGTCTTTTTGGTCAGTTCGATATGAAAATGCCTACAAATTGTTGTTGCCATTGTCGCCGGGCGGACTGTCTAACTAACCAGCCAGCAATCATCTGTTGGGCGGAGGAAAAGTCGAAGGTAGTGGAGGCAGAATGGCATGCCTTCAACATAAATTTCCATTAGATTGCAGCAAGTTGCATGTGGCATGAAAGTTTCGCCGCAGCCACAGGAAATATCTTTCGCCAGCCGCAAATAATTCCCCACGTTTGCGTTCGCACTTTGACATCTGGCTCGGGTCGAGTTGTTGTGGCCGGGGAAATGTGGGGGAGTGCCTGGAATTGGGGGTCCTCGGGGTCTGCGATGCACTCTCTGGGGGGATATTATAATATTTGTCTCTTTGTTGACATTAAAATGCAATTTATGCAGCGTCATTATTATCAAAGTTTGAGTTGTGCCTGGGATGGCAGGCCAGAGTGTGTGTGGGCAGAACCTGGACCCGGCGCTCATGTCCTGCGCCTCCACAGGCACTTAAAAAAACCGGTAGCCCATTTCAATAGATGGCTGAAATTCAATTGGAGATTATATGCTAACGCTTGTATTATAACTAAATTCTTAAATATATACATTTTCATTCGTTTTAATATGAGATCTGTGCACTTAAGATTTTTCTTTTTGGTGTTTAGTTGAAAATTTCATATTTTCTATATCTTTCATCCCAATATGTTTACTTCCCAACCCTTGTTAAAAACGCTTTTTATATATAAACTTTGATTTAGAAGCAAAATCAGGAGGAATTTTCTTCTTCAGTTTACTGAAAATAAACTTCAAGCATTAAATCTATTTAAAAGCAAAATCTAACCTTTTTTACCGGCTAAACCTTTTTCTTTTAGTGTAAAACTGAAACTGCAACTTTGTGCATTTTTATGCGGCAGTTATTCGAGTTTATCATGTGTGCTGACACGAAATATTTTTGCGTTTTACTTAATGCACGTTTAAAGCGAGAGGTTTCCCCGAAAGATGTCTGTGTACGTGTATCCGAATCGGAGATGCATTCCTTGAAGACAACCTCCAGCTGCTAACCGCAGAGCCGTGTTGTGTGTTGCCCGTGTCCTTTTCGAATTTATAGTATTTCTAGGCGTGGCCCCGACACTGATTGCCTCTCAGCGGGACTGACAGCCCGAAAATTGAAAAATACACAATACACACACATAAGATTTGAAAAATATTTGGAAAGGGGCGTGCCCGTCAGCCCGACGAAAGTGTCACGCTGCCTTTATGAAAGGTCACGACTGGGAACTGGGAAATGGGAACTGGGAAATTGGTTTGTTTTCCACTCAGGTAGAATTGAATTCGGGCGAGGACACTGAGCCGCCAAGGTGATTAGGTCAAGACAAAATGTTGTGTCTCTGCGTAGCGTGAAAATTGGATTAGGCAAGGTTTAATTGAGGTCAAACGGTGGGTTAAGTGGAAAATTGAGTACTCAATGGGTCGAGTTTTGAGACAGGCTAAACCGATGTGACTGCCGCAGCCACAATCAAAAGTTTTAATGCAACTCTGCAGGAAAAACTGTTGAATGGAAATGCAAAAATTGTGAAACAGCCAGCAATTGCAGTTGATTAAGCCAAGGCACAACAACTGCAATTGCCCAACACCGCAAAACAATAAATTCTGGACACAGAGGGGGAAGTGTACCTACAACTAAGCGCCACAAAAGTTTAGCCAACAATAATTTCGAGTTAACTTTGACACTTGCAACTGGAACTGGGCTTCGACCGAGGAGACCTCCTGCCAGGAGGCTGGCTTACTGCAAATGCAGTTGTCATAATTTTGCATTTCCCCCACCAGACTGCCCAGCAATTTGTCCGATCTCCCGACGGCCTGCTGTGACTTCTGCCAAAGTTGTGTGTTTGGGTCTTTTGTGTTTTTCGCAGGCACTGTGGCTGGTGGTGGTGCTGAAGGGGGGGGCGAAGTCCCAGCTTATTGTCGGGTGACAGGACAACAGAACCACTATTCTCCGGTCGACAGCACTGTAGGTGCCAATGTACAGGGGCCTGCCATCGGAAATCTTACCTGCAGGTGCTGCAACTGCACAGAGAAAATTTAAATATTTCTCAAGACCAATATGCCAGTTATAACTTTTCAACTGCAGGGCAGCAACTCTTAATTTGCTGTTACATTTAAGCCCACAAAATCTCTACAAACTTTGTATGAAGAAACTGTTTTGCTCAAACCAAAGAACTACATGATTTATAACAATTGATTTCCTGCATTCCAACGATGTCATCTTTTTATTACCTTGAACATCATACTAACCCAATATTCTTAATATCTTCAAGTCTAGTTATTATATATAAAGATATTATGTATTAACTGCTTGGCAGCAATACCAGTGCCCAGCAAAACATCTAGACTTTTTGGTGACATTGCAAACAAAAAGAATTTTAAGCTACAATCCAATCACAAGGTCGAATCGTATTGATCTTTTATTAGATCCAATATTATGTCAATTTTTTCTGAGTGCGACTGCAGATGCTGTGTCCACTTTCCAGCTAAGCCTTGAGCTCATTACGTGTCGGCTTATGTGGACCCAATAAAAGTGGGTCAAATCATAGCGTGACTGGCAGCCACTAAATGGCCAAGCAGGCCACTTGAAATTGGGAGTTAAGAGATGTTGGATCCATCGCGACCCCCAGTGGGGACATAAATCCTTACGCTGCAGTTGAAAAACAATTTTCCCGGGTATGCTAAACATCTGTCCGCGGGGGGAAGGCGGGTAAGCGGGTAAAGGGGATGGGCGAAAACAGGGACACGTTTAAGCTGACAAACGATGCCCGAGCGGCTGTCCAGATTCACATTCAGAATCGGATTCATATCCAGAGACGCCGGCGATGCTCGTGATGATGAGGATGACGATGAGCCGGTCCCAACTGCAGTGTCATGTCGGCTGGGCGGGTCTGCCGGGGGGCGTGGCATGTCACTGGTCGTACATCGTCTAAAACACTTGGAGAAAATACCCGATGGCTCTTAAAAAATTAAAATATTCAAAATTAAATATCTAGCCTGTTATTTAAACCCATTTATAGCAAACTGGTCAGACAAGACTTGTCATATTTAAGCATAAGACAACTAATTTTTTAATTTCATGGTTATGAAATTCAGATGTATTTTAAATTTAAATATAGCTTATTTTTAGTTATAGTTGTTAAATTACATGTTATCGATTTATTATATGCCCAAATCATTCTGTAAAATTAAAGTAAATCCAAAATTTCAATATATGTATATTATTCAGTAAAATAACTGTCTCATGGCGAAAACAATTTTTAAAAATTTCGCTGCTTTGTTGGCACCTTAAAATGTTCAATTTCGACATTGTTTACTTACTCAATAAAAGTTGTAAGTAAGTTAGTAGTTTCAACTAAGTATTTTCTGCTTTTGAAGTATCTGGAAGTCGACTTACTGGATTAAATCGTTGGCTCTGCTTTTTCTGTGTGTCGCCCATAGCTTGAGGTTGCTGCCGGGCAGCAACTGCGACATGTTGCTGGTGCTGATGCAGCAACTACAGCGACTGCAGCAGGCGGAGAAGCTGCAACAGCAGCCACGGCAGCAAAATGCAAACAAGTATGTCAAAAATCTGCATGTCTGCCACCACTTGCTGTCCGCCGTCGCCCACCCCCCCCCTAGAAAATACAGGCGAAGGGGACAGCAACAACAGGCGACACGAAATCGCCTTTTTAATTTATTGCACAAGTGCTTTTAAAGCCACGGCAGCAACAACCCACGGCTCCTCCCACTCCCGTTTGGGCTCCATTTCGATGCCGCTGGCCTTAAGCAGCAGGAGGTAAAAAAATATGACTTGCCTGGTTATTAAATTACAACAACGGGGCTGCGACTCACACTGGGAGAGACACCAAAAAATTATTCGAAAGAAAAATGAAGATGGAGTTGTGAGGAGAAGGAGAAGGAGGCGGTTGCAGTTAAGATTTCATGTCTCCTCGTTTCCACTGAAATTATTTGCATAAGTAACGCGATACGCGGCGCAAACAAGCAGCCTCTAAATACTCAAAGACCGGATGAGATGCCTCCCAAACACGATCGTTTGAGCCCAAATGCCAACGAGGCAATGCGTCATGCACGCAGCTTGCTTTTTATTTTCCCGAGGAGGAGGATCTGTAGGATCTGGAGGAGGTCCATCTCTCCGATGAGGAAGGGCCCTGCCAGGAGGAGGTGCCGACAAGCCCACGCAATCCATCGTCTTTAAGGTGCTTAAGTAGTCGCCCGACGTCCTGACCCCTTGTGAGGTCCTAATCAGGGTTCACTTTAAGCGAAAACCAAACAAAAGACCGAGATTTAAATCTGCGGAGGGATTGTCTTTGAATGGCAGCATTAAAAAAGCCATTCAATGCAAAAGCACCTCGAGCAAGTGCATATTTATGGGGAAAACACATTTAAATGGACAAATCTGCTAAGAGGCTTATGCTTAAAGGCTATTAAAATTCTATAGAAATAGGTTTAAAGAAACTGATTAGTCCTTTAATAGCTACTTTATGAACATTGTGATTTTGGAACTTCGTTAAAATAATTTAAGAGGTATACCTGCCTTGTTGGTAATTCATTAATACTAGAAATATCCTTTGAATTGATTTCTTTATCCCTTTTTCTGAATAATACTTACCATTCAGTTACCCCACTGGAAAGTTTTAAGTTACTGAATGCATTCAATAGACTGAAACTGAATCAATGGGTCAGTGGCATCAACGTGCATTTTCCGCCCTGTTCGCCCACATTTCCGCACCTCCATTCAAAGCTTTTCAATGTTGCCGGATAAACACGGAACAAAATTGTTTTCCTGCATTTCAATTTCAACTGCAATTGCAGTGACTGTGCTTGCAACAATTTGCTCTAGATTTTAATCGGCTGCGGAAATGTCTCTGGCGACTTATCATAATTAAAAATCACCAAGTTCACCCACCCAAAAAGCTTCTCGCGTCTGCCGGACAGTGTCACGAACTGGAAAAACTATGCGCATAATTCCAGCCTCCCCATGTAAATGGCCGTCTATATGCGGCCGTACTGTACCGAACCTATACTATATGTGGCCCGCATGGCGAGGCCGAGCGGATTTCTGGCCCAAACTGACAGCCAACTGACAGAAATTGATTAAAAAGGAGAGGAGTTCCAGGGGCTTTGCAGTAGGCAGTACGGCAGACGGCGAACGGAATACCAAATTGAAGAGTTGCCGCACATAGATTTCCCCATTTTCCAGCTCTCTGTGTGGGACTTTCCTCAATGCAAATGAAGCAGCAGCAACGTGGGTAGCACATCCAGAGTAGACAAATAAAAAAAACTTTTGCATGACCAAATATAAGATTTACATTTATGCCCGCCTTGACTTTGATTTGATTTAAGTTCAGTGTGTGCTGGCATTAAGGGAAAAACAACACTTGGGAATAAGTTAGTTGAAGTTCTGATAGCAAAGAAGACTTCTTCATGCAGAAAACTACATTAAAAGAAAACATTAAATATTGAATGGGTGAAGCTTTTCCAACATACTTAGCATTTATCCAAAAAACAATTATACCCTATCATTGCACAAAATCATTTCAATAAATGTGTGGATATAAATTGCACATGCATAATATTATTTTTAAACGGATATAAACATGGAATAAATCGGTATAAACATAAATACAAATCAACAAGAATAATTTAATGCGGTGATATAATATAATTGATTTATATTAAAGTTGTATTTCGTTATCAAATGTATGATTTAGCTTATTTTCAAAGTATAGATTTATTGGGGAAGTTTTAACTTAAATCAAACGTTGGTATTTATGGGTGACTTTAAAACTGGCTATTTTACTGGGAATAAACTAACAACATTTGCTAACCCAAATAAATGGTATCCTATTATTGTCATAACTTTTCATAAAACAAAAAAGCCTGACAATTAACACACCCAACATTTTCTGCGAGTGTGGGAATGTGTGACATTACAAAATCGCCTTGACCCCCTCCGATTTCTGCCCATCTCGCAATCCGACTGAGAACCCAATCGAAACCAAGTGTTGAGCGTTGTCAACTAATTTGCATGCAAATGCCAACGCGTTGCACCTGCAACATGAACATGGGCATTAGCATAAGGCCATTCAGGAGACGATAGAATGGAGAGGATTGGGCATTCGATTCGAGAATCATGCAATCAGAGGCAAATGCTAATCAATAGGCCACACGAGTGCCAATGATTATTTTGCCATAAAACTCAGTTAGTTCTCGTGATTTCTGGGATTGCAAATTCCGAAATTTCAATAGCATTTTGGGGTGGTCCGCCTGACCCGAACGGGCATTTGGCTTTCTTGGTCCTGGGTTTGGGCCAAGTTTGCATACGGAATTAGTTTACCATGTTTGGCAGCCTGTGTGCTCCTCAAAATGGGTGGCCTGGCTTGGCCAAATCTAATGCTAAATAAGCTACTGCCACGCCCCTCGCCGCCCCCTCCTTGGAGCAGCTGCATCGGATGGCGAAAATTTAAGGAGCTTGGAAATGGAAACGCATGCGGACGGCGGAAAAAAAAACTTTTCAACCATAAAGGAAAACTAGCTGAAGACTTCAACTATAAACTCTTGTCATTTTTTTTAATGCTAGTTATTTTTTCCTATTTATTTTATTTCCGTTGGAAGTGCAGCAAATTTTTACAGTTCCTTTACTATATATACTACCCACTATATCTCTTTTTATCCTACGTTTTTTTTTTAATATGTTCAGCAAACTTGGGCAAATTTTATTCCCCCTTAGACAATTTTCCACGCTGCCATAAAGACTCAAAAGTTTGTGCAATGTGCGCGGTTTATTTCCGCTGCAAAATACCTTGGATTTGCTGCTGTCCCGAAGAAAATGGGCGGTGGCGGGGGCCAAGGGGGCGTGGCAGGTCGGCGGTTGGGAAGTGGCTGGCTGGTCGTGTGGACCGCATCTGTTGACGTCTGATGTTGTCGGCCGCTTTTGTCAACACTTTCGCCGTTGATGGCTGACAGTTGTACATAGCATCCTGCTCTTGATACAGTGCGTTTCATAGCGAAACAAATATTTCCAACAATTGGGAAAAAACAAAGAACAAACATCTTATTTAAAGTCTTGCATATTCAGAATAATAATAAACAAAGTCTGGCAGGTTGCCATTTATTGTGCCATTTACAAAATCGGTTCACTCTACTATATTAAAACAACTACCAAATTATCATGTCCTTTTTATGAAGTCTTGTAAATAAGATATTTGCATTTTAGATTTATTATCTGACTTTAAGATTTTCTTTACTTATGTATAAATAATGAGATTGCGGAAACCGTATGCGACTAGAAGCATGGTTCCCGCAATCTCATTATTTTGCAACGCACTGTACTCATAAATATATAAGTTATATCGTTAGAATTTTTGCTCAAGCCAGGATGGAAGGATCTTTAGCTTGGCGTATTCTTTTTAACTTATTTTTTCCTGCACACAGCTAATATTGTTGAGATGGAAAGTCAAAGATGTTTCAAGTTATTCAGTTGACAAATAAGGTGCTTTAGAGGCAAGCTGGTTACGATTTAAATAGAATACTTTATTGTCGTAGATTATTTAGTTGTGTGTCTAGCAAAGTGGAAACTAGTATAAGTGGATAATAAAGTTATTGAAAAGTGGTAAGCAGCTTTATATATCGTCTAAAATAATATAATTGGAATATTTATAACTAACAGTATTAATAATTTTATCAAATTCTAAGAAATAATTAGTCGTGAAACAATTCAAACAAATAAAATCAAGATTCTTTTCTTTTTTATAATATTATATTTACTTGAACATTAATCATTGAATCGTAATGTGAAGTATTTCTTTGTGCTCCTTTTTATTTATTAGCCTAATTTAGCAACTCTCTCTAGAAACGAACCAAAATTAATTGAGAATATTGATTGTCCTATTTTGGCAGGCCTTTTTAAACTTTCTGGAAACATTTCCAGTTGTTAAACTCTTCAACACGTTTCAGAAATCCCTTTTCGGATGGAGAAGTGGGCATGGAAGAATGGTTTTCCCATATACCTTCATAATTTATCAAATCGAACAAATGAAAAGTTGGTCGTTTCAGCGACGGATCTGATAATAATAATCAACATTAATCAGTTGGCCTGAAGAGGTTCCGTCTGGGAGATTATCGGTAAATGAATTGCGTCTAAGCCAGGGTCTCTGTCAACGGGAGCTGCATCATCATCATCATTATTATCATCAGACTTGATTATGGCTAACGATTTTTTCGAGGCTCGTCTGGGTTTGTTTACCTTTTGGGCCTAATTGATTACGCCCAGAACCCAAGACTTCCCTAAATCGAATCGAAAAAACATAATGCGGGGTAGGGTAACCCTTTTGCCTCTACTGATGGTAGCGATAAACGACGGTCCTTCCTTCTCTATAGAAAAATTTTAACTCTTTCCAAATCTCCCCTGTGATTGTTTCAGCTGCGATTTGTATCGCTTTCTATGGGCATTTAAAGTTTTCTACCCCAACCTATTTCATATTTTGTATTCCATACTTTCCATATTTATTTAAATTTTAATATGGAGAGAAAAAATCAATGCATATTTCTATTTGCTTAGGGAATAAGTTTTGTCTCCGTCGTATTTTCTTTCAAGATTATAATCGAAGTCTATTTATGCGAACGGAGTGAGAGGAATTGGATTTTGTTTTTGACTAGGGTGGAAATTGTCAACTCAATTGCTTTTCGGACTTATTTCGGTTTTGTTTATTCAGCCAGCATCCGTGGCTCAGTTGAAGCCCAGCCAATAGTCCGGTCCGAACTGAACTGCTACTACCCGACTAATTCCTATAAACGGTTCCACTCATCCACGGCTTGACCCACAGAGCAGCCCAAAACAAACACATAAATCACCAGCGAGACAAAGCAAAGAAAATAAACCAGAGAAAAAAGCAGAACTCAAGCCAAAATTTAAAAGCAATCTGGGATCCGAAATCCTCAACTGTGTGTCCGCTGTGTCCATTGTGTGTGTGGTGTGTGTGTGGCCTTTGGCCAATTTTCTTATTAAAAACAACAGAGAGCCGAAAAATGTTTACCAAACACAATTCCGGCAAATCCTCAGTGTCCCTGGCCACAGGACTCGCCTCCCCCTTCCCTCGTCCCGTCCCGAAAACTGTAAATAGAGCGCGGCGGGCAGTGAAAGTGCGGACGGACAGCAAGGACACCAAATCCCTGGCACCACATGCTGAGAGCCTCTAACTCTAACTGCAACTCTAACCCTAAATCCGAGTCGAGGTCCTTCCGAAACGAGGAAAACGAGAGCTAAGGCCATTAAAACGAGCCCCGGAGTGGAACTAGAAAAATGGCAACCTGAAACAGTTTTTATCCATTTTTTTTGTTTGTTTTATACCCCGCACAGTTGAGGGGTATACTCGTTTGCCATGAAATGTGTGCAGTCAAAGCCACGGTTGGCAATAGATTTGAAACAGCTTGTTTACACAACTTTGATTTGTGTTTGGTCCTTTTCGATAATTGATAGCTGGCAAATACCAAAAGGTTTTTAAAATAATAATAATGAATCACTTGCAAAGTATCAGCAATTTTAGTAATAAACAATATTTTATACTATTAAAAGCGCAATAAATTATTGAATGTTTCTACTGTTTTAAGACTATAAAATACATATATTTTATTTTGAATGCTATTTGTTCAATAGAAATTATTTGATAACAGCAATTAATATAAAAATTAAAAGAAATGTAATTCAACTGTTTTCATATTATAATATTATAACGTATTTAATCATAGGTGCATCAAATTCGCATCTCTTTCTTAAATCAAACCCAATTTTTTCTTACAAGTTTCCTAGTTATTTGGTTACTCAATCCATGACTTTCACTTTGGACTGATTTCATTTAGCTCGGGACATATAAACATTTGGACAAGGATTGATTAGTGGCGACTCTCCAGGCTTAGACAGACCAAATTGCTGTCCGCCCCAAATCGAAATCTTTAATCGAACCTTTAATACCCCGACTTGGGCCGCCACTTGCCGCCCTGCGCAAACAACAACTAACAGCACAAACATCAATCAAGCCCCGAGTTTGGTCTCCTCTTTTTTTCCTGAGTGCTTGTATTTTTGTCAACTTCTTTTCGGGAAAGTGTGGGAGGACATCGTCTTGAGCATTCGCCTTTCTTTGGCATCTGCACACAGCCCACTTCCTCCGGCTCCCACTTACCTCACGGCTCCCACATGATTTACTACAACATTTCCTGTGGCCGCTTTCCGTGCCACCAGTCCCCTGCTCCATTTTCTGGTAGCTGCCATGTTTGACTTGATTTCGTCTAAATTGAGTTCAGTATCAACAGAAAATACTTCCGTTTCCTATGCTCTTCCCTTTGCTGTTGTGTACCTTTGCCTGATTTTCCAGCAGCACAACACTGAAAAAAGTTTCAGATTCTCAATATTTTATATTTGTATGAGCACGAAGTTGAAGTTTTTATAAGTACTTTTCTCTTATAGTAATTATAACTAATAATATAATAAAAACAAAATAAATATTTATTTTATAGTACTTAAAAAGTACATCTTTTCAATCGATGTTATAGGTTTAAATGACTTTCATTGCAGTTTTTTGTTAAGTTTCAAGAGCTTATCCCTTAACCTGCTTTTCAACCACTAACGAAAATATACCCTTTTATCCAAAACATAAAACAAATAACTTCATTTTTTCCAGTACAGCAGCAACACAGGGAAAAAATTAACTTTCCACAAGAAACTTTCCCTCGTAGTTTTCGGTGTCGTTGTGTGTTTACCTTGGCAGCAACTCGTCTTCGTCTGTGTCCTGAATTCTGCGTCCTGGCTGCAGGGTCCTGAGTCCTGACACCTTTCTCATCGTCGAGGTGTTTGCCTTATTTTGAATGCTTTTTATGTTCAATTTGTTTCAATTTAATGTTGTTCTTGCCAAGGGATCAGGCTCGATGCCAGTGCCAGTGCCAGTGCCAGGCTGCATTGTACTTTACATGAATTTGCAATGTGTGTGCACCTCATATGATAAATGGCATTAAAGGATTTGCGTGAATAACTCAGTTAGGACTTACATTTTTCTATCTGCCAAATAGTTGGCAAAGACTCTGCCATCCAAACAAAGTGTGCAATCGAATATGTTTCTAGAGAATGAGTTAGAAGGATTACTAAAGGGATTGGAAAACTTTCGTTATAGAAAATGCTTAGACGACTGAAAGTGGCATGAGTTACCCAATTGCTTAATTAGTTGTATTGAGAATATTTACCACAGATTATTTTTGATAAGTTGACCCTAAAAGGCTGTTTTTGAAGAATTTGTTGTTTCCCATTTCCTATAAACACCCAAATATTAATGACTTATACAATTTGATCAGTATTTCTCTCGACACTTTCAAACTCTAAGCCCCCACTGTTACCTGCTATCTTCCAATTAAAAGCAATTCAAAAATGTTTTGTGTTTTTTATTTATTTTTCTGTTTGTCCAATTCTATGGAATTGCGGCGCCAATGAACTAAATGGGCCAACTCGTTTACTCATAACAACAATTTTACTTGTTAGCAATTGGATTGTAAAAATATGGGAAACTCAATGAGAATTTTCTCCTACGGACTCCGATATTGGTTTTTTGACCAAAACCGAAATTTATGCGTCTACTTCCAATGAAACATTAAAATTCCATTAGCGGAAGCGAGGCACATAAATTTGTACCCCCACTCCCCTAAAAACAGCGGGGGATTGGATTTCCCCAAACGAATGCCAGCTTATCAACAAATGAGCAGAAATTATGCATTTTGTTTAGCTTTAATTGCAGCTCAGTGTATTTATTTAGTTCCCAGCCATGGAGAGGGGAGCTGCGAAGCGATAATCGAAAATAATTTATAGAAAATAAATATTTCCTCACAATGGGCCGCCCTAGACGATGAGAAACTTGAACTTCTATTTTACTCGCAGATCGTTTTTTATAAAGGGTACTTAAGGAATCTTAAGGCTTGTTAGGCTTCTGAAGTAATTTGTAACAGAAAGAGTTTTTATTGAAAAAATTTAATTTCTATAAAATAGTAGAAGACAAAAATAATTCAAACATTACTATAAAATTGTGATAAATTACAGAATAAGTTCAATCTAGACTTCGCCAAAATATGAATAATTTTATTGAGTGGGTATCTTTGAGTCGAAGCCATCAACTTGATTTCCTGCACATTTCTAGAGACTTTAGCTGGGTTTTCTCCCAACAATTTTCCTCGCATTGCCCCATTGTTGATGTTTATTTAAGTTGTCATTAGAATGGGGCAAAGCAACGGCAGCACCGTTGGCAAACCGTGGCAGTTTGGCCATATAAACTTTTTAAATTATCACCGAAGCGCAGTCGGATATCGAGTGCGGGTGGTAGGGTTACACCCAATGGATGGGAAATCAGGGGAGGGGGGATTGAGGGCGAGGCTGCCACTTGAGTCAGACGTGGATGTACATGGAAATCGCATGGCCATGTGAAATGGAAATGGTGGCACTACAAGACTCCCTCCTTTCCCGACGGTTTAGTATCCCCTTTTCAGCTTCCCGGGAAATGTTCGAAAAGTACATCGGCATTGATGAGGTGGGGTTGGCTTCGGAACAGTCTCTCTGAATGAAATCAATGTTGGTGGGACTCGTCTTGCTATGGCGCCCCAACAGAAGCCGGAAATGCAAGTCAGTATTTTGCTTATCGTCTGGGTGGCTTGTTTACCGGGGGAAAAGAATGATGGGAGGAAGTGCAGAATTTACCTTGGACAGGGAACGGAAAAGATCATCTTAGGGCTTTAAAGCTAATGTCTTTATATGGAGATGACTTCAATGTTCGAGAAAAAACTATCTAATGGTGGAAAAATGGCTATGAATTTTAAGAACCTCTTATAAGTTCTTAAAGACAATAAAAACATTTTTTAAAAGTATCTTCTATGGCTATTTCTGACACTTAATATATCTGTTGGGAAATAAATAAGAATTAGTCTTTTAGCTTTCAACCCTTTTTTAACATTTAAATAATAATATTAATTCAAATCCCCTACAGAAGTGGTAAGTTTCAAGTTAGTTAATCGTGGCAATTGGATATTAAAATTAGTAACCCATAGCTGTTAATTTTGTGTTTATATAGCTTGCGTCTTTTCTGTGGCTGTAAGTCCTGTTTTCCTAAACCCACTTCCATAAAATAGTTAACTAGTTTGCCAACGACTCCGAAGTGAACGTCTTCACCTGTCGTCATCCAACTTGGCCACCCGCTCGGTTTGGTCCCTTGACGGCAGTGCAACATGCCACATTATCAACTAATAAGTATAAACAAACTATGCGCTTAAGTACACTGTTTGCGTTTCGTGGGGCTCGTATTCGTAATGCCCTGTTGTTCCATTCGGGGAATATATATTAGCAGCAATGACGACAAGCCAAACAACAACACGAACAGCAACAGGCAGCAAGTTTAAAGCCGCTTAAGGCCATAACCAGAAATGCCATGGCAAACGGAGCAGGTCAAGTCGCACAAACACGAGGATTACCACCATGGCTGTTGATGTTGTTCTGTGTGGTGCGGGGCAGCAGGTGCTAAGGATAAAGGAAGTTGATGCTGGCAACACAATGGCCAAAACGCCAAAGCAAAAGCAAAAGGCGATTCTGTCAAAATATTTACGATATGCCGTCGTCTCTCCTGGCAATGGCTTTCAAAGTGTAGGGACACCCACGCCCACGCCCTCGCCCATGAACACAAACACAATAGCCGAAGGACGCAGGACATGTGTAGCACATGCTATTTGTGGGCCAGCACCAGGATATATATTTCCGAGCTCATCTACGCTGCCAAGGACACTCCCACACACACACACACACACACACAGCGATAGCAAGGTGGAGAGGCAAAAAAAATTGATTCATCTTCTAGGGTCTCTGGGAAAATTCTTTTTATCCCTACTCCCTGCACTTGAGCCCGAAAACATTGTCATGTAAAATTAAAATTTATGGCTAATTTGTGTGCGTGAACGTAACTTTCTTGCCTGGCCTTTTCCTTCGGTACTCTTGAGTAGGAAAGCCGTAAATTTCCTTCATTTGCCTGGGCGATTTTCACCAGAAAAGTGTGGGAGACAGCCTAAGCCCCGACCTCAAGTTCCAAGGGCGAGGGCGTGACTTGTGCTGGAAAAGAACCCTTCAGAATACGGTGATAAAACCTTAACGACGAAACCATAAAATCGGATAAAAACAAATTGGTAATTTCTGGAATTGTTTTGGCATATATATATGAGTGTATATATACGTGTATATATTTGTATATCATGTTTTAATCTCTCATATAAATGGTAAACCGTCAAAAATGCTAAACATACAACATGTATTATATGCATCATAAATATTTATGTGTAATCTTATGGGTTTAGCTAATCCTATTGATAAATATCACTATATTTGATTTCGGCTTTCGTTTTAGCTAGGTTTGATGGATTAAAAAGAGAACTGTGCAAACTGAACTATTTCATCTATGTGTTAAGAGTCAAGTTTATGATAGAGTAATCTTAAAGATAGGTACCTAAAGAGATGAATATGTTAACTATATGTACAGATGATGGGTTAGGGCTAGGCTAAACATTCGATTTGGCAAATCTCGTTATAACAAAGTAGAGTAGGCTACAGGACTTTATTTAACTAGGGTTAATTCGCTGGAGCTCTTCAAAAGAGCCGATCCCCGCTCGGATGATGTCGATGTCCTAGACATAGCGAGTGATTTGTGAATAGAATTCCGAAAGACAAGATTGCAGCTGGGCAAAGGTCGGTCGCTCGCCAGGTAGAAGAGCCCAACAATAGGCCATGATTGTAAACCTTTAATGAGAAGATAAAAGAACGGCCATTGAATTAGTAAAACAATCGGTTAAGATCTCTATCAATTCGAATACTCACAGTTCATCGGGACAGTTGAAGGGTTGTGCCAGCCGATAGCCGTCCTTGAGATAGTGTTCCATCTCGAAGGGATCCACCTCGGCATAGGGTTGCTTAGCCGAGGTACACAGCTCCCACATCAGCACCCCAAAAGCCCACGAGTCGCTGGCCTCGGAGAACTGTTTGTGCTGCAGTGCCTCCAGGGACATCCATTTAACAGGCCTGTTTTCACTGTCACCCAGGCAGTTGTAGTCCGAGGGGAACAGATCCCGAGACAGAGAACTATCAGACAGCTTCACACGCAGCTGATCGTCAATGCTTTAAAAATAAATTAGGATTTGAGTAATCAAATTAGACTATGTATGTGAATTAAAAAATGAATTGAATTCCAATCTCTAACTGACCAATTTGCACATTTTGAATATTGACTCAATTCAATCAACCGTGAAGTTTATAATTAAGTTATGCTTATAGCAATAATTGGTTTATGTTTGTTTAAAAAATTGATTTCTGATATTTGCAAGATAATTTATAAACTTGTTAATTTATCAATATTATTAACTTTATACTTAACAAACATGTATTTTTGGTATATACATAGTTATACTTACACACAGTTCCTCGTGGCAATATCCTTGTGGACAACTCCATGACTATGCAGATGATCCAAAGCCATGGACAGTTGGGAGGCCATCATTACAATTTGGATGGTGGTCACCGTGCGAGCACAAGCCGGATCCAGCAGGAACAGCTTCAGATTTCGGGTGTTATTTAGAGCGGGATACAGGACAAAAGGTGTGGTGTGATCCTCGATGGAAACGCCAAGAACCGAAAGAATTCCGGGATGAGAGGCGCCATACAGCAGCATTCCCTCCTGGAGAAGGAGCAGCACCTGCATTTGGCTGGCATGCTGGGCCACCGTCTTAACCAAAACATCCTGGTTGTCGTTGTAGGTGCCGCGATAAACCCTACCAAAGGTTCCCTCCTGCAGGAGACTTGAGAGTCGAACCCTGCAGCGCTCAACGGTTAGCTCGGAGATACGGCGGTGCAGCTCCTCCGGATGTTGTTGCTCCACGGAAACGGGAACTTTGCGAGGCAACGACGAGCCATGAACAGGGGCTATAATCGATGGTGACATATAGGCGGCCGATCCCATGGAAGACTGGCAAGGCGGATGGGTATTCAATCGCTGGAAACTCGATGTCCTCATGGGCTGTCCGCCGTGCTGATGATGCTGCCTCTTGTTGGCTGCTCCCTTCACACAATAGGCAATCATCAGGAGCAGGCACACGGATCCCATGGCCACAGAAACACCCACCACAAGGGTGATCAAACCGGTGGGTGGCAGCATCACGGTCTCCAGCAGCTGGGGATCATCCACATCCTCCTCCATCCATCCTTCAGCACTATCACTCACAAGGCAGATCTTCTTCCGCCGAAATACCAGGTGAGTCACATTATTAAGCGATCGGTTCAGCACCACTTCCAGACTAACAGTCACATCCACCTCCGCTGCCTTCAACCCGCTGCACTTGAGGGCAATGGCCCAGGTTTGGATGCTGGTGGGGATCTCTCCACTGTGTGACACATTGATCGCCGGTCGGGGCAGCACTTCCTGGTCGGAGCTGACCACATTGATGCTGTAGGGAAGGCCACGCCCCGCTAAGGATTGCCAGGTGAAACTAATGTCCTTGACATTCGCCGGAACCGGAACAATAAAGTTAAGGGCGTAGTTATTTATGTGGCCCTCACGAACGTAGTACACCTCAGCAGAGACACCTGGAAAATTAAATAAATACATGAATTTATTTAATAAAAATCACACAAAAAAACTTAGACCTAAAACTGGCTGTATTCTGTTTATTTGTTTGTTAAAAACCCAATTAAAAATGTCATTTCACACTTCTTCAAGTCATTGACTTAAGTTGAAATACCAAAAATATAATCTTATTACAAAAATCTCATTCTTCTTCAACTTTATCGACAATTACATTGTAGCATTTACTCTTCTGTAAACTTTTCGTATCCTCCCCAAGAACATTCCCATCACCCATGCTAGTTGATAAAACAAACTCATCCGCTACTTTGCATGTAAATCTTTCTGAATGCACTCAGAGCAATGAGTTTTTCTAGAGGCTTGTTTGCTCAGCCCGATCCACAGACAGTCGCCGGCAACAGTTTATATAAATAAACACGAGCAAATGCTCGAGTTAAGGGAATTCCCTGGAAACTATTTTCGAGATTATCATCAGTTGTATCTGTATCTACTGAACCCGCTTTGAAATCGATGTAGAACAACAGCACAAACTGGATTTAAGGAGAAACGGCAATGGAACAGCGATCCGAGGTTGGCAAAACAAGAACAAGGTAAAGACAAACAAAATAAGCCATGTCTGAGATTTGTTCCCTTTTACTTCGATTGCCTGTCTGGCTGATTGCGGTTTGACCCAGGTCGAATCGAGTTAATGAAGCATCTTCGGTAGTGTTTTTATTTATTTTTTCGTTTTTCCCATTTTTTTCAGAGATGTCTGGCCGCGATTGCCAACTCATTTGGTTTGTTATGACGTCTTATGCTAATGATAATGATGCCAGCCAGGTAGTTCATACTGCTTTATTGTTCGTCCTAACAAGATTTTCCTGGACCACACAAATCGAAATTTAAGCAAGCCAACATTGATCAACAATGACGTGCAGTCGTTGCCCAATTTTCAACTGCCATTTGAGTGCATTCAACTTTTCCCCAAATAAAAATCGTTCGAGAACGAGAGCCGGCAGCCTTTGGCAAACTGTGGCCCAGGAAATAATTTACGAAAATCGCTGGAACACCCGAGGAACGTGGCGCGCACTTCCTTTGACAACTGGCAATAACAATAAAAATCAGCGAGCTTGTAGGTAGACAGAGAGGCCCAGACCAGACATCGCCCTAGACGTATAAGTAGATATGGTCGCAGGCGAAGACGAAGGCAGACCCCGCAAATGGCTCAACTGGGTGGCGTATAAATTGTGTCAGACTTGCGGGTATACACATGCACTCGTACAAATAAATCTGCTAATTATACCACTGCATTTATTTTAAATATATTGCGATAGCATACAATTGCTATTCATACACAAAAGAATTTGAAAGGCATTTCTGGTAAAGATTATTATCTGAAATATACAATTTCAGGGCAGAAGTTCTATATTTTTTTCCCTGTGCATATACACTTGGGTCTTGCAGAGTTGGCTCCCCAATGGGCCCTGCCTTGCCGACTTCCTCTGCAATGTGCAACATGTTGCACGTTGCTGTTGCTGAGTTGCTACGGCTACGACAAATTCCTCGGCAGCATTTTAAAAATAGCGCCCATGACTTAATCAAATGCAACGTGTCCTGTCCCTGTCGCAATTTCCCTCCAGGCAGCTTTTCAGCCTCAGACACGCTTCCATTGACCCTTTTCACCGAGGCCCAAAGATGTCCCGGCCAAGAGTCGACACTTGGGCCCGGAGTTCACAGGTTCATGTGAAAGTTGCCGCTCTATTGCATTTTCATAAGGTGCATGGGGCTGGGATCTGGGATGGGATTGTCGAGGGCCGCGTCTTGGAGTGGATTCGTTGTCGTCTACCTCATGTCACGAGCAAATGTCACTTGCATGCGCCCAACGCGGGTCGGCTCTTGAACTTTTTTAACCTTTTTGTGCCCGTATTATCCGCCATGTTCATAACTGGCTGGGTTTTTCAACGCACAGAGAGAAAATCGCATGAATATCACTTCAATCTATTCTCTTAGAAATCATATACAGATAATATAAACTCAGATCAAAAAGGTAAGAACTTATGATTATCAAAACCCTTTTTTTATGTCTTAAAACAAGGTTTTTGTACATATTGCCTAGACCATTTGAATATATCTCATAAAGAAGTTTCTGAGATACTGAAATCTACCGAATGGCTGTGCTATCAATGATATTTTTTCTCCGTGTGGGCGTGCCTGCGATGAGGAGCTGCAAAAAGAGGTGGAAGTGGTGGTGGCGGCGTCGAGAGTCTCCCATATCGTATGTCGAATTTTTCGGAGCGTGCAGTCATGATGCTGTCGTTGCTAGTATTTTTTGCAACTTTTTAATAGCTTGCTACTGCTCAGAGTCACAGTCGTGACCATTGTTACACCGCTGCCAAGGAGCAGAGGGGCATCCACATAGAACTGCCGAAACGACTGGCCGGAGACACTCGTACACCAAAATAAAAAAAAACTAAAAAAAAAAAGAAAACGGAAAAAATGTCTACGGTTCGGTTTCCATTTTCATGTAATTAGCGTTGCAATTCGTGAAGTGCTTTCCGCTGTGCCGATTTCCTATGCTGATTTTTCCCAACCCAAAACAAAGACCAGCAAAAAATTAGAGTTTTCGCTGGGGTCACTCTTTGGGGTCAGTGAGTTGGCAGTGGCCATCTCATAACTTGGGTTTTTTTTGGGCAGGGAGTGGTGGATGGGTGTGGGAAGCCATCTGAATGGGGTACTCCGAAGGAGCAAAGGCTGGAAGTATTTGTTTTGCAAATTAACTACTTGGGGTTAACGATGCCATTTTTAGGAAATTAAAATACTGTTTTATATTTGAATTCAATTAAGTTTTGCATTTACTCGTTGTAATATTAACGTAATAGATGGGATTCGATTGTTTAATTAGTATAATCAAACATTATATGAACGTTTAGAGATATATATTTTAAAATTCCTTTCATAAAAAATGTAGGCATTAAAAGCTAACACCCCTGCTTTTAATTTTCTTTATACACTTCGGAACTGGGTCTTTGGAAGATAAATTGAGGGTATTTCGAAGTTAGATCCCTGATGTATATAAATGGACCGTAAGTGATGGGTAATTTATGAAAACTAGCGCCATAGCAACACCTTCGATTTACTGTCGTATTCCTTCATCAACTTCAAGGCTTCCTTGGCCATTATCTCCATTTGACAAATATCCCAGGCTCAGCTTGTGACTACAAGCAATTTTGTTTAAGCAAACAGACTGGTACGTGGGGCAGATGGACAACGACAACCCTCTGCCGAGGTCTTTGGGCATCTCCAGCGTCTTTTATCTTGTCCAATCCTCCCAGGCAAACAAAATTGCAATAGATGATAAATGATGGCACAGCGACTCCATCTGCACCGTAACCGCATTGAACCTTTGCAGCCTCCGACTTGGAGACTCTGCAACCCCAGCCAGTCGGCCAATATTCCGGGCTTCGGTTTCCCCCATCTAATGGCTAATATGTCACTTTGGCTGCATTGGCTTGAAATCTGCTCCGGGTCTTTTGTGCAGTTTGTGGCCAAATCGAAAAATAAATAAAACAAATGATCGGCGCCTGCCGGGAACCGCCTTCAATGTCCCCCCCCCCCTAAAGTCCCCAATCCCCCCGGCTTATCACGCACAACAATCTCGCTTACAAGCTCGGGGCACCACCCCCAAAAACGAACGCCCACCACATGTCAACATTTAACATGTTTTTGAGCCATGTCTCCAACCGACACACCACCTCATCCTGGAAGTCCCCCCCACTCGCATCCGTATCTTTGTGTGAATCGTTTCTTAGTTGCCTCACGTCGTTATGATAAATGATGCTGCGCTCCTTTTGTTTTGCCTAATATTTTTTTTCCTGCTTGGTTGGCCTTTTTTCCAGCCGCGGGCTGAACGGTCTCGTTTCTCGTTTTCGTCTTTTGATTGTAACAAATTTGTGCCAGCAAAATTAGCCATCTCTTTAGGGCAAAATCTCTGCCAAGTCAAGCGATTTGGCACAGTTAACGCGGAGATTTGGTTTTCCCTTTTTCGGGTGCCCTCCGAAAATTAGCTCGAATTAATCATTCAAATTTCGAGAGTTGACGTTTTTCAAACAACTTGGCCGGCTGACAAAGAAAACGGCTTTGACCGGCCGGCTTATTGTTATATCCAGAATCAATAGTAATTAACCTTAATCGTTATTCATTTTTTGTCAGTTTTCTGTTGTCTTACGAGTGTTGAGTTGTGAGGGAAGAGGACAGCCTCCCAAAAGTATATGTATAAATGATGCGGGTCAAGAGTGATGGTGCTTGAAGATAATTGAGCTTCGAGTGTCTGCAGCTGCCAAGCTATAAGCTTTCGGTTAGCCAAAGTTTTCCAAAATACAAACGTATTTTTGAAGAAAATAAATGACACAATATGCATGACACAATATCAATCGAAGAAGTTCAACCCTCTCAATGAGTAAATCATACCTATAGCTGTAAAAGAAAATCATGTTTTGCTTTAGTAGCTTAAAAAGTTGTTGGCTTTAATATTTGAATTAAAATGAATGTGATAAAAATCAAAAATGTCCTGGCTGTAACAACTTTAGGGCACACGAATCAGATAAAATCTCTGTAGATTAGCATCTTGCAGATGCCACGCTATCTACCAGTTTGCAAGCCATCTATACTAATACTTCAAGGCGTATCACGAATTTTCCCATTGTGGGAATGTCAGCAAAATCGTGTTAGCAGCACATACATCTCACGGATTGCCGTACTATGCCTAGTTAGCGATGCACATAGATGGTTCAGAGAAACATGCCAACTGCTTGTTTTTATACACATTCCGCTCCGCCGCCCACTCCGATGGGTATTATTCGCCATCCCTTCGATACTTTCCATGTAACTTTCTGCAACGGAAAACTCCCACAGCGCATAACCCAAATAAACACCGAACAACTCAATAAACACAGTGCAGCGACAACAAAGACCAGATGCACGCATTGCATCTGCATCTTTGCAGTTGCCCAAAGCTGCCACGCCCCCCTTTGTAGCGCCCACATGTCACAGTGACATGGAAATAAACTCGGTTGCTGCTCCAACGCTATACAGAGAAAAAAGTTTAATTTTAATAAGGGCACCAGTCCAGGTCTAAAAAAACACTTGTATCTTAAATAAATTATATTGAAACTAAGGTTTTTAGTTAAGGCCAAAAAAATACCACAAAAGAAAGTTAGTGTACCTCAACATTTATTGTTAGTTTAATCATTATTTGCCGATTCTGATAATGTAATGTAAAGCTTCAAGTTGGTAAACTGTCAAATAATCTTTACTGATTTTGTTTAGGATTCGGGTCGTTAGGAAATTAGGAATAAATGTTGCTGAACTATTCCCTCCTTCCTTCCAAATGTGAAGTAGAACATTGCAAAAGCCACTTTTGAATAGTTTTTCTCTGTGCAGATACAGATATTGATAGCGCTTGTTGTTGCTTAAAGTAAATATGATTATTCGTTTTTTGCCATACAGTGCATGCATATTGAGCTTGCATGTATGCATATATTGTATAGGGAGCACAAGCCGGGCAAACAATGGCTGATATTTATTATTGACATTCGCCCCACGCCCCTCATCGATGCTCTGCATCTGGCAGCCCCCGGCGGGGTTATCAGAGTTGTCAGTTGCCAGTGATAACCACAGTTTCAGTCGGAGTCAGCCCCTCAGTAAGCCTTTGACGAGCATCGGGCCCCACTCTCATTCCCCTCATTGTTTATTTGCCGGCAAAGTATGCAGTCGCTTTTATTGCCTGCAATCGGTTTATGCGATTTTCATTTGTTTAAATGCCGTTTTTTGTCAATAGTTTCGATGGTAATGGAAATGGCTTTAAGCCCGGGCTTAGCCAAGTTTATGGCGGTTTACAGTCACCAGACATATGAACCCATAAAATAAGTATGCAAATGGCCCTGAGCCTCCCATTTGGCCCTGTTGTAGTCCACAAACCGCGCCTAATCAAATCGCAGTTCCCAATGTCAAAACACGTCGCCGGGTAATGCGACACTCTGCTATCAAAAAATCGTAATGAAATCGGAGAGTTGAGATCTTGTTTGGTTTGGGGAGACTTTATGACCCGCCAAGTGCCCATCAATTCGAAATCGATAGCCCTACGAGGCCGCACGATCTTTGATCGCATTAAAAATAGATTGAAAATAAAATCGAAATATTGATCCCAATGCCCAGACACGAACTTTTGGGACTGGCTCATAAGTCACGTACGAACAGATAAATATCTGTGATGATCGTGGACCATAGAAAGCTGGTGCGGAAGTGATCACAGAACAACGTGATAAACTGGTGCCGAAATAGATAAAAAATTTAATAGGGCCGAGATGATCAGTTATCCACGGTAACAGATAAAAATCAAGAGGGGATCTGATTAGACGATTGTTAAAAATCGCTTTGAGAGTAATATCCCAAGATCGAAATTGGTATGACTTAAAAAAGATATTACATACATCTACGATAAATTAGTCACGGAAAATCGATGCTGTAAATTAAATCGATTAGTTACACTTTAACTATTTTTATGATGAGAATCTTTAACTAACTCAGAAGTGTTAAACTTCAAATAGAAAAGAAAATGCCTTTCATTCATTAACAACTCGATGAATTTAAACTATATGCTAAGTGATGGTCAGATATAAAAGTAAAGACATTTTTACCTTGAAGATGTGTTACTCTGGATCAAGATCTTTCCAGTTAACACAGTTTATGGTCCCCTTTCGCGATCACTAATTGAACAGATAAGATCTGTGGACGCGACAGCAGTGTCAACTCCTTAGGATAGCACTTTTTACGATCTGTCAGGTGAGCTGTTAACGCTAGCACATCGTATAGCAAAAACTGGCACGATCAGGTCCATAAACTTTCCCCTCCCTCACCATTTTTTTTTTGCTTTCAAGAGGGGCACAGCTTCATTAGCTAATGGCCACTTCATTATGTGTGGCTAGAGCCCAGCGAAAGGCGAAACTGGACAATAAATTGCCAAACACCAATTAAAATATAGATCATGCCTGCTGATCATATCCAGCAAGTAGCAAGCTAGCGCAAAACCGTTAGCAGTGGAGCGTTGGGAAGTTGGGGGGGGAGGAAGTAATGTTTGCGAGGATCGGTGGCGTTTCTCGGAAGGCTTTTAGCACGACCAGATGAAAACGGCCTGCTCGTTCACAATTATCGGATGGCGAGATCTTGGAAAGGCAGCCAAGAACAAGCCATAAACCGGAGAAGCGCGCAAATGTCTCTACTTGGCCGAGGGGAAAACAAAACGCAAGATACAAAAATATATGTGTAAAAAGAAACAAGCCGGCAGGAGAGTTAAACGAGATACATGCCTGGCTTGTTACGGCCATCCGACAGATACAACAGCTTTAGCCACGGTTAGGTGCTAAAAGTTGCCACAGTAGCGCGTCGTGTGTATCTTCGAGATACTCGTACCTTGGCAGCTTGTTTGCGTTGTAAGCCGCTTAGCCGCGGCTCACTTCAAATAACAAAAGCCATCAATATGTTCCCCGATACCTAGGCAAATATGAAAATATTTAAATTGGCCTAAACAAAAGCCAAACACACTTCGGCCCGCAAGCTCTCAATTCATTTAGCACAGTTGGTGGTAAATTTAACACATCCATCTTTCCGTTTTCCCCGATATTCTGAGTATCTTCGACTTCATAGCGACTAATTTATGGCCCAAAGCGGCTGCCAATCGATCATTTGCGAGGGGGCGTGTCGATTTTAGCACATTCTTCGGGTCGAGAGTGTGAAAATCGTGCCGAAGCCGTTGGTAAGGCCCCTAATCTCTACTTTTCCCATTTCAGTTTTAATTGCAGCTTCATTAGCAGGCAAGAAACAGTTAAATTAAATCGAAGCACCCAAAAATGGTCGCCATAAAAAGCTGGAAAAATTCCAAATCGTCAATAAAATGCCATAAAACGTACAGAAAGAGGGAAAACTACGAAAACTGTAGCAGGCAGGCAATAAAATTAAATTTAAATAATGTACTTTTGGCTATTTAAAATGTAGCGCGTGTCACAGCAGCAAAAAAGTCGTTAAATTTTTTTGGGTGCTCCTCTTTGTAATGGTTTATTTCTGAGGAATATGATTGGAATTGAAATGGGAATAAAGTTGGAAAACGCATGATGGGATGATTCGATCGTGAGCCCAACCCATTCTGGCTGGATCGTATTTCATATGACTGTCAGATGCCAGGAACTTTATGACTCAAACTTTTAGCATTGAACTTTGCCGGGACCCCTGTGGGGATGATAAAGAAAAAAAAAAGGAACTGAACTTGTGTGATCATCGGCCAGCCATAAATTACGCGTAAATGCAAATGAAATTTATTTAAGCCGGCAACTTTGGCTAAAGACCTTGCAGAATTCCCTCCACCTAAACCCCTTTTTCTGCACACAAATCAAATGCAAATTATGCAGCTTAATTGATTTATGGCCCACGGAGTGAGGAGTACAAAGCATTTGCGCATTTCTTTATGGCCGTTTATATCCTACGCAAGTCTGCGAAACTTTTCGACTTTGTCTTAATTACCCCGTAGATATTATGTATGTGTATACAATTTGCAGCGTTTTGCTGGGGAAGTGCAGCCCACAGACTTTTGGCATATTCTGCATACTTGATTTCACGCCCCCGAAATCGCAAATCCGAAATGCATACGCAAAATTATGCGCATCGTCATCGTCGTCAGCGAATCGGCTCCCACACATGTTAGAAAAAGTTGAAGAAAACTTCGATTTAACAAGGCGCGTTGCATGCCAAAATCTGGAGCTGCAGAAAACTCAACTGAAGTGGGCAGACTTGTCATGCTAAATACTCCCAAAAATACAGTGAGCCCTCCGAGGAGGAAGTGGCGCACTGTGGGTGTTACAACATTGCATTTCAGCATCTATTTTACAAAATTTAAAATTTACTGTGTCTACATTTTGTCTGCTCAAAAAATGTAAAACTATTTAGGAAATTATAGTTAATCTTATAAGCATAATACGCAAAACATGATTTATTGATATTATTGATATAAAGCATTGACAAATGTATAATTCTCAGCAAATTTGAAATTCGAAATACATATGTATGTATAAAAGAACATAAATAGATCTTTCGAACTTTGTGAGAAATTTATATTCTCAGGGAATTGGAAACTTTTGATTTGGCTGTGTACTTGTGTAGTTCGTAGAATATATGAAATGCACCCCACTGTGCATTCTTCCGCCCCTCACAGCTGATGCCCTGCCCCCTTGCCCACCCTATCTTCTTCTTTTCCCTGCTCCACGCAGTCACGTTTTGCGTTGTTGTTTTTTTGCTTTTGCTGTTGTCTCCTTTGCGTTGTCATCTCGTTTGCATGTTCCTCCCTCTCTATCTCTTTTTGCCTCTTCCCATCCCTTTTTTGTTTTTGGGGAGCCAAGGAATTTGAGTTCCAAGAAATATTCAAAAATATTCCCCACCATGGAGATAAATTGAATGCAGCATGTAGATTTTCAGACTTGGTTGTTGTTTTAATTTTTTGGCGTGTCTGCTGCTTCCTCTTCTTTACCTTTTTTTTTGTTTTTTGGTCTTTTACGAAGCGTAAAATTTTCTAACGAAGCAAACGAAAGTTGGTTGTTGTTGTTGTGGGCGGTTTGTTTATTTGTTTTACTGTTTAACAACACCTGCGGCATGCGCAAGAAGGAGAGAGAGAGGGAGTGGGAGCGAGGGAGAGAAGCGATAGAGCGAGGGCATCTAAATTAAGCCAAAAGCAAACAAATAAACATAATTTCGTAAAGGAAGTGCGCTTTTTTTCAATGAGTGAAAACTTTAAGTTGTCTTTTTAGTTGTTCAACTTTTGTTTATTTTAAATAGAGAGGGAAAGAGAGAGTTAATTGAAAAGAAATCAATAACAAAGGGGCGCGACACAAAATATCGGTAAAACCAACAAAAAAATACGAAAAAAGGGGTAACAATTGTCAAGAAAACTCACCTAGTAAACGCATTACTTCCACGGGGTTTAGAAAAACATTCAAATGTGCGGCCACTCCGCTGCCCGAGCGCAGTTGCAGAGCTGCCAGCGTCAGCAGAGAAAGCAACCATATTTTTCGGCTCATTTTCACTATATTTTTTGGGGTTTTGTGGCATTTAATTGCGGACTCCATTGGATTCTCTGTACTTTTCGCCAGTTTTTTTGCACTTTTATCACACACTGCAATTCGTAAACAATCTTAAGGCGAACGACCAGCACAAAAGCAATTCAAAAATTGAGAGGGCGAGAGACAGAGACGCCGCGAGAGAGAAAGAGTGCGAGTGCGACGGCGTCGTTTTAGCACCAAATAAACCGAAAAAACATTGTTTTACCGCTAAAATCCCAACTAAATCGGTCTATAAACAAAACATTGTTCACTTCTTCACGCACTTCTATTTCTTAGCGCGGTTAACACGCTTTTCTTTTAGATTTTCACTGTTTTTCACAACGGAGCAACGGACGTATTTCTTCGCGGCATGGAATTTCAGTTCGAACAGAGACTTGTAAAGAGGCATAGATATAGATACGTAAAATTGTCTGTCGAACATTTTCTCTGCCAGCGTCGTTTGACTGCGCAGTTTGATTCAAGCCTGTATTGCAACTTGTTGCAATCCAAGACCGTTGATTACAATATTTTATCTGGAATTATGTTTTTCAAAATAGTTCTATGTTTTTTTAAGTTTTTATTTTAAATTTGACTTAGCTAATCTATATGTAATAACTATTGTTACAAGTCTACCAAAATGATGTATTTCTTCAATTTCTTCACTTATCCAAATTTAAAAGCAATATCTTTATTTTTATTAAAGAACTCATTTAAAGAACATTTTAAGACATAGCGTGCAATTAAGCTCGAGCTTTTCGGATAATTTCGTGGCCTCACATTAAAATCATTACAACATTTGTTATACGCCAAACCCTATTTTAATTAATAATTAAAAAATCATAAATTTATCCAAAATCTGTTTGACGTTCGAGCCGGCAGCTTGAGTTGCATGTTCGTAACGAGTTCGATGTCTGATGCTCTCTCGTTCAGTCTTCGGCTTTAGCGAAAGAGCGAAGTAAAGCAAAATGTCAATAGGGCAAGACGCCACCTGGCGGCGGTTGCGTGCAAGCCGGCGCGGCATACACACAAGAAATGTTCGAAGAGAGATATAAATCTATATAACAGTTGGTTCAGGGGAAAATTGTGTACTACAGTGGGTCTCAAAATTGGGGAAGGGTGTACAAGAAATTGGAAAAGGTAAGTTGCACGTGAATATGTTCGATGTGGATCCCAAACTAAGTTGCAAAGAGGACTTACCCCATTACCATAGGAATATCTAAAGAATGTATCACCCATCCCCAAAGACATTATAATTTAGGTCCAGGAGATCCTTAGAAAATGTGTACAGAAATGCTCGAATGCCTTCGCAAGTGCAATGTGCATCAGTCGAGATTCAAATTATTTAATCATGATTTTTAGAAGTGTAATTTTTAATTTGTTTAATTTCATGAATTTAGTAAATTAGTGGTAACGTTTTTTCTATGAGGCTTTTTAAAATATTCAATCTGATCAAAACCGTTACAATCCTCCAACAAGTATGCAATACATTACAAACTAAAAATTACACTTCTAAAATCATGATTAAATAATTTGATCCCGACTGATGCCATTTGCAAGGCTTTTCTGTACACATTTTCTAGACTGGACCTAAATTATAATGTCTTTGGGGATGGGTGATACATTCTTTTTTCTAATTTCATGAATTTAGTAAATTAGTAGTTAGGTTTTTTCTATGAGGCTTTTTAAAATATTCAATCTGATCAAAACCGTTACAATCCTCCAATACATTACCCCAATGTGATTAGAAAACAACCCCACCTAATTTTTAAAAATTTTTTATAAAAAAAATTAAAAAAAAAATTTATTTAAATAAATTTAAATATATATTAAATAAAAAAAAAAAAAAAAAAAAAAAAAAAAAAAAAAAAATAAAAATCTGATCAGATACCGTTACTCAGGTAAAGGGAGTGCGAGGCAGATGGAAACTTTGATCACCATAACTTTTAACGAATGGTTTGTTTGAAAAATTTTTTTTTTTGTTTATAAACAATAAAACTGCATATTTACTTTTCCGAAATATTTAAATTTTTAAAATCGTATATAAGCGATTGTGGGCGTTAAAGGGGGGGGACCTTTTTGAAACAAACTTTGCGTAGGAACTCCTAGAATCTGATCGAAATGCCAATCTCCCTTTTATAGTTTCCGAGATTTTTAAAGCGTTCATACGCGACAGACAGACGGACATATAGGGACAGACGGCACAAATACGGAGTTAGATCGACTGGCTAGTGATCCTGAAAAAATATATACTTTATAGGTCGGAAACGCTTCCTTCGACCTGTTACATACAACTTTTGCAGAGAAATAAAAAATATAGAAATGACTACTGTATAAAAAAATATATAAACAAACTAACTACACACAACTCACACAACTCATTACAAGTGACTGATTAATTCAAGCCTGCAGAGCTTTTATTGGTCGTGATCTTGAGCTCGTTCAGCGAATTGCCTTATCAGCAAAGCCAAAAAAGCCCAAACAAGCGCTTTACTGATAAGCACCCCGCTCCCCACGATAACGCCACAGTTTTTAACTGCCGGCAGTTTTATTTCAGCACAATGCCGAATCGCCCGAAGCGGAAGAAAGATCGCCGCAATTCACTCCAGTATCTCTTGGCGATTTCCTTCTGCCTCATTTTCCTGGAAAACCCGGCTGATGGAATGCGATGCAGGATTCCGTACGAGAGGGTTCGGGAAAACTATTGCTACTTTGTTGCCGATGAAAAACCGCTGGTAAGTCAATAGTTCGGTGCACTACCCATATCAGTTGAGAAACATTTTGCAGGGGTGTTCCGGTTTTCACTTTCGAGCGTTTTACTCGAGTTTTGATCAGTTTTGTTTGCAATATAGAACATTTTTTGCAATATGGTTGTTCTAACTGAAACTAACTATTTAAATGCGTTAGTGAAAATTGAGTTCGAGTTAATCATTTCAAAGTTCATAACCGAGCAGGCTTAAAATACATTCGCCAAATGAAACAAATTCATTTTTAATTAGGGACCATGATAAAGACCATTTGTTTTTAGTCATTTAAAAAGTTGACAATTTATTTAGCGATTGGGTTGTATATAACAAAATATAACAAGAAAAGAATCGAACTCGGCTAGCCTAGTTTATATACCCTTGCAGCTGTTACTAAAATTATATAATCAATATTTCGATTTCGATGCTTAAAAACAATGAAGCTAGGACGATTAGCCGATCATTTCTAGGCAGTTATACGAAGTTATTTAACTTTTTTTACGATTGTTCGGACAGAAGGACATGGCTAGATAGACTCGCCTAGAGATGATAATCGAAACTACATATACTTTATAGGGTCGGAAATGTGCCCTTCAGTGGGCTGCAAACTTTTGACTGAAATTATAATATCCTCTGCAAGGGTGCACAAAAATGTATTCTGAGACTAAATTCTTTTATTCTGACCCACAGCACACATCGTTCCACAACTTCTGCTACCAGGACAAGCGCACCTCGCGCGTCTGCCTGGATAGTGATGAGAAGATGCGGTTTCTGGCCGAGCACCTCTACGAGATGGGCTACCCGAATGGAACCCAATTCTGGAGTGCCGGCCACCGGTGGCCAGGGGACAATCGCTTCTACTGGAACTACTTTGGCAGAGCCCGGCCGCTGAGCTACTCGAACTGGGCGCCGGACGAGCCCACTCCCGAAATGGGTCGCAATTGTCTAATACTCACACTGAAAGGTGGAGAACTGATAATGAGAAGTGAATCCTGCTATGTTCGAGCCATAGATATTTGTGAACAGTCATTGAATGGCACCGATTCGCACTCGATTATGCACTGATCGCCCAGATGTATCTCAACATATCTACAAATGTACCTACTACACACATCTCGAGTTGTTCTGTGTTTTTTTTATTTTCAAAAACTGGTTCTGAAATAAAATTGAATCCAACAAAAATAAGATGGTTAAAATAAGACCACTGTAAAATGCAGTGTGTGCAATGAAAAAATAAGTTTTGTTGGTCTTATAAGAGCATTAAACTGCTTATCAGAACCTGATAATTGTTATCATAAAGGGGATGTTAAGTGCTTACCTGCGTTTTAGACATAAGATTACATACATTTTTCAAAGTGTCTTAAAAATCAGTTGCGATACCCTATTTTTGGTTTTTAAAACCTTAAAATTTCAAAAATAGAAAATTAAACAGAAAATTAAAGATTTATTTATTAATTAATTACTTTATTTTTTTCTAAGGACTTTTAAATACAACGGAGTGCCGCTCATGCAGAGATTTCAATTGTCCGTATATTGAAATTATTCGTACATTCAAAATACTTTATTACACATCACATATATTCAATGTTTAAATTCAATTTTAAATTAGTCGTGCTCAAAATGTAAACTGTTCAAAAGTATTAGAATGCTTGTATGCAGCTTGCAACAACGATTTAGATTGACAAATTGTATATATCGCTTTGAAAGGAAACCTATTCAAAAAAGAAAATAAGTTTTTTGTCTAAGCAGGCATTTTTATTGAAGAGTGCTATTTCTTTCTTAAAATGCTTCAACTTTTTTGCAAGTGTGCATTACTGATAAGACTGAGTGCTGATTTTAAATACGACTTATGCCTGACCCTTCAGTGTTGATTCAGAGCCTTTCGCAATAACTTCCCAGAATGTACGCGCATTTACTTTTCACTGTTTGTCTAATACCTCTCTGCATAAGTGAGCCTGTTTTTGATCGGATCGGCGATGGTTACTACTATATAGGCAGTGAAAAGACAGTGAGTTACGAACAAACCGAAAACTAGACTAGTTATGTGGCATATATACATATAAAAAAGTCATTAAAAATATAAATTAATTGTTTATGTAAGTATGTGTTTAAGAAAAAAGTGTTCAGTGTTGAATGGTTACAACAATTAAAAAGTTTGATCAAATATTTCAATAAAATGATAAAAATCGATCCTAAAAATGTAAAACTAATTTAAGATTAATCATCGAATTTGAAATTAATTTCGCAATATAAATATTAATCTAGTTTAAAAAATAACAAATTAATATGCATTTCAGGGGACTTTTGGTTTAAAAATATTGTTATATAAAGTGAATATAAATATTGTTATAAAAATTGTAATTACTAATTACTAATAACAATTACTAATTAATTACAATTAATCTATTTGAAAAGCTCATCATATGAAATGCCATAAAACAATTTAAAAATTTATACATTTTAAGGGACTTTTGTTATAAAAAATAATGTAATCTTGTTGGTTCTTCCAAAGGCGGGGCACTACTTCGACTGGTTTATCGCAAGACAACATTGCTGGCGAAATGTGTCAACACTTGTGTCCGTGGAGTCGAGGGAGGAGCTGGTTAACTTGGAGCAGTACATCATATCGAAGGGCTTTCCCGATGGCAGCACTTTCGCCACCTCTGGCAATAGTTTCCACAGCCCGACTCCCTACTCCTGGGAGGCAACCGACGAGCCATTGGGCTTCAGCAACTGGCTTCCAGGGACAGGGAAAATGCCGGAAAGGTCCTATCTCAGTCTGCAGCTGACCAACTCCTCGCTGTATATGATACCAACTTACGGCTACGACGACTTCTATATCTGCGAGTACCACCTTTCCATTTGGCAACTCTGGCTTTCCCTGGACTCTCCGAATAGGGACATTCTAATTGTGGCCATGTTTTTTGTGTGGTTTTCTTTATTGTTCATTTATCTCAGATGGCAAGTGACAAAAAAATCAAGCCAACCCGCAGCGGACAAGGTTCAACTCATGTCGGAAATAATATAATTCCTAGTGAAACAAACTATAAACTCCATGTGATAAATTGTTTTTGGGCTTTACATTTAAGATGCACTAGATGCATGCGAACTTCGGTTGTAAGACCATTGATCCACAGTCTCGTTTTGGTGACTGTTCGCGATTTCCAGGAAATGCGACTAATTTTTGCCTATATGTGATATGTGGCCCACGCCCAAACACATTCCCATTTTTGGAGCGGTGGACATCGGGGAAGGCTTTTCGATTCAAGGGATGTCGATCATAGAACCTTAAACGATTTTTACTGGCACCAGGATCCCCACCCCATGAACTTCACCAATTTTGTGGCGTCGAAGCGATCCACTCCGAAGTTTGCGAATGGCTTCTGTGTGTCCTTAGAGTTCAAGGGCGAGGAGCTGGCGATGGGTGTCGAAAAATGTGTCAGTAAGTAAGGAATCCGATTTTATGAAAAATTTCTGTTACATTAAATTAATTTTAGATTAACACTAAATAAAAAAATAAAAGCTAACAAATGGAATACATAAAATACAAGCTCGAATCGATCAGTGAAGTGAGATCAGTGTTTGATAGAAAAACAAATCGCAGTCTAGGTCAAATGATACCTAAAAATAAAACAAAACTTTTGTTTAGCGTTTGATCAATTGGATCAAATAGAATTTATCGACTTCGGGCGGAGCCTTTTCGAAGTTTAAATGACCCTTTTTGCAGAATATTCTGTTAAATTATATTCTCAACAAATAATTATTCATATGATGCATTTTAACACTCATAAAAAACCAAACTTATTTAAAAACACCAAAGATTATTGGCATTTCCAATCGTTCAGTTACATGACAGCTATAGGATATTGTCGGCTGATCCTTATGAAATTTTGGAGGTCAGATTGATTGGCCAAATATAAAACCCATAGAAAATCCCAACTTCCTAACTTTACAAACACCAAAGTTATGGCATTTCCGATCAATCAGTTATATGGCGGCTATAGGATATAGTCGACCGATCCTTATGAAATTTGGTAGGTCGGATTGATTGGCCAAATATAAAACCCATAGGAAATCCCAACTTCCCAACTTAACAAACAGCAAAGTAATGGCATTTCCGATCAATCAGTTATATGTCAGCTATAGGATATAGTCGGCCGATCCCGGCCGTTCCGACTTATATACTGCGTGCAAAGGAAAGAAGGGTGTGTGCAAAGTTTCAATTCGATATCTTTAAAACTGAGAGACTAGTTCGCGTAGAAACAGACAGACGGGCAGACAGACGGACAGACGGACAGACGGACATGCTTATATCAACTCAGGAGGTGATCCTGATTAAGAATATATATACTTTATAGGGTCGGAGATGTCTCCTTCACTGCGTTGCACACTTTTGACCAAAATTATAATACCCTCTGCAAGGGTATAATAAAACAAAACCTCATTACATTTTTTTTGTCTTAGCGTTTGATTGCTCATAGAATTGGATCAATCATTAGAATTTATCGACTTCGGAAGTTCAAATGTTTCCTCATTTTCTAATTTTAAAAATTAAATGAATCATTTTTCAATTTATATCTAAGACTGTGTAGTTTTTTTTTGTTCTGCGCTTTGTTTGCAAATTACTCAACAAATAACCTTTGTGCTTATTATGATTACACGTTAAAGATGCATGAAAGAACAAAGAACATTTATATTAAGAATAATATAGATCATTGATTATTTTGTAATAATCTATAAGTCATAAAGCTTTTACAGTTTTATAGTAAAGTTTCATAGTATTTTTTTCCTAAATTGTTTATGCAAGCAAGCGGTTGATAAATTGCGGTTTTGATAAATATTTATCAAAACGGAAAACGGGTAAAACGGAGTAAAGCATAATCTGTTCAAGGCTTGTAATATTTATGTATAAACGACTTCAGCTTTTTTATTTTCTATAGCCCATAAGCGTGCTTTTTTTATTTAACTCAGTGACTGGTTTTTTACAAAGCAAAAGATTAAGATTGCACATATTGTCTTGGTATATGTATGTAAGGTTATTCGCCTTTGAAGTCACAACTTTTATATTACATACTACTGATTAGATTGCTGCAATAAATTGCCACAGGTTCTTACTTGCTTAAACTTGTTTTCGCTGTTCGAGGGAATTTGTATCATAATCAAACAAGTACTTAATTTAATAATTCAACATTTCGCCACGGCTCCTTTCCCTTAGTCATGAAAATGTCTGCAGTTTTTGGCATGTACATGTAATACAAATAAATTTCGACTAAACGCTTTCAAACAGTCACAGACAATGCGTTGTCGCGTCGTCTGGTGGGGGGGAAGGTGGCAGAAGGGGAATCCCCAGACCGGAAGTGACAACAGCAGAACGGCTATGGCTGCTGCCAACCATCCAGCAGCAAAATGGCAACATTCTGGCCAGGATGGCTGCGGCAATTAACTCAAATTGATAATGACAACGGAAAAGTTGTAGTAGGCAACCTGAAGTGTCGGGAATTTGGTCTGAGGGCGGGCGGTGCTTTAAGGGGCGGGGCAAATCGGTGACGTGATTTCATTTAGAGTGCATCCACAACGGCGACACATTTCGACACGTCTTTTGACAACGCCCTTTGGCATAATTAAAACGAAATAATTTTCGACAAGTTTGGTTTGCTTCGGCTTCTATTTTTTTTTTGCTTGCCCTTAACTTGGCTTACTCATCGACCCGAAGCACGTAGATTGAGTCTGTCATATGGCAATCCACTGTGCTCCCGAGACTCCTCATCAGGATGCTAAAAGTACACTATGGAAAGCTAACGATTACTGATTTAAAATTTTAAAAAATCTGTCAGTAAACAGCTTAAGTTATTAAAATAAATCATTGTTTGAATGAAATTCATCAAAACTAAATATACAAAAATTTTATGATTTAATTTCCATGTCTTTGAAAACTTTTGACGAACCAATAAATACATTTTTTAAGATATATACATATACTGAAAAATGTATTTGTAATGACTAAGTTCTAAGTCAATTTAAATTGAAATATTAGGCTTAAAATGATATGCTAATTCTGAAAATATCTAAGAAAACATTAAATTATATTCGAAAAATGAACACATAAAAATATTAATGAGAAGAAGGACATTTGAAGATTTTCTACATATTTTGCATAAGAATTTCAAAGCAAATTAAAATGAATCCTTGAACTATTTTTGCTCAGTGAAGTTCAACTCTCTCCGTGGTAACGTTCATGTTGGAATTTTTATTTAATTTGCTTCTGCTGTCGAGGGGTTTTAGCTTTTCCGGCTTTGTTGTTTTCGGAGTTTGCTGCATTGTTTGAAATTAATTTCACTTGTCGTACATTGAACCATCAGAAGGGCGGCCCGAGTCCCCCGATTGGCGGCCCCCTTTGAAAACTCCGCCTCTGTCAAACGATGTGTGCGTGCCGTTGTCAATGCCGCTTAGCACTGCATAAGTTTAAGGACATTCCAGGAGGGTCGGGATAAATGCCGGATTGGCATTGGCGGAGGAGCGAAGTTGGCAAGTCAAACTCTGTTGAGGATGGCTGAAAAGCTGGCTCGGATGCACTGCACTCGGCAATCGGTTGCCAAATCAACGCGCTAATCATGTTGGCAGCTGGCAGCAATGCATTTTCCAGCTAACTGACGGACGGAGTGATGTCAACAGCTCGTCCCTGTGCTCCGATGTCCTGTGGTCCCCGCTTTTTCTGGCCTGCCCTCAGGCTTCCGACTCTGCGAGTCCTGGCTTCCGATTTTTTTGTTTCCAGCCAGGCGGTTTCGGTTTCGAGTTCGAGTTTGGGTTCGGGTTCGGGCCAACTGACAGCAACAGCTAACTTATGTGGCCCGGGCAGAGAGTCAACTGCAGAGCCAGTGGCCATATCCACGTCCCGAAATCCATCCGCGCTCCTTGTCATTAATCACTGACAATAATGAACTTCCGCCGCTTTCAGAATGCAGGGCGACTTCTGTCGATCTGGGCAAATGCACTCGGAAAACATTATCCGCTTTTATTGGGGGTGTGCTTTCGGCAAAGGTTGTTAGGATATGAGACTTTCCATTTCAACCCGGTCATCCTCCCTTTTTTTTAACTTTAAATATAAAATGTCAGAGTCATTTAAATGAAACGACCATCCTTTTGCCTAAAACAATTATATCATGCGACTGGAAGGTAAGAAAATGATATCACAAAAATTGTATTAACCAGTTTTCCTATCACCAGAAAAAATATGTCTTAGGTTAGATATTAGAAGCCCAACCTTTAGAAATTTTTAAGTATAAAAGTATAACCCCAAACTGAATAGGACCCATTAAATAAACTCTGGAATGACAGTTAAAAACTGTGATTCGTTTTATCCAACCTTTTTAAACATACAAAAATGTCTATTTTTAAAAAATTTGGGTTAGTTTTAGGAAATAATAATTTCTAATTTTATTTTTGCAAGAAGTTGAACGTTGCTTGATTTTTAAGACAAAAGACACTAAATTTAATGGTTAAACATTTCTTGTGAAAGTGAACTGACAATTTTCTATTTGATTAATCTTATGATAATAAGATCTTTTTCTTTAAAATACTGAAATGCAAAATGAGCTAAATCGAAGAAGTGTATTTTTAAAGCTAACACTTAGTTTGTATTTTTGCAAGTGCATTGTTGTCATTAGCGCAATGTTGCAGAATTTATCGTGTGACTTGCGAGAGATACGATGGGACCGAGAGTCTAACCCAGTCCGGTCTAGACACTCCGGACTGACCTCTCACTCGGTTCGCAGGCTTGTTTGTTTTTGTATCTCCATTTCTTGTGATTTTTATCGCTTCGATTTACGACTCATAAAAATGTTAGACTACAGAGCGGGACCTTTATCTGTCTGCATGGGATGTGCTGGAACTACACCATTCTGGTCCTGGTCCTGGTCCTCGTCTCAGTCCGTCCCCATCCAAGAATCCCAGCCCTCTGGCCCTTCGATTCGGTCGTGGCCATTTAATGCTCGACTGCTCTTGTGACCGGGCCTGCAGTTAGCAGTTAGATGCTCATATGGGCCCCGTCTCGAAGTTGTTGATTTTTATGGGATTTTGGCGATGCAGAAATTATTCTTAGGCTGCCAGAAGCGCAATTGAGCCAAATAAACACAGTGAAAGCCATTATAAGTTGGAATTGAAGTCTGATCTCTGAATGGTTGCCGAGCAAAATACTTTAAGTACCAAATCACTATTTTTATTTGTATCTGCTTTGGGTTCAAACAGGGCAATGTAATAAACCATTTCCCCATGTTTTGCAGTCAATGAAAACTCTTTGATTTTAGTCTATTTATTGGCACATATTTAAAAATGTTCTTTATATTTGGTTATTGCATTTTGTAAACTGCTCTATACCCTTTTTTGTTCTGCCCTAATCCTTTCAGTTTTTCCATTTTATCGCTGATCTCCTTTCGATACAATTTATTCGCCACTCGAAACGAGTTAGCAGCAATTTTCCTACCAATCTGAAGTACCAACATCCTGCATTTGACAGTTATTAGATTAACACCTAACGGCCAGCAGGATGGAGATGGAGCTCTTTATTCCTGACACGAGACAGACAACGGATACTCGATTACTCTCCCTGTCGTTTTGGCCCGGCCATGTTGCATGAAATTGGACAAACAATAAAGCGCTCAAAATGTATGCGAACATAAAATCTCGGCCGGACTGTAGGAGTAGTATACGGTCTACTACCGGGCCAAAACAAAAGGCCAAAACCCTGTTGGCCATGTTTTGGGATGAAGGGGCATACTGAATACAGCATACAGGCGATGTCAATTTCAGACAAACAAGCCAACGAAAGTAGATATATATTGATATATGGCCAGGATATTGATATATATGTATATGGCTTATATGACATTCAAGATGGGCTCAGACCCCATTCCCCCCTCTCCCCCTCCGACTGGCCATTTCGAGCAGCACATAAAAAGTGGGAGTGAGTGCCAGTTGAAAGCTGTCAGTGGCTGTTTAGATTTACGTGCCGCACTGCAGCCATGTCAGCTGAATGGCCATCACCACCCACAAGCCATATGAAGTACGCCTCGCCCCTCCCCTCACCCTCGATTCCCACCCAGAATTGCACTTTGTAACAATGCAAAAACAACCAGACAGGTCCCCCCCTCCCCCCCACACACACACCCGTTGTCATCGCTCTGACTTTTTGTTAATGAAAGTGTCAGCTAGACAAACGCACCCCAAACCCACGGACTCGGCTCACCGATGGCTCACCTCACCTAAAATCCTGGACCTTTTGTCCATTTTGGGGCCCATAGCTCTGTGGGTTATACTTCCCATTTTGGGCCCAATAAATTATGATCCGGCTGATTTGCGTTGTGGCCATTGTAAAAGCCCTCGCTTCCACAGTGCGAATTTGCGAGTTGTCGTCTGCCGGCGCTGTCTTTTGTTTCGATTTTCCATTCAGTGGTCGCCTAATGGGTGAAATTTAATAATTATTTTGCATTTGATAAATTGCCTACTTTGAGGCTGATCATTGGAAATAAAATGAAATCGAAGCCTGGCTCATGTGAAGCTTATTCGGAAATATCTCATTTCCTGCTTTACAAACTCATAATAATATTACAAACAGTTGTATAGCCCAAAGCTCGAAAAAATCATCTTTTTTTTTGGTTTTCTGGTCAAAACCATTGGAAATAATTGTCAGATATTGATATATCATACCTCGTTGAATTCGTTGAAAAATTTCAAATTTTTTGGTATACTCAGTTAAAAAATTTTATTTTGGTCCAATTCTCGCAAAAAATGATGAGGGTACCCCTTAAAAAAATGCGAAAATCGGTGAAAAAATAAATTTCGCCGAATCAACCCGGAATTGATTGTATATGTCCTCAGCTGCAGAAAACGGTCATTCTTTTGGCTGAGAGTCGTATATTGGCAGAGTTACAACAAAAATACCTTTAAAATGTGTGTTAAAATATATATTTTTAATGTTTACATCCAAAAAAACAGCTCGAATTTTTGGTTTTTATATCAAAACCATTGGAAATAATGGTCAGATCTTGAAATGTAATACCTTGTTGAATTCGTTACAAAATTTCCAATTTATTGGTATTCTCAGCAAAAAAATTTTGTTTTGGTCCAATTTTCGCCAAAAATCATGAGGGTACCCCTTATGAAAAATGTGAAATTCGGTGGAAAATTATTTTTCCCCTAATCAACCTGAAATTGATAGTTTAGGCTGTCAGCTGCATCAAAGAGTCATTCTTTTGACTGTGAGTCTTATTTTGGCGTAGTTAGAACTTAACAACGTTTCATTAAATATGAAATTCAGCAACCTACTATGAAACTGATAAACTAATGCCCAAGTTCATTAAGAGATGCATTTTATTTGATAATCCCCACTATTTATTCATATTTGCTAATTCCTCGCGTTGAGAGCCATCATATTTCCTTGGAGAAATGTAAAGCAATTAGCGAGGCCCGTCCTTATGCTCCATAATCCTAAATGCCTTTAACTCAATTTACATGCCAGAAAGCGACAGAAGCTTAACCCGGGCAAAGGCAAATCCAGGCAAAGTTGGGGAGTCACGGGATGCCACGCCCCCAATCCTCTCGACATTATTAAAACGGATAAATCGCGACGTGCAACGATGTGTTGGGCGAAAGTGAAAAGCTGTGCGTGGGTAATTAAAAACAGGAGCTGGAAAAGCCAAAGACGAAGCTGGAAAACAGAGTCAGATAAGGACAGTCAAGTAATTCGCATGTCGGATTTTAATTAATTCAGGGCAACAGAAACAGAGATAGGTCGACTTGGGTATCTGTCTCGTTTTCCCACCGTTTTAAGTAGGTTAATGCTGTGGGAGAGGGAGGGGGTGGGAAGGGGGCTTTTCAAAATGAAAGTTGGGGGGCCTTCAGTAGACGCCTTAATTGGCGGGAGTTACAAAATATTTACCGTAACATTTACCGCTCAAAAAACTTGGGGGACGGGAAATGGGAAATGGGAAAAGATGATAAAGTGCGCAAATGTTTGCACTTTCCCTTTATGACTATTTAGAGACGCCAAACACTTTTGGGTGTGAAAGTGCGAGGGGTGACGACACCCCAAAATTATTCGGTTTCACGGATGGGGGCGAGTGTTGACGTCTTGATAAGAACGTATATAAATATTTTCATACATATACGCATAATTTATTCACACTTTATTTCTTTTTTTGTTGTCTGCTTCGGTTTTTTACAATTTATCTATGAGCAATCTTGGTCCATTCTGTCAGGCCACTTTCGAAATTCCAATATCTGTTTGTGGTTTCATTGGCATTTTTACCCAGTAGCCCATTCAAAAAACATCCGTGAATATTTTCTACAACTAATCCAAAAAATCTTGTCCACGAGACTTATTTATATTTGAATGCTTCGAAGCTTAGGCTCCACTCACATAGTTTTATAATTGTTTTTTCAAGTTGTTAGTGGTTTTAATTCTACTGACAATGTGTTCCAAGACCAACGAACGTGCCACGCGACTCCACGAACCGGGAAAGGTTTGTCGGGAACTACTGTACCTCAGATCGAAGGTGGTAAGTGAATAACAAGAGAGTGAATACAAGATACTTAAGCTGACAAAACAACTTTTCTGAGGTCTTTAAAAATTGATATAACAATATTTTAAATCAAGCTATCATATTAATTTCCCCACTAGCCTTAGAGAGGTTTAAATTTATTAAAGTTACTAAAGGAATTTATCATAATTTCAGCCGGTACGTGAAGTCCCTGCCTTTACCTATCAGGCACTGCAGCCCAACACGGTAGTAAAGCCTCCTCCAAAGTAAGTTAAATATTAATCACAAAATTTGATTAAAAAAATTATGAATTTCAACCGTTGATTTACAGGATTGACATATTTAAGAGGAAACCCGTGAAGGAGACGGTGTTCAAGATCTACTTCAACCGCGGGGACATTCCGTGCGTGATGTCCGGCCGGAGTAGCAAACAGGATCCGACCAAGGAGCGTCCGGTGAAGTGGCACTGTGTGCCGGAGAATCTCGACTACTGCTACTATCTGCCCATCTTCGTGGACGGACTGGCGGACATGGACTACGACACCCGGTTGCTGGCCGTCAACGGAGCCATCGATCTCATCATGAGGTCCCCCAAAAAAGTGCTCCCGGTGCTTCCCAAGCTGATCCTTCCACTGAAACGGGCCTTTCAGACCCGAGACAAACGGATTATCATCTCCGCCCTTCAAGTAATACAGCTTATGGTCCGATTGGGTGAGAAAATTGATCAAATCACAAATTATAATCCAGATTATTAGAGAATCAAAGTGCTATGTCACTTTGAAATTGACATAAATTTGGTAAAGATATGGACTCTAGGGGCCCACCTTATTACAAGTCATTGGAATCTTACAAAAACTATAATAAAAATGGGTCAAAAATTGACAATCGAAACACAAGTTCCTTCCTTTACATACTTTTTACGAATGCAATATACCCTTTGAAATCGAGTAACGGGTATAAAAATTACTGACATGTAAATGGGTCGAAGAATTGATCAATGTTCAAATGACAAATTTGAATACAGATTTTTATGGATTGTTTTTTTCTTTCATTTTTAAATGACAGAAGGAGGAGTTTTTGAGCTTAACATACTCAGCAAATCTGCCCAGCTTGTTTAAGAAATGAAGTGCTTAAAATATAACTTAATATTTGAATTTAATTTTCAGGTCCTTGTGTGGGTCAGGCCCTTGTGCCCTTCTACCGCCAATTGCTGGCCGTTTGCAACCTTTACAAGAACATCAATGTGAATCTGGGCGAGGGAATCGATCCCGATCGCAACTGCCGCATCGGTGACGTCATCGAGGACACCCTAAAGTTGCTGGAGTATTGCGGAGGTCCCAATGCCTTCATCAACATCAAGTACATGGTGCCCACCTACGAGAGCAGCGTCTTTCCCAAATGCGAAGCTCCAGTGCCCAGAGATTTATGAGATTTCCGCTTTCCAGTTCGCAATTCTCCAATTAACTTGTTCAGTTAACGAAAATTCGCGAAAGAGTTAAAGCTACAAAATTAAAGTTGTGAACCTTCAAATCGAAGATAAGTAAAGACCAAATTTTTGGACTAATTCGTCAAGATACAAAAAATCTTGAATTCAAAAACTGTAAATTTTGTTTCCTGGAGTATTGTCTTGACTTAATTATTTTTTTTTATTCTTAAATATATAGTTTAAAAAATGTCTTTCTACTTTTGAAAAGCAATTCTCGAGTAAACTGTAGAAAAATATGAAATGCAATATTGATTTAAATTCCATTCTTATTCTTTTATTTATCAACACGTAATTACTTGTCAATCAATTGGATTGAGTTGTTCAGTAGGTTGAGAAAGTCTTAATGAAAACAAAATGGCCCAAACACATGGGAATGTAAAAGCATCTTTAAAGCTTAAAGTCATGTTCTGAATTATGCCCCAAGCTCCAAACTTAATCCCTAAACCTTCATGTAAATATTTCCACCTTAACTATATTTCCGTGTTGGGCTTTTTGCCTAAAGGAATTGTCTTGTTCAGATGCACTTACCCCGTACTTGTGACAAATACCTACCACCTCAAACCCCTGGAAAGCCGCCATCTGTTAGACAGTCAAGTGATAAATGCCTAATTAATTTTTAATTTTCGAAAACGCAGAAAAAACGGACGGGGAAAGGCAAACAAAAGCAGACACTGCAATATAAATTTTGATGTTCTCTGTTTCTGGCCAATAGAAGAAGTCGTGCCATAAATAAAAAGCTCATTACAATAAATCATAAAGTGGAAATTGTTCAATTCGCTCGGGCTTTTTTAATGGAATATCCGTGTAGCGAGTTGTCGAGTGTCTGGATAGCAGTATTTGTCTAAGGATGCGTGTTCGGGAGAGGGTGGAACCACTCCTCCCCCGCCTCGATATCCTGTCTGGGTCTCTCCATCCGAATTCCCTTATCTCTGGCTTAAATCAACCGGACGGGCCATACACTTTTGACTTTTGAGCGCTACTCCACGCTGCTCTGTTGAAAAATCGAAGGATGGGCTCACTCTAAATTTAATTTACCTAAATTGCTTGGGGTGGATGTGGTTTTCAGACCTCTGCCATCCTGCTCACTTGCCATTTCCAAATTGCTCATTGCGCTTTTCGGCGTAATTAAGGACGACCCTCCAGAAATTTTCAAAAACAAATCTTGTTATCAACGGGCACCAACACGAAACAGTTGCTTCTGTTCGGTTTCTGGCTAGGCTGTTGGTCACTCCGCCTACACTCAGCACATTTAACTGCCTTAATTCATCCGAATTGGCCTACACGGTGAGAAATTCTCAACAAATTGGTATTACTTTTAAGAGAATCATCTGCGATATTGGTTAATTTTTTATTAAAATAAAGTTTATATACCTTCTGATTGACAATATAAAAACAAATATTTTTCATTAATATTTTAAATGGGTTCGTCCTTCTGTCACAAAGATTGTTATAGCCAATTATAATTGAAATATTTATTTCTTCAACTAACATAAATTCCGAAACATTACACACATTTCCTATTTTATTCTTAAAAACTTAGTGGTATACCATTTTGATAATAAATGTGACCAGCAAATGTGGTCAGGGTTTTTTACCAATTACCATTTATAAATTATTTGAAGTGCCTAAAACCTGAATCGTTTTGGTATGATTGGTTATTCCCAGAAGATTGGTATTGCAATTTTTCGAGTGTATTCTGGAATGGGATGGTGGTTTGGATGGTTTGGATGGTCTGTGACCTGCTGACAGGGTCTGGGACCCCCACCTCGACTCGTTGGCCGGTTGGCTGGTTGGCTGGTTGATTGTGGTGCGTAGATAAAAACCTGCCAAGTGTTGCAACTCAATTTGCCCCCCAAACCAAACCACACCCCATCTGGAAATCACCCCTCGTTGGGTTGGCTTCGCATCGTTCCAGCACACAAGTTCTTAATTCACTTTTTGGTGGCGCGTGTTTTTTTTACTTTGGCCCGCTTGATTCTATTTCAGAATTTCTTTTTTCAATCTCCTGTTGACGGTAAATCAAACAGTCCCCCTGGGTGCAGCCTGACTTGACGACCCTCCCCCCGTTTGACTAAATTGCATTTACTTGCTGCGAATTTTCCATTTTATTGTGATGCTGCCGGATTCAAAATGCTGTTAAAACGTTTTGACATCTTATACGTATTTCTCGAAGAGTATTTTTTATTGCGCCTGAAGATTTGGGACTTGTCTCTATAATGACTGGGGTGGAAGTTTTCAAAAAGGGTTCCCAACAGGGTGCCAAAACTTTGATTTAAAAGCTAAAGCCTCTCAAAAGATTATAAACGGAATTGGACTATAATGAGATGCCAAACCTAGTTTCGATAGGTTGGAGAATATACGGCTTTTGTTTTGTAGGCCACAAAATCGTTTTATTTTTTCTTTTTTAGTAAACATTTTTGGGCCTCTAAGGTTAGAATTGTTCTTAAGGTAAAATAAGTAAGCCATGTCTTACAATAAATAACGGTTTTTTAATTTAAGTGTTACCATGTAAATTAATAATAGTAATAACTTAATCAAAAAGTGGTGCTCCTGTAACTAAGACAAATAATAAAAATAGAAATGAATTAACCATAAAAGACAAATTCTTTTTGCTCCTAGAATATCGTATATTATTACAAAGAATTAAATTTAAATAAGAATCAAGTTTGTTGATTGTCACTAGCCTTGAACAAATGAATGTAATTCAAGCATGGATGTAGGTAGATGTTTGCCAATAAATTGATGGATTGAAAATTCCTGGTTCTTTCCAAAATAATCTCCCTAAAACGGGCAGCCGCCCTGCAATTACATCCCCGCCTATCTCACCTTATCCAAATGTGATATCAATTTTCGGTAAGCTACCGAAACATTCCCTCCTCGATGCCGTCGATTCGCCCACTCTTTCGGAATTGGAGTAAATGCCCAGAAGGGCTTTTCGGTCACACCCAAACTGGCGTAGTGGGAGCAGTAGTCACATGCAGGACTTCCCCATTAAGTCATGCCCTGTCTACGGGTGTATATGCTGTGGCCGGTGGGTTGGAAATTGCTTTAATACCCCGGAAATTGCAGGAGAGTTGCATAAATTGACACGCAACGCCCCGTGGGCGCAATCCCATCCAATCCAGTGTAATGAGTGTTTCAGACTGCCCCACTCTGCCCCAAATTCTTATCGATTGGGGTTGGGGCCGAGGAACCCCATTTTCAGTGCAAGTATTGAAAACAAAGGGAAACCCAGTGAGAAACTGCCATATAAATCTGTAATTAAGCTGAGATCATCACTCAATTTAGACGATTAAAGATGGAACGTTTGGTGTTTGTTATTTTGTTGTCTGCCCTTGGAGAAGCTTAAAAGCTGGATTTTAACTACATATTGCCTTTGATCTGCGAAAATAAATACTTTGTGGAGAGCAAAATATTTTAGAGTCCTTTATCTAATAAAATATAAAGGCTTTTTTGGCCAAAAGGAATCTCAATTGAATGAGATAAGATTTTAATTGATACTAGTTATGTAACATTAAAATTTTATTTATTGGAAACTATTATTTGGAAACTATATACTAACAAAGGATTTCACTTAGGCGACGGGTGTTTTTTGGGTGAAAGGCTATTTTGTGGGACTTATATTTATGAAATAATTCATTTGTGCTTTCGCTTTAAAATCATACAAAATAACACTACACAAAAACAGCTTTTTCTTCAAAATTAATTAAACAAGCATTTATTGGTTTTTGGAAACCCTTCTATATTTTACAAGTTATATCGTTGTTGCCAAACTGGGGAAATTTTACGCCACAACCAGGACAAAGGCCACTAGGATCGCCAAAAAAAACTGAGTTATCCATGCTATATTCTATATTTTCCAGACACTTATAAGAGTTCTTATTACCACAAGTACTAGGCGCGGGTTCGTTTGCTTTTCGCGTTCCACCTCCCACATTTTGGGGGGTCAGCTTTGGTCCATAAACCGCGCTTGTGTGATCGAGGCTGTTTGGCCAGACACAAAGAGCCATTGTGGACTTTGGGCCCCGCCAATCCGTTTGTCCATTTGTGCAATCCGCACTTAGCCGGTCACGACCAGACATAAAGAGTCTGCCCTATCGGGCGCAGATGGTCGCATTTTCACGAACCACGTGCGTTTTGTGGAAGCTGCCCGGAAGCGAATCGAAATTATCACCAATTTGCAGTCATCGAAATCCAATTATGGGGCGTGTGTGAGACCGGTTCCAGATCCGTTTGTAACCCGAATGCTGGAGGTCCTCGAATCCTCTGCAGCCAAGTGTGCCATATGCTGGCAGCGAGATACCCAAAAGTGCAGCGCGAATCGGAATAGAATTGGGTGCAGGGACACTCTGCAACAAAAGTTTAGTAACCCTAGTAAGATGAGGTAAAATTATTACCGATCCATAATGAATTTTTGAATTTGTGTTATTAAAATTATCATATTATTCCAAGAACCCTAACTTCAAAATAAACAAAAAGGATATATTTATAGGACTCACAATCAATCATATCATAACCATAAATTCATATGTCAGAACGTCAAATCTGTCCCTTTATTATTATAAAATATTTGATTGTAAATAAAAACATATTTTCTAAAGTTACAATAAAGATACATAAAGTTTGAGAATCAAGTAAATTGCTTAGAGATATTGTTAAACTACTTTCCAACCTTGTTGCTTAGTGTAATCGGATTAGGCTGGCTGCAGATTCCTAGCCATTTGGAGGGAAGCACAACAAAAAAACATAATTTGCGAGAATTGTCACACGACACGGTCGGGGCACTTTGTACTGACTTATTTGCAATTTGCGAAATGAAAACGGGAGCGAGAGAGGATGAAGGTCACGGGCCGTGGGGGTGGGAGTGGGTGTGGGCTGGGTGTTTTGGATGGCCAAGTGGATGGGACACTAAATCATGCATGTCAAGTCGAGTAGTTCTGCCGCTTGCAGCTCTATCGAACTCATCATAATCGCCACTGCGAATACGCATCATTATCGACTGCAAATTCCCCGGGGGGTTGATAGCCCCCCCTCCCCCCCAAAAAATAATACACCCACCCAAGTTTTTCGCTTAGTTCCGGCATGCGACAGATGCAACAGACGTGCAGACTTCCGGGGTCTGAGGTCTGGGGTTTGTGGTACGACCGCAAGAGGGCCTTAAAAGTGCCACCCTATTCTGCCGCCCCCTCCCCCTTGCGCTGTCACTGCTCATTGTCAGCTAAGTGTCGGGGAGGGGGTGGCCTTGGGGGTGGGTGGAGCGGTACGTAGCGGAGCGGAGCAGAGTGGGCGGACGGTCAACAAGCCACAACGGCAGCGACAGCCCTCAAAACGGCACCGAACATTTCCATTTTCAAGGGCCTTAAACCAACTTTTTTGCACTCAAGCAACCTGCCAGATTACGTCGATGTGGGTAGGTGGCCATAAAAAATCGTTGCATGCACAGTGGGTCACGATGCAGAAGAAATCAGAAACGTAGATTAGTTTTATAGCTACTATAACTGAATATCCAAAGAACCACACTTTCTTAACTATAACAAAAATAACATGTTTTCCATGGGCACAAATAACTACACACCTTTTATTAATAATAGTTTTTAATGCTAATCAAGTCACACTTCTGATTAGTATTAAACAAATTCTTAGATACCTAAGATTACATGAATTTTTTTTTTTTTCATGAATACTTTACAATTTTATTTTAAGTCAGTCAAATAAACAAATATTTTTGAAATGAATCCCAAAATTTTTGGTTCGAGTTTTTCATGGTTTTAGTTTGATCTGAATTAAAATTGGCAGCAAACCACTGTGGCTGCCATCCACCGACAGAGCACCACCGCATCAGCAGCATCAGGAGCATCAGGGGCATCAGAAGCATCAGGAGCAGCGATGGCGATGGCGGTGGCGACACAACAAAGGACACATGGATGATAAGACGAAGGCAAAGGCAAAGGCAGCCGGCTCTTGTGGCTTCCGCTGCATCTACACTTAGGATATGGAAAAGAATAGAATGACATTGCCCTTACAAAACAGCTGCCAAAAAATATTTGGAATAATTTAACATTTTTATCTAGGAAAAACTAAAACTAAAAACTATTTAAACATTTTTTTGAGAGCAAACTTTCTATTCTTTAATTTGCAATCCGTCTTTTATAAAACAATAAGCAAATTTAATAACTATTTATATTGGATAACGGGATGGTTTGAACTCCAGTGAGCCCAATACATATTTAGAAAAGGTATCGTGATTTTAAAATATTTTTCCAAGTGCAGGGTAATATTGTCGATTTTGGGTGGAAGCATGATGAAGAGGGGGTGGAAAATGATTTCCACTTCGGCCAAAGGCAGCCGACACCCGCGAACAATAAAAGCAAATTCAATGCGTTTTGTGATAATTTCGCACTACACGAGAAACGATAAACCCGGGCAGACAGGGAAGGGGAAAACCAGACGCGGGTGGGGGGGGGGGGGGAAGAGCAAATGCTAAAGCCGTAAACGAGCAAATAATAAAAATTTTATATACAGCCAAAGGAGGAAAAAATTGTAATAATACGAAGCGATGTAGAAATACAAGAGTGTGAATAGTCAATGAGGGTCGGAAGTGCGGATGCGGATGCGGATGTGGATCGCTGGGATCGCAGGGGATGAGGGGATGAGGGGATGAGGGGTAGTATTCCTGCAAGGTGTCGAATTGCCCTCAAATGGGACGGGTGGTGGCCTTTCCTCGAGTGGTTGCAAATCAAACGGCAACAATGCAATCAAAAAATTTCGGTACTCGGGTGGGTGCAAATTTAGTTATTGTCCTGCGAGTCCTGGGACCTGAATCCCTTGGGACTGCTTCGGCCATAATTTAATTCGGCTGGCCCATTATTTCATTAGTTTAAGGATGGCCCCCGACATGGTCTGGAAAATAAGATATGGAAAGGGAAATGGCAGAAGTAATATTGTATAAACTGCAATTGGCAGCTAGACGCATAAATTAGTAAATTTCGATTTTGATTTTGCCAGTTTAATTGTTTGCAAAACCGGTCCTTGTCGGGTCCCCCAAACAATGGTAATTGTCTTCGGTTAGGCAAACATGTTGTATCTTTGTATCTGCATCTGTTAGATAGGTGACCGCTTGGCCTTCTGCCGGCCATTATACAAATATTTTGTGTAATTAACATTTATGGACAAAGAACCGACTGTGTTCAAGTCAGACACAACACAACTCTGCTTGGATACCCCCGAAAATTATCAAAGTGAGTATATCAAAAATCCAATTTCCATTCACAGGACAGCCCGAAAGTATGCCTTTTGTCCGAATGGGTTTTGCAGCCCCACTCTCCAGCAGATTTTCGAGTGAAAAGTTTTTCTGGTCTTGAAGTGCCCATAGAATTATGCAAGCAACTCGCTGGAAACGCACTTGAACTTCTCCTCCGTCCGTCCAGTTCAGCACAAATGCATAGAAACAATGAGAATTAAGTTGATGTAAGCAAATGCAAAACTTTATGCAAATCGCCGGCCACCACACAACAACGCACCAGCAGCAGCAGCAAAAGCTGTAGAATTGGCAAGAAGCTGTCAGTCAGAAGCGGTCGAAACCAGAGTCCAAATGGGGATCTGATTCTGGCTCGGATTGGACCCACCGAGATGGAGTCAACAAATACTATATTAAACTAGTCAGAGTGCTGAGGGAAAATAAATGAAGGCGACTCGATACCTTATAGTTACCTTTCTTTGGTGACCCTTAAAAACAACATTACGAAATAGATTAGAAAATCACCAGGAACTAAATAATTATATTTATTACAAATGTAAACCACATCTTATTTGTTTTTATTAAACAATATTCCAAATGTTTAATGAATTCTTTTAAAAAATGTTACAAAACAGATTTAAACATTCATACATTTAAACATATAAGTAATAACACTATGTGTTGTAAGCAACTTATAATATAATTGTAGTCAAGATTGTAGCTAGGAATTTAATTTTGAATTTTTAATTTATAATTGAGTTGTAATTAATAAATTTGTTGATTTATAGAACGAACATTGCAAAACGTGGCAGGATTAATAAATTTTGAGAAGCATTGTCTTCGAATGCAATATACCCCTGATCATTTCGAGTTTCTGGACCGCTCATACCTTGTTATAAAAAGGTTGACAACGAAATCCATCTGTTTAATGGTTTCGGGCCAACCCACTGTCCAAAAACACCCACTTTTAGTTGATATGTGCCTTTCCCCACGTGTCCACATGTATGCCCGTCTAATCCCTGAGATTACAAAAGCCTTCTCGAGCGACCCAACCGCAGGAAGGGGCAAAACTATTACGCTTGATAAATTCGAGATTAAAGTGCATTTGCAGACGGGCCAGGATCTGTTGGCCGGCCCAAAAGGCCATACAATTTATGGCCATACATTTGCAGGATTTCTTTCGTTTTCTTACTGGCAGAATACCGGGGGAGTCCTTTTAATTATCACACGTAATGACAGCGCCAAATGCAATTGCTAATTAATTGCCTCTGGACCACTACTACTGTACGATGATGGGGGTTGTGGAATTTATGGCTTATACATTTGTTTGGCCCGACATTATTATTCCAACATGTGCGGTTATGGGGAGATCTAGATCCATCTAATGCAATTTCCCCTTCTCGAGGAAGTGGTTGATTCGGGGGCGTTGCTTGACAAATGAGAAAGTGCTTCATTAGTGCACCACCACCGAGCTTAGGGGAGGAAAAACAATGCAGCCCAAGAAACGAATAAGAAAGCCCCCCAAAAAAATCACTCAATAAACCTTCGAATAAAACGCAATTTATTTTCAGAGCCAACTTGAACTTGAGACGAGATGAACTTCGTATGCGAGTTTTGCGTTGGGCTAATGATGATAATCGCTTGGTGGCTGTCAAAATTGCCGCAGAATATAATTGCCAACTGGCCATAGAGAATCGCTCGACGTCCCATGATTAACGATGAGAGCGTTATGAAAAAGCCCAAAACAAAACTCTGAATGGAGAACAAATAAAAAAGTGCCAGCTCGATACAATGGAATCTCCAAGATACAACGGAAACTACATCGAAACAATCACAAAAGATGCTAGCCAACCGATTAGGTCCAATTACTGGATCGGGGGTACGGGGCCCTGATCTACGCATAACGCTCAGATGCAACAGACCCCACCCACGAATGCATCTGAAACAACAACAAAAGCAACAACTCACTTCGGCCCAGTCAAGATCTTATCCGCAAAGCTCTAACAAGCCGTCAACAACAAAAGCACACTGAGAGAAAATATCACGAAAGTAGGATAATTTGTTTAATACTTAAAAAGGGTCCCAACCCACTATTATGTACGGAAATTTGTTGATCAGAAACAACCAAATCCATTTCATACCGATTATCTTTTAAGATATTGTAGCTTTTTTTTTGAAAACAAAAATTAGAAAAAATCTTAACAATCATATAAGAATTTTGTATATATTTTAAAAATTTGCCAAGAAACTCTTACAGACTGAAACTGTTTTTGGCCACAACGCATAAGAAACAATTAAAAAAAAAGTATCTTGTAATATCCTATAATACAGGAATATTAGGTAACATCTTTAAGATGTTCAAATTGATAAATTGACGTTTATTGTTATACATTAAACTTATTGCGATTTCATTAGGATGTTGAAAGCAGAATAAACAGCTTTTTGTTTAACAAAAAAGCCCCATCAATCATTATTAAAAAGAGATAATATAAAATTCATTAAAAATTGCTTGTAAATTTTTTCACAGTGCAAAAACATCAACAGTAACTAAAACTTAAGTAGACTTAAAAACAAAAGCAACTTTTTTTGCTCTCCAGCTTGGCCAGTTAATTTTAATGAATCTCCGTAGATATTCGAAATCAGCTTGGTCGTTTTGCCTGGCTTAGTTGTTAGTCGGCGGTTTTCAAGTGCGCACACGAGACGCGCTCCATTCTCGAGATCTGTTTGAGAAACTCCTAAGGAAATACCCATTAGAGCACCAGCTTCTTTTGTTGTTCTCCACGGCAAAATGCTGTCAACAACGAGCTCTTTCACCGCCCACCTTTTGCTACTATTTGGTGGCCTGCTGCTAACTCATCACTGTGTCCAAGGTTGTTCAGAGTAATTGGTCGACAATCAATCACGCGGCGGGCGGAATAAGTTCCTCCATGAGTCAGCTGGAATTTTCGGGAATAGATGTGGCTTCGTGCCACTCAATCGCAGGGAAATTCCAGTAATGGGGGAACTACTATACGATCTAATCAGATTGACGGTGATGATTTTGTAGGCGAAAGGCATCATTGTTTTATTTGGGCAATCTTAATTTCCAGATTTATCACAAAACATTTTAAGTTTAACTTTAAAATCATAGAACACATTATTTTGTAGATAGGTGAGGCTTTCTTTAAATACAAATTTATTTTGCTGCTTTTGAAGCCATTGTATTCATTCTTATTGTATAAATAAAACTGCAATGAATAATGATTGAAAAGCTTTAAATAATAATACTTCGGCTTACTTTCGAGTTGTCAACAACGCTTCAATTAAAACTAAAACCCAGTTAATTCACTTTGCAAATCCAAGTGCTTATCGTTTTGAATTAAAACTAAAAATTTCACCCCAAAAGTAAACGAAATAATGATGGGTTTGCCGAGGAATTAACTGAACAAGCCGCAGTGATTACAAGCACTCGAATCTCGGGAAGGCAAAGTCCTTGGCACATCGAAGGACGACCCTTTGCCCACCTAATTGGTAGTCACTCCCCCAGCGAAATCCGATTCTGATTGCGACTAATCCCATAATTGTGGCTGTGGCTGTGGCCGTGCATATTCAAGTGCAACCTCAAATCGGTCAGCAGCAGCTCAAGTTCCAGATTAGTTCAGTTGGTTGAATCGGCGAATCGGCGAGCGGTGCATATCCATAAATAAGTCAGCGTGTGCTAATTGCATCCACTTATATGGACCCGTGGACTACTGACACACGCTCCAATTCCTCCGATTAAAGTCCGGGCTGGAAGAGATGGGGGCGGGGGGGAGTCCGTAGTGTTTGCATAACTTTAATTAAATTTCTGTTAAATCTAATTTCCATGCTAAACCGAAAACAAACAACGATGATGGCGTTGGCAACCAGGTCAGGCGAGTAAAGTGTCCTCCAAGTTGGATTTCGATGAGAGCGATGGCAGCAACAATCAGACCGGATTACCCGGGCAGCCAGGACAGGTGGGAGGAACTGGGATGAACGGGAGCTACGACCCGGGCACAGGACGAAGTTTAAGTGGAGGCTCTAGTAACTCCGGAGGGGGCGGCAGTGGAACAACCGGCGGGGGAAATCGACCCAAGATCCACGGAGTTCGGGTCACCGTCGATACCGGCGATGGACAGCAGCAAACGAAAGGTAATTAAATTCCCCCACACCGAAATGCAAAATACCAAAAAAAGAAACTAACAAACTCGATTCCCTACGGCGCTCTGAATTGACAAAAAAAAAAATAAATAAATACAGAGTCCAAGGAGAGCGTGGAAATTACGGATTTGGGCAAGCACAAGAAGCGTGTGGGCATCCACACGGACATCACGTTCGAGATAACTTCCGATCCGGATGGAAACGAGACCAGTTCCGCTCAGCAGCAGGGCGACAAGGGTGAGTGGTCCTGTCGATGGTCTCCTTTCGATTTCACTTTCCCTCTTTTGCACCAAAGTAAATAATGGGTCGAGGATTTGGGAATTTAAATTGGAGCAGGGCTTCAAGATGTCTTGGCAAAGGTGTCACGAAAAAGTAATACTAAGGGCTTAGGCATACATCAATCAAAAACCTCTCAAAATTAATATTCTAAATATAAAAGAATGACTAAAGAAATATTTTCATAAGCTAAAAATTCAAATACTTAATTTAAAAGAAAGTCGAATTTTTAATAATTCAAAGCTACTAAATACAAGTAAATTCTCAATGCAACTTGCTGGAACTTAATTTGTATAAAAATGATAATAAAAAAAATATAAGATTAAAATATACTTAAAACTATCATATTTAAAATAGGTAGCAAAAATAAACTTTAAATTTCAAAGGAAAATACTATTTGGATTTGTGACAACTTATATATAAAAGATATATACTTATATACTTATATATACTTACATATCTTTTGGTTATGATTTGGAATCCCTCAATTCCCAAACAGAGGACGCCAGTGTTCCCATCTACAAGGGTCGTGGTGGTAGCGACTCCAAGCACAAGACACGAAAGCCTTATGACCCCAAATCCCAGTGGAATCCGAACTTCTCCGGCGAGCAGCGTGGCTACCAGGGAGGCAATCGAGGTGGCTACCAGGGATCAGGATCCAATCGCGGGGACTACTATCCGCAATATTATCCGGAGAACGTCTACACCAGCGGAGGTTCCGATGCGGGCAGCATCTACAGGAACGGGGAGACGTGGACCCACTACGTCCCAGTGTGGACCACGGAGCGGGTGCCGCAGGAGCAGGGCCAGATCTATCGCCGGCCCAGCTGGAAGCCCTGCTACTGCATGTCCTCCACGGATTTCAGGCGCCGTCGGGATAGCAAAGCCAGAAGGGAGCCGGCGGATCACCATAAGGATGTCATCAACAGCGGCGTCGTCCAGGTGGTGGATGGAAAACTGGAGAGACCCTTCTCCTGAGGAGGATCCCTCCCCCCAATCACACCACAACTTCTCCTTCCCTAGCTTTTAACTATCCACAATTGGTTTATTTTAATAAAGTGTCGTTTTAGTTTTTTATTTTGGAGTACTTTTTTCAAAGTAAAATATACGAAGTAAAATGTGGGATAAGATCAACTTACTAAAAGTCATAGTTTATCAAATTTTTGTTTTCCTAAAATAATGGGTAATTTTCCAGATTATATTGTTTAATTAAATAAGGTGCGAGGCAAGCACTTGTTGTACTTTTCCATATCTCGAAAATGCGAAATAAAACATGAAATCTGACATTTAAACAATTCATTTAACTTTATTATACAAAAAACATTTGGAGTTGATTAGTTCACTCCCTAAGAACACGAAAGGTTTCTAGTTTTGGGTGCGTACCCTGGTCGCTGTTTACGAGTGAACACTGTGGGTGCCGAACTTGCCGTTGTCGTCGACGGAGGCTGTGGCCGCATGGTAGCCGGTCTTCTTGCCGTTGATGTCAACTTCTTCCCTCTCGCCGGTGGCCAGATCCTTGTAGTTGTTCACTTTGCCGTTGGAATCGAACTACAGCGAAAGTAAACATTTTTATAATTATTCCAAATAAATAAGAATGTAAAAATTAAAAGAGAGCCAAAGTACTTTTTAGAACATTGTCAGGTATAAGAAATTATAATATTTTTTGAAACCTTTAAAAAATGTACAGCATTTAATACAAAAAACAAAATGTTGAACTCCCTAAAATTGAAATAAAAGATTTTTAATAATTCAGTAGTAGAACTTTTAAATTAAAACTGTCGAAATATTGAAAAAACTAAAGAAATATTAAAATATTAATTTTTCTGAAAATAATATATATATTAGGTGTTATATATTAATTGTTTTTTTTTCTAGAAAATATGAATAACGACTCACCTCAGACTGGGAAGACCACTTGGCCTGCTTCTCCCACTGCTTGGTCTGGTAGCCACTGCCGGAATTGCCCGCTCCGGCTCCGAATCCGGCGCCAAAGTTGCCCGATCCGGCCAGCTGCTGACCCGCGTTGAGTCCAAGTCCATAGTTCTGCTGGCCAGCCAACAGGTTTCCACTGAGCAGGCCCTGCTGTCCGCCCACCTGTCCCGAGAGCAGAGATCCTTGGCTGCCGCCCAGCAGGGATCCACTCAGCAGAGAGCCACTGTTTCCAGCGTTTAGGGTACTAGCGGAGTTCAAGGTGCTGGCGGAGTTCAAGGAGCTGGCGGAGTTAAAGCCAAAGCCGGTTTGGAAGGCGTTGTTGTAGCCGGCTTGAGAGCCCGCATTGTAGCCACTGCCGGCCTGAACCTGGTTGGCCGAGGATCCGCCATAGGAGGAGGCCTGCTGGCGGGCGCCCTGTTGGGCCTGGTTGAGCAGCTGACCCAGTTGGCCACTCTGGAAGTTCACTCCCGAGGTGAGTGCCGAGTTCTGTCCGAACTGGGTGTTGAAGGCGGAGTTGCTGCCGAAGGTGCTGGCGGAATTGCTACCAAACTTGTAGGCGGCATTGCTACCGAAAGTGGAGGCGGCATTGTTTCCAAAAGTGGAGGCGGCATTCGATCCATAGGTGAAACGGGCGGATGGCTGCACCACCTGCGGTGCGGAGGCAGTGGAGGTGACCTTTCGTTGGTAGTAGTGAGATAACTGAACTGGAGACTGGACCACCACCTGGCGAGGTTGCTCGACCACTTGCTCCTCGGTGCGAATAATCCGCTGGGAGGAGACGGGAACCGTGTACGAGTACGTCTGCTGTGGCGCAATCACAGTCTTCTCGTGGCTGTAGTAATCGGAACTAGATGGGGCAACCTGCACTCCGCGCAGCTGGCCACTGGTTTCAGCCAAGTTGGAGCCACCAAAGTTGACCAGGTTGCCGGCATTGGCATTCTCGGCGAACTCAACATTGCTGCCCGTTTGGTGGGCGAGGTTGGAGGCGGAGCTGCTCTGGAAGGCGGAGTTGGTGGAGAAGGATGAGCCGAAAGAGGCGGCATTCTGGGCGCCAAAGGAGGCAGCATTCTGGGTTCCGAAAGATCCAGCATTCTGGGTTCCAAAAGATCCAGCACTCTGGCTGCCGAAAGATCCAGCATTCTGGGTACCGAAACCAGAACCAAAGGATGAGCCACTGCTTCCGCCGAAGGAACCACCAGCTCCACCACCAAGTCCCACACCAGCTCCACCACCAAGTCCTACACCAGCACCACCCAAAGTCTCGACGGCTGATCCTCCTGATCCTCCAGCAAGTGCACCTTCCGCTGATTCGGTCGCACCCACAGAGTCGTAGGAGTTCTCCAGTTTTCCCAAGCTGGCGGAGCCATCAGCCTGGCCAGAGGCACCTCCGTAGCCACCTCCGTAGCCACCACCGTAGCCGCCACTGTAGCCACCACCGTAGCCAGAGTTTCTGCGTGCCTGCTCCACCGCCTGCTGGTGCGCACTGTTGTGGCTAAAGATTTTACCAAAAAAGTTAATAAATCATACTCAACAGAGGAAATAAAATAAACTGGGGCTTGAAACAATTTCTAAAATCAAAAACACTAAAAATTAAATACTTGTTTAAAAAGAAAACAACAAACTTAAATAAAGTTTCTTATAGTTTCAAAACTAAAACGCTATTAACGAGTAAATCATTTCAAAACAGTAAAAAAAAAAATTAAATAATAAATTACAAAAATTATTATGTTTTCACTTGAAAATAAGTTGTAAAAATTAATTACAAAACATGTTTTTTTGTTATCATGATTGATTTTATAAAGTTTTTCACCCAGTTTTCTACCTAAACATTTTTTTAACCATTCGATTTAATTTTGATTTAAATTTTGAAGTGTCATGTTAGCCAATGGGGAAATTTCAATTTTTTTTTGAATCAAAAAAGAAAGATCTTTAACATTTGCCACACGGCACTTACCGAGACTGAAAATCATCGCGTTTGGTTCTAAATATATATCAAAATTATGGAATAGAAAACACATTATAACTTTAAGTCACGAATGAGTAGTTTTTAGACCAATTTACCTGCCCTCGAAATCTGTAAAGATAAAAAATCAAGATTAATTACATTTTCTTTGATAACAAATAGAGTGCGTATAAATATTTATGATCCATAATTTACAGAACGAAAATATAAATGTTCTTAAAGGGGTAATTTTCGAAACAAAATGTAAAGTTTATTCACAATATATACAATTTAAAATTTTAAATAGATATATGCCATTTCAGTTAACTAAATTTCCGATTTGAAAATGCCATTATCAAATATAATTCACAATCCACGCGTAATTTTCAATTTTATATAACTCGATTCCAATGGTTTAGTTGGAAATATTCATTACAAATTTTGTATTTCTCAAGGGAAAATGATACCCTTTGGAAAGATTTACAATCTCTTATCGCCACACGCGCCACATTCTCAGAAAATTACACAATTTTCCCAAGATGTTGTGTAAATATTTCATTCAGGGAAAAACCGTCAATGCTGCTGACGACACTAAGATTACTAAGATTCACCGGAGCTGATAAGCAGCCGAAAAAACAGGATCTGAACATATGTACGCACTTTACTTCTGATTTGTAATTTTGAAGAATATTTAATTTTAGAAATATTTCACTACCTCCACAGACCACACCCAGACAAAGGGCCAGAATCAGCAACTTATTCATTGTGGTAATTTGTTCTTATTTTCCTCCGGAAAAACGTTCGACACTCGCGTTTGAAATTCTACTAATGCAATCGGGCAAGCGGATCCGCGCTTTAAAGCCTCAGGAATCGGTGAAAAGTTGATAAGACTCACATATAACTCAGACTTGAACCGATTGATTCTTGACCTAGAGAGGATGGGACACTGGGCTGCGGAACTGATAAAGCTTACATATGTACACTTCGAATTGGAGCTCGGCAATTGGTGCAGAAAGCCGAGTGATGAAAGTTAATTGCGACATCATCGCCCCATATAGAATATTTTTTAAAATTCATTTTTGATTGTCGTCGGAACCTTGGTCAAGAAATATGTACCTGCTATATAGTTGCCATGTACGACTGTGAGCATTATCTCTTCAGCGATTGTTCATACATACGTATATGTTTATAATGAGCTCACTTTGAACTTAGAAAAATTGTGACCAAGGTGAAGGAATATATGAAAAACCTTGAGCTCTAATTCGTATTCAGGAAGTACTAATTTCCCTTTCCGAATAGCTAGTTATAAAAAAAGAGTCGTCTCATGAATTTTGTAAACAATATTGCGTCTTATGAATTTATTTGAGGCTCGAAGAGATAACGATCTGGTTATTATGATCGGGAGACTTACATCAATAATCAAAATAATGTTTAAATCGATTGAAACACATTTTAAATATAGGTATCAATGGAAATACCCCTTTATTTATATTAACTTTTAAAGATCTATGAAAATTGTTGTCAACACTTTTCTAAGATTTGTTTTTTGTTGAAAAAACACAACACACAACACATGGCATTTAATTAAAATAAAATAAAATAGCTTTAAGAGTGTTAAGATGATTATGCTACTTAAATAATAAATCCTTGATTATCTGGTGAATAAATTCTCCTTCCTTCAGTTTCAAGATAAATTTCACGCTTTAAATATGTGTAAAATATTTACTGAATTCCAGATCTTGGCTCGCGTTCCAGTCAACCTCGAATAAGAAATTCGATCTTGAAGTTTGCCATTTTATATTGAATTAAATGTGTTGAGATTTTCAACTTGAGATAGATCACTTCCTGTCACCTTTGATACGGTCATTCATCCAATGAAAAACGAAAACATTGAAACAAAATAAATAAAAATAATCTTTTAAAGTGGCATTCAAATAAACGTATTTAATTACTCAATTTATTTATATATTTTAAATTTTGCGAAAATTGTATGCTATTCCAGCAACAACGTTGAAATCAAGGGCAATAAACAAATATATAAAATTTACATATTTTTATTGTCTATGCGAGTAAAAGAGAGGGAAACTTTCTAATTAAAGAAAGCGTCGCTTTAGAAACGCCACCGATAAGAATATACAATAAAATACACGTATATTTATATATATATATATTTTTATACAAATTAAATGGGATCCGTTTGCTTTTGTCAGAC